>JAEAOA010001383.1:2120000-2720000 GCA_016746295.1 Potamilus streckersoni | reverse complement strand
ACGACCACGTCAGATGAAGGCTGACAGAAAAATGCAGAATTTACACAATAAAGCACAGTTTTTGTTGTTCCATTCCCAATTTAGAATATTTTCGGGAACATGTCTTTGTCCAAATCAGTAATGTTGTTCTCCAGGAAAAATAGCTCCTCTAACAAAACATTTTGTTCTACGTAGACATACACATTTTTCTAGCACAAAAATACCTTTTTTAAGGTAGTAGAAGTTGTATAACTCTAAGATGTTACAATAAACACCGTCTCTGACTTTACGACTGAGACTCTCAACGTCTTACAAAATACTTCATCTTATGAACGAATCTAATACGTCGTTTGAATTACACGCGCACGAAGAGAGAGAGAGAGAGAGAGAGAGAGAGAGAGAGAGAGAGAGAGAGAGAGAGAGAGAGAGCCTGTTCTTGGGTCTTGGGTGGGTGCAGTGTGGCGGGGCTTGGCTAGGGAGGGAGAGGCTAGGTTGCTGAGTTTGTGGTTTGGGGGCCATAGTGTGCGTCAAAATTATGAGTAACGAGTTAAAGTTGCTGAAAGGCCCAGACCTGAAACAACCGCCATCTTAAAAAGACTATGGCCCATCCTGGGTTCATAAGCAGTTGCAGACGTACTCAGTGCAAAACGCGACTATAATCCGTTATGTCGATGTCGCGCCATTATAAAAATGACTGGCAACATGGATTTATTCAAGACGTTTAGAGAAAGTTGGCGTTGGATAATGAATGAAGCCTATGGGCTGGACAGACTTGACAAGGTATAGATTCCAAGGTAGCCAAGACTTGTTGAACAGTCTGAAAGAAACAAGTTATCATTGCAAATGATTACTATGGAAGAAACTGATAAATTGAGAAGTTTCATCCATCCTAAATATGTAAGATTGGGAACCTTGAAGCATGTTCTGGATGTTATGATTAAAGTGGAATTTTTTTTTGGAACACTTCTTCCACTTAACTAAGTGGCATTTTTATCAGAAAAAAGTCTTGGCCAATTTAATGAAAGGCGAAGACATCATGAGAAAAGTACTGGACGAAGAAGTCAAGAATATCAATGAAAAATGGGAAAAAGAAAGAAAGAAGAAATCAAACGAAAAAAGAAAGAAGAGTGTGAAACTAAATCAGAATTGGATAAAGATACAGGAATATTTTAGAGCTCTGTGACCTTCTGACTTGATGCCAGAAACGAAGTAAAATAACAAAGAAGCAAGGATTTTTTGAAAAAGCGAGAACATGTTGGAAGACATGAAAACAATAGAAGTTGAAGACAAAGGCATTTTTCAGAACCACTTCCTATACCCCGAAAAGATCTTAATTTTTATTTTGCCATTTGTATGTGTTATCTACGTATATATATATATATATATATATATATATATATATATATATATATATATATATATATATATATATATATATATATATATATATATATATATATATATATATATATATGTATGTATGTATGTATGTATGTATGTATGTATGTATGTATGTATGTATGTATGTGTGTGTGTGTGTGTGTGTGTGTGTGTGTGTGTGTGTGTTCCCCAGAGTAGAAGCTAGGTGTATATAGGTTAACCCCTTGTACAATTTAGCAAGTGTCTCGTACCGTGACGTCACCTTACTTGTACCATTCCTTTTGTCTCTTCCATCCCGGGAACCTCCTCAATTAAACACTGAAAATGAGCCAACGCCGCCACCAAAAATTAGAAATAGCATTGCCTATAAATTTAAGACTGAAGGTATTGCCGCCCTCAAGACCCCAAACCAATTATTTAATATTTCGGCGATCATATATAGTGATAGAGATGGGTATCTTAAATCAGAATATGTTAAAACTCTGCCGATTGGGTTAGGGACATATATCGCGTCGCTCCAGATCCTTCGTAGAGAAGATCTGAGAAAGATGTTAATCAGTTTTAAATTTTTAGCCAGGCAGTATATTGAACATGAAAATTAAGAAAGGCAACTAAAAGAAGAAGAAACAAACTTTAAAAAAGATAGAAAAGGAGACAGAAATAAGAAAAAATAAAGATGCAAAATAAAAAAGGTTAACAAGAAAAGAAATCAGGTTTTGAAGCAAGTAAGGAAAAACAGACGAAGCAAATGAAGTGGTCTGTCCAGCCTAGCGATTGGGCCACTCCTTGAACATGTACCAGAGGAAGTGGCCTTGATCAACTTTATCCCAAAAAGGTCCTTGCAGACTAGAAATTTTAATTGGCGGAAGACGAGCAGGTAATAATTCCCCAAAAATCATAAATAAAGCAGCTTCTATTTGTCAGAGTTTTTTTCACAGATGGTATCATGGATATTAATATTTGTCGGTCCCTTATTGATGAAATCCTTGATGATTGACGCAGTGATTGATGCAGTTAGATCAGTGACAAGAATATAATATGATCACACAAACTTCGCAACATAAACCTGGAATGTTCAGGATGCTAAATTCATAGTTGCCAATATATAAAAATATCTACGAAGATGGGCTCGGTTATGTTGTTCAAGGTTTATTCAGAAGGATAGCCCAAAAGCAATACCGATTGCAAAGCAACTGGAAATGAAAGTTATTGACGTTGATCATGGTAAGGATATTCGTGTTGTTGGTGATGTTACTAGTAAAGCATATTCAATCAAGGATAGACAAATGCGATTATTACGACAATAACCTCACCGAATAAAACCGCAGCTAGTAAAATTCATCAGCACTGAAGCTATGCCTGCAAATGTTAGTAAAATAATGAATCAAGTTGTAAATCAAAGATTTGCAGAGTTGGCTATTGTACACTGCCACTGGAAGAATAAAAATGTAACTACTAGTCTGATAGCAGGACGTGATCATTGAGTTAGACGATAACAAAGAATCATAATGTTCAACCGTACATCTGATCACGCATCTAACATGGATGTGCCAGACCTCAAAGATGAATCGGTACGTGATTATCAATATTAGTCATATGATGCACGAGAGACAAATATGCATGGAAGAATTGTTCTGCAAGTTCAGGATACAAGCAGATCATTCTTATCCGCAGTCCTTACCCGCTGAAGCATTTATTGAATTAGAAGATAAAATTCTAAATGCAGCTGATACTGAATATGGAGCTGATGTTAGAGTTGGTTTTGTTAATAATGGTACCATGGCGTTATTAAACAGACGAAACATTAAATCATGCCTGGAAAAAGTCGACGTTGCCACGACGTTATTGGGTCTAGCAATATATTCCGATGATTAGTAAAGATCAGCTGGTCCGTTAGTGTTGTTCGTCAAGGACACCAGTGCTCATCATAATAATATAAATTATGATATAAAACACAGTTGCTGCTGATGACGCTGATGTGGCTTTGGTGGTTTATGGTGCTAATGCAGAATTCAACTTAGGATTCACAGTACATAGATCAATACTTAAGGACGACGCAGATTTTCATGTGCAATTTCATTGTCCCATATTTTCGGTTTCTACAGAAATGTGAGAAACGTTAGTTTTGAAGCCAAGCTTACAGTTGTTCTTGGAAGAAAAGCCACAGACAATTTGGCACCATGTGGTTGATATGTTTGAAGTAATACTGACAAAACTGTCGTTGTTGATGCCAAGAATAATACCATTATTGACCGAAGAATACCGGCTGCTCTCTTTTATGAACTCGGGTAGTAAATCAATATTGTCATGTTTGACTACAGCCGTTGTTCAGAGGATCACTAATAGTTTATTCGTGGCAGATAGCATCACAGCAAGGTGTCTCTGCATCGCGACATATATTTATTGCTTTCCAAAATAATGAACGAGAAAAATCACAAGAACGCTGCACAATGCTATTTGACAAACTTGATGTTACTGAAGTTTCATTGAGAATAAATAGACATTAAGAACCAGGTGAGGACATAACACTAAATTTTGAGAATAATCATGTTGCACGTGCATATCATTGTTTGGTGATGCTCATGGGACGTGATCAAAATGTTGATTCTGGTCTACAAATATCACATATAGATTTTACAACGCTATATCCAAGCTATTACTTTTCACTGGAAAACCTGCATTTATTTAGACAATTTGTCCTTGTTATATATTTTCGAGCTCTTGTGGCAAGAGGAGCAATTGCTAATTCCAGAGTTACTGCTTGTTATACTCTCAGACAAAACAATGTTGCTTGAAAGTGTTGGTGAACGAATGAGATTCAGTGATGCTACAGTGTACATATAACTCGTTGACTAGTGATTTTATTAGTAATTAAATCACCAATGATATTAAGTCATATGATCACGTTAACGTTGATCTGACTCCTGGTGAGATTGAAAAGTTACAATCAGCATTAAGAAAGTACTCTGAAATAAAAAATATCACCGAGTTCAGTAGCGTTGCAAGGCCCATATAAACTATCACTGACAAAACGTCAACTCAAGCACTTCATTCACGCCAAACGATCAAAGATCTTTCTACGGTTATCCTTAAAGATATTGCTGAGACGGGTGGTATATTTCCACTTCTTTCAGCTATACCAGCGTTGATAGCCGTTGAAACCCCAGATGTTCAAAAAGCAGATGATGATGTTGGAACTGCGCTGAGATGGCAATAGAGAAACAGATCACGACAAAAAGAATCCAAAAGTGCGGAGTCTAAGACTGCCCGGAACAGCTTATTTGTGTTATGGTCAAGGTCTGAGGTTGCCCAGGACACTTCGCTCAACTCAAAGCGTTTCGAGCTTCCTATCTCCAATTTTGATTTACTTAATGCCGCTAACAAAATTAAACATAAAAAATTTCAGCGCTGTTTTTATGCGACAACAATGCGACACCAATTTGTGTTTATCTGGGTTGATGCTACCAAAGGAATTTTTTAAAAATGTCGTCGGATAGCATAGCTCTCCGATCTGGTATTCGACATTGCCAACACTGACAATAACTGATTCGTCAATATGTGGCCGTGAAGTTCTCGCTGTCCTCGACGCTGTATCGACATCGTCAGGGGCACCTCCTCATAACGTCGTGCACGAGTATACCACTTTACAACATCGTCATCAAACGTTTCAAACAGGTCTTAATGTAAAATACAATGGTAGATATTTAAGGCAGATCTGCTAAAGGCAAGCCCCAAGGTGACTTGTCCAAATATCAATCCATGACGAGGTCAAGGATTACATCGCTTATCTTTTAAGTCTCGCAGATGTCGACCAAAATGAAAGTATTTTTCAATTCAGCAAAGACGGTTAAAGACGAGTAATAATATCTTGTTGACAGATATTATTCTGCAGGTTCCAGATGCGGCTGAAGAAAAAAACTTGTGTTTGCTAAAAGGGAACAATTAAACACTCGGAAGAATCAATACTAAAATTCATGGGAAAGATTAATGGACGCATCAGAAGAATTGGAGACATAATGTATGGCGATCTCAACATGAGCACAATTGATATTATCAGTGTGAGAGAACCAAAATTAGACAATGATGTGGCAATTTATAAATGCGTGGACATCAATAATATCACTATCAGAATTGAGCTCAGAAAATGCGTTACTAAAATTGGCAGTGCTATTACTAGTTCTCTCAATATGGCTAATAATCATATTACTGGTCTTAAAGAATAATCAAACGAAAACGCTGAAGCGAAGAAATACTTCGACAATAGAAACATCCCGACGGTGACCTCGTTTATGACAATCAATGATGAAATGACCACGTTAAGATCTGAATATTACTAATCATGTAACCGAGTATACACAGTTTTGTAGAAACACAAATTGAGTTGCTAATGAATTTTTTAGGGAGTCCAGTAGTCATCGGTATTAAACTCTCTTACATGAAAAGATTACCGATGGTGTATTATATACAGTATCGTTTGGATCATTATGGAAACCTCTCAATAAATCTATCAAACATACCGCTAAGGTTACAGTTGTGTACAGGTTCTCAGTACTTGGCCTTACAACATTTACAATATCTACCACAATTTCACTGCGTTGTCCACTTAAAGGATCTTCTGGATCTATGTTGGTGATATTGAATTAAAATGACAAGGACATAATTCGTGCTGGAACCCGAAGAAAGAGGCCTCGACGTGTTGTGATATTGATGTATTGAATTTTTTCTAGACTACCACCTACTTAAAGTGTTAGTAAATTATGTAATGAACCAATCACAGGTAACCCAAATTTAAGTTTCAACGTTTCAGATACGAGCAATCATGTTTATGGCAGACCCAACTGAAAAATATAATTGATTCTCATACAGTAAAACAGTAAAATATAGCAGACGTATCCTTGTTACTGACGTAATTGTATACTCTGCATCCGCCATAGTCGCTGCAATAGTAACTATCATCGGAACACCGTCATCCACATACGTAACAACACCAGTAATAGGAATTGGTGTTGCACTTTTAACCGGTATTGCTGATATTCTTAATATCATCGCATAAAAGGTATCCTCATCCGCGGCGTATCAGTTACACAATATACAACGTTGCAATCAGCGGCAACTCAAGCACACGCTAAATTATCATCGCTGACCTCAATAATATGAGTTCAGGAACTCGCAGAAATTATTAAGATTTACTATATATAATGCAACTGGAAATCAAACTGACTTTTCTAAAGACAAGAAAACTGTCCTGGATTAGAGTCGCCGCTGACTCCGACACAAACGGGTATTTATTTTTCTGATTTAAGTACTAATGTCGCAAGATCAAATTCTGATGACATCAGGACGATTACTAGAATAAATCGTCGCTATCACAATGCCACCAACAACCACAATGATATCAGCAAAGACCTGATATCACTATCACGTTTCATGAACCAACGTTGCATGAACTAACGTTGTCAGCCGCGTTAGAAATATCGACGCTAGATTGTGCCATCGATATATATCAGTCGTGGTTCCGAACTGTGTTAGGATGGCAAGAAGTGTCACCACCAGCGATTTCAGTACCACCGAACACTCACCAATCATATTATTCATCAGATAAGCAAATATTCTTAAACCTTCCAGAGCATCAAAAACTTTTCCTAGGGATATTTGGAGAGGAAAAGTATTATTATTGAGGAGAAGACCTCAAAACCAGTGCATGCATGGTGAATGTTTTACTGCGACTGGTAATAACTACACATGATAATGACGATGATAGACAACCATGTACTAATTCATTCGTCGATGTTATTACGCTTGAGCACGAGCGTGTACGAAGCAAATTACGTCAATTGTTTCAATGTTACCAAACGACGATCTAAAATGTCAAATCGTTGAAACGATGCAACACCTAAAATCAAGTTGTATCCGACCTCAGATATGCTAATTGGGTTATTATTCTAACATTGATTGCTACTGGTAATGACTGTACCGATCTTCCACCTGATAAGAAAACAACAACAATTAAACTGTTATTTCTTAAACGCTACTCGATCACACGAGCAGAATTACCCAACTTCATATTACCAAGATTTAACCCTGATTAATTGACATTAACCGTCATTCATATCATTCAGGAATTTTTCCAGCGATACTAAAATCGAGGAGACAAATTTCCCTCCTCCAGGTATCTCAATGATTCAGACGGCGATAGCAGTCAGTCTGGTGTGTGATGTGATCGATGGCAGTTATCAAAGACATCTTGAAAAATCCGGACAGGCAGAACAAGGATATATCTTATATTCATTTATCCTTAATGCAACGCCTGGATTTTTGATAGCGTTAATACCTGTTAATCTGGTTTATCTGAGATGATATAATCCGCTAATGTCACGAATACATTTCAGACTTACTGACCATCACGAGCACCTTCTTGATTTAAGAGATGAATCTTTGACAATAAGTTTATATGCGAGATCCTGACACAGTCAGGTACAATACTCAAGGAGTAAAGAAAATATTCTACCTGGTTATATATCTCGAAATGAAAAAATCGGATTAATCTAATGGAACCTTACAACGATAATGAAAAAATAAATTATTTTCTGCGGTATTATATAACGTGCCAACATACAAGAATTTTGGATGCACCAAAGCGGAACTCGAAAATTCCGTCAAAATAATCTTGACACTTCCATACACAGAAACGTTCAGTGCTAATAAACTTATTGATTATTAGGGCGATGAGAAAGTTTTGTTAACGCAGGAAAGGCTAAATGGGTTGCAAATGAGAACATGATATTACAGATATATATGACAGGGATCAAATTTTGAATTACGCACATTCTTGCCTTAAACAGTACAATTTATAGGAAATGCTTTATTGGTTTTTCAAAGATTAAAATTCGTCGGGGTAACCACCCAAACCAAAAAAAGATTTTCCGACAATAGTATACTATTGACGCCAATGACAAAGACAAGGAAAATAACCACCCATCCATTATATCAGGGACAATAGTCCCTGTTACTGATGAAGGGGATTATTGTTCGTGTTCCAACTTTCACTTGCACGATTCGATTGTTTACAATCACACACAATATTTTTCAACTGTCTTTTTGTTTCATATTCTTCAGACAATTCAGATTTAATTTTCTCCATCTCCTGTACGAGTGTAACGAATTGCCGGTCGTTTATATCACAGACATAAGCAAGAAATTGTTTCATTCCCTATTGAGGTAATTTAATAAACCTGAGTTCGGCTGCTAGCTTGAATTTTCCTTCAAATATTTCAAAACCATTTATGATTTCTTTTCTGGATCAAGTTGATCAGAAAGTTGTAATCGGCCACGTAATTTTTAAATCGCAGAAATAATCACATTATTATTTTCGAAATTCAGTATATAATACACATCTTTTAAAATAAAAAAACAAAAATAGAAAGTAAGGAAAATGTGTGGCTATTTCTCACTTCCAAAGCTACCTTTCTCATCCATTTATATTTAATAATGCTGCTGCTTCATGGTTATTGTTTCAAGTGTCACTCCAAGGACTCTCACCTATATTGCTACAGTTCTAATACTATCGATGCTACTGTTTCATTAATTTGGTTATTGTGCCCTCTGGTGTTTTACAGCTCTTGACTTTGACAACGTCATTGTGGTACTTCCGGTTTATTTTACCCTCTGGTATGTTTATCACTCTTGACTTTATCAAGGACTTTGTCAGGGAACTCTCACTTACAGTGCGTTGTTTTTATATATTTACATCTGCTACTGCATCATGGTGATCATCCTTGTGTTTACACCAGAAATTTCACTTATAGTGCCTATCATGCTCATCTATTATATTTACCGGTGCTACTACTTCATGAGTAACCGTCACTATCTGGTTTACTCTTCCTCTCTAACTTTTACCACTTCATGGCGCACTCCACTTGTGAAGGAGATCTGATTGTGTACATACAAGTAATTTATACGATGAACAACAATTTAGATTTTTGCACACCTCCCGTCACTCAAACAGCGGGGAGTGCAAAATCAGCACCCCACGTTATTAACATGATGGGAAGGAATACATGAATATTTTGTTTTGACTATATTTTATTTTTGGGCTGGGACATCCAATTATTAAATTCAATTTATTGCAACCGACCACAAATTTGTCAGTTATGGGACTGGAATAGTAGTTTCCCCGCTTTGAAATTCCGCATACTATTATAAATTTCAAAAATTGTTGTGAAGTTACCAATACCTGGAAATCTAAGAATAGCAATGGAGATGAAGTGTCTTATTTATAACATAGATACAAGTGAGCCTCCTCGATTGGAACTGTTTAATCTTTAGTCAGAACTGCCCGGAGTTATCTTCCTTCACCTGGAGGGATGAACAGAAATATTAATTTTTGTTCGTATATTTTTAAAATGTTGATTTGGTTATATCGTCTGCGACACTACAAACCAAACGACGGAAAATGTTAAAAACGTTTCTTACAAGTGTATGCGCTTAAAATAAGTAACAGAAAAGAGTGAAGACAACAAGCTTTGTATGATTTAGCAAATAATTTCCTTTCCTAGAATGCAAATTTAAAAAAAAAAATTACGGTACTGCGAATTAAATCCAAAACTAATCCTAGAATTAAAGAAGACACAATCTTAGAAATAAAACAGTCCAGAATATGACTCGGTTCAAATCCTAGAGATATTAACATTGACTGTGACCACGTGTCTGTTATGGCCTGCTTTGTACAGACGTGTCAAGAGACTCTTGTTGTTCTAGGTTTCAATTCAGCATAAATTTCAATGAACGTCTTCATCCAAGAATTGGTCAAAGTAGTTATGTATTTCAAGAGAAAATGATCAATTGAAATCAATAATTTAAATAAAATAAAATTTAGCCCAAACTGGTCAAAACGTATGGCAATTTAAAATGCTAGATGCTAAAACACAACTGTTAAAATTATAACAGTCACAAGATAATAGTTCTCTGTTTGACCTCATGACTATTTAGCATTTTATAAAATCAACCGTTATCTAATAGAAAATTACTTTCTCGCATGACTTAATGAGTTCTGTTAATTTAAAACATAATACCCAATACAGTTCAAGTTCGAAACCCATACCCTGACTCAAGCAAACATATTTAACTGCATAATAATTTGGTCTGTGAACTCATACCCATAGGCGACACTGAAGCTTATATTATTTGTTTTCATCAATTAAATATTAAAAAATTAAAACGTCAATCAGGTCGAACAGATCTGAAATAGTTTTTAATTCATGTCAAATCCATTTAATTACAAAAATATGTAATGGAATAAATAATTTAACAGATAAACAATTCAAATAAAAATACATAACACTTTCTCTAATAAAGAAAATGAAATACAATAAAGTTCTCTTTTTACTAAAAATAAAATATACATGTAGAAAAACAATGTAAATGAGGCTATTATATCATATTCGCAGAAACATGTTTGGTAACCACAACAAAAGAAACATTCACCCCTGACAGAGTCAGGCGATGATTGGGATAGAATTGATTAGGAAAATAAAGTTGCAAAAGATCTCGGTAGAAATATAATCGGTAAATTTACTCGATGTGGTTTATATGATCATAAACAACATTGCACAAAACTAATTATGGATGATGCTGAGTTGGATATTATAAGTTCTGATACAAGAAACAATGGATCATTTATAAGCAGAAATAATGCCTTTTTGTTAGACAGAACCAAAACAGGCACAATAGTGAATTATATCCATGGTGAGTTACCACGATTATTTAACATCTTCTATGCTCGCTTTAGCTTCGATATAAATTTATTATCCATGATAAATCAATTTTCTTGTTACGCTGTCAGATTTGCTGCAGATTCATTTAGTATAAAAAGTGTGTACGTGGATTTGGTAAAACCGTAAGACAACGGCCAGATGAAATACAATGTGAGATAATGCGTGAAATAATTCAAGAAACTCCTGTGAAAGATTTTTGTTATTTGTGGAGATCAAATGATTTAGTAGTTGCGAGTAGAAAGATAGTCCGTGATGAGTTGCAAGAGAAATTATTTTTGTTACATAAAGAAAGACTTCCAACGTTACCTGTATCATTATGTTATCGCCCAGTAGATACTCGACGACAAAATATTGATGTTTAAATTTTGGGAAGAAATTTAAAAAATGTAGTAAATGATATTGGTTTGGTTGATGTTAATGTTGTTAAGAGCGCGTCGAGTTTGAATAACTCACCGTGAAAATTAGAATACGCTATAACGATTCATTCGCCACAAGGATTAACTATTAGTGATACAAATATCTGCATTTTCGATGACAAAATCGAGTGGTCAAATTTAGTTTATCTCACAGTATCAAGAATCAGGAGAATATTTCAACTACATAAAGTTATCATAGACTCCACAGAAAATAATAATCAAACTGTTAGTGTCACCAAAGTTGTTATTAGCGTAATAAGAAAACAAATATCTAGTTATAAGCAATGTGATACAAATTAATCGCAATTTTGATATCAATATTGAATATATTATGACTCTAAAACAACGACAGAATAATCGTTGTGTAATTTGTAACTGTCACATGTGATGGAAATATTTTTGTAATAATCTAAAACAATTTTCCATAGACAGAATAAATATTGATCTTGGTCATACATGAGATAATGTCACTTTGACATGTCTTGAATGTAATCGACGTCGAGGCGCTAGTTTACAAAAATGAACGCGGTGGTATGTGTGTCATCAGGAAAAACTTGTATTTGTTCAAGTACAATACCACGTTGAGAAGCAGTTGAATTTAGTTTGTAGATGGCTTGTGTTTCCGTAGATCTAACTACGCTATAAATTTTAAGTGTCTTCACACTCCAGATAGGATAAGTTGCTCTTTTTACCGCCTTCAAGTTCACCAGATTCACACACACACACACACACACACACACACACACACACACACACACACACACACACACACACACACACACACACATACATACATACATACATACATACATACATACATACATACATACATACATACATACATACATACATACATACATACATACATACATACATACATACATACATACATACATACATACATACATACATACATACATACATACATATATATATATATATATATATATATATATATATATATATATATATATATATATATATATATATACATACCTTACAGCCACATTACCTAACACTGGTTGTTTTGAAAAGTCACGTCGGTATCCGTAACCATCGCTACGGAGTATGTTCTTTTGTAATTGCATTAATAGGTTTCATAGAAGTTGCACAAGTAATTTCATTATTTAACGCAACTATGACACATGGCAATCTTGCAACCCATTCGCGAGATCTTAAATCTGTATGAATTATTTCCTTCGCATATGGATATCCCAAAAATCTTTCAGCAAGTGTTCGATTAAATCGTTAAATCATTCCCTGGTCACAATGAATTGCAATGTGTCCTTGTCTGATTTTGACATTATGTTTTTTTCATCAGCGATCATACTGTACCAAGAAATTTTTTGCCATGATCAACATATAGCAACTGTAGCTATTGCAGGCCACTTCGTGGTCCAGATCCTCGTTGATAAATTCGTTCAAACGCAGATGCATCTTCAGATGTTGTTGTTGATAGCGGCTTCGCTTCTTTATATATACTTGCAACAGCAACCACAGTTAAGGTGCATTTGTATGTGCGTGATTTACGTCCACGTATTTTAATAGTATCGTGCGGTAAAAGCAAAATATCTGCTTGATGAACTTCGTTGGGGACTCTGACATCAAAATACGCGTACTGAATCTTTTTAAGTGGTGGCAAATAAATTTGCCATATTGCCTGTCGAGCTAACCACGCTGCAGCAACGGCACGTGGGACTTTTGCAGCTTCAGAAAGTTTACAAATAGCTGTTCTGCCCTTCCAATATCCTCTCAAGGAATAATAAACGCACTCCATTATAATAATGATATAATTAATTACCAACCCGTATCATAATTTTACCTTTCATACCAGTTTTTACAAGAAAAGCAGCTAATTTTTTCTCGAAGTGATTTGGTCTTTTTTTTACATTATGTATGGCATGAATTAATTTTATATGGGCGAGATGTCGCTGTTATAAATCTTTATGATCAATATCGTGAATGTAAAATACTTGATCTATTCAATTTACGGGATATTCACCCTGGCCGAAGCTGATCTTGATTGTCAAGATGAATATCTAATGAGTTCCTCACCAACAATAATTATAAATCGATGTTTTTCCTCGGGATATTTCGCCCACGTATGTCCTGCTAATTTTCCTAACAAAGCGGTGATTATCACCTCCCGTCGCAGGTGTATGAAATAAATTTGTATATATTTTTATATCAAACTTTTCACACGTACCTGTCAGTGCGCATTTATTATTTTTTTAAATTATTTTTGATGTTAATCCAGTTGTGGACGTGGCTGCCCTACATTGGAGAAAATATAGATTCATAATATTTATCAAATGGATATAATTGACCTTTCGGCGACAGGAATACAAGAGCCAGTCAAGCATCAACCAAGGCTACCGAACTATATAATAATAATAATAATAATAATAATAATAATAATAATAATAATAATAATAATAATAATAATAATAATAATAATAGGAGGTCCATCTGGATCAGGCAAAACACAATTATTGCTTAATCTGATAATTAGATGGCTAAAGTGGGATAAATTGTATTTAGTAGTACCATTTGTAGATCATCAGCGATGCTATGAAGTACTTGATTTTAATGAAAATGCAAAGTCCTTGATGAGTCAAAGGAATGAAAACAGAGACGTTATCGACTTTTTACGTATCGGCTCTTTCAAAATAACACAAAGAAAGATTGAAGACAACAAACTTTGTAAATTTTAACAAAAATAATTTATTTCTCTAGAAAACATGGATAAAAAAGATAAATATATGAAACAAGACTTACAATTTACGAAGGAGATCCAAACATTTGTTCTAAAGATATGAAAACTCAAAAGTCCTGTGAACTAACAGTTCTAAATTGACACAACATGAACTTCAGTTCCGATCCAAGATGGCGGATGATGACGTCAGACGAAGGCTAAAACAAAAATCCCAAAATTTGCACTGTGAAGCACAATTTGTTTTTTATGTTCCAATTTAGAATTTCTCCAGGGAATATAATTATTTAAAAAGTGGGCGAAGTATAATTAGCACCACTAACAAATAAATGTCGTTCTACGTAGACACACGAATAGACAACTTCTTCCAGCACAACAGTACCTTTTTTAGGTATTAGAAGCTGTGTTACCCTGTAAGATGTTGAAAAATGGTGATTGAATTGCACTTATGGCTACGACTGAACTTTCTTACAGATAATTAAGCCTATAAAAGACACTAATACGTCATTTCATGTACACATGCACGAGGGAGTAACTACAATGATTACACCTTTTGGTCGTTACTGATGGGCGAAGTTACCATTTGGACTAAAGGTCTCTAACGAAATTTTTCAAAGAAAACTCACTGAAGCACTTGGAGATTTTGATGGTGCTTTTATTATATCGGATGATATAATTGTTCCTGGATGTGGAAGCTCCGAACAAGAAGCGAAACTAGGCAACGGGAGAAAATTTAAAAAAAAAAAAACTTGCACAAACGATGCGTCGAACGGAATATCATGTTAAATGATAACAAAAAAAGAAGTATGATTGACTGAAATCATTTTTCATGGTCACAAAATAACTAGTGGGGTCAACAGCAAGCAATCCACGAAATGCCCACACCAAAGGATATTTCTGACGTGAAGACGCTATGTAGCATGGTGCAGTATATAGAAAAATTTCTTCCAGACCTTGCACATGAACTGGAACTGATTCGTCAACTCACACATAAAGAATCTGTCTAGCATTGGTCTGAAGAATGCAAAGCTGCTTTCCAGAGAAATAAGAAAAGGCTGACCGAGGCACCAGTACTGGCATATTTGACGCAAACAACGAAGTCGTACTACAAGTAGATAGTAGCAAGAATAGACTGGATGCTGTCTTAATTTAGGCTGGTAGATCATTCGAATTTGCGTCGAGGAACTGAAACAGTCAGAAAGAAAGCATGCCCAAATTGAAAAAGAAGCTCTTTCGATGCTTTATGGTTTAGAACGTTTTGACCAATACACATATGGAACAAAAGTCATAATATAGAATGATCACAAACCGTTAGCTAAAGAAACCTTCGAGCAAAGCCCCAAAACGATTACAAGATATCATGATGAAACTGTTTCCATGACGTCGACATAGAAACTGAACGACCAAGGATCCTAAACGTTATGTTCGACAGCTTCCCAGATGCGAGACTTCTAGAAGCCAAAAAAGCAACTTTGGAAGACGCTGACATGGAGTTTGTTATTGAATTCATTATTGAGAGTTGGCCGGAATCCAGAGACAAAGTGCCATATTCAGTGTTACCATATTTTGATACGCGTGATGTCCTTAGCGTTCCAGATGGAATAATTGTCAAAGGAGAGGCAATTATAATTCCCAGAACATTGAGAAAGGATATGAAAATCGTCTTCACAGCGCTCATTTAGGCTACGATGGCATGATGAGGCGAGCTAGAGAAAAGATATTTTGGCCTGGAATAGCAGGAAAAATTAAATAAATGGTTGTATCATGTGAAGCATGTGAGGAATGAAAACCTAGAAACAAAAGAGAGCAGCTTTAACAGTGATGAGAACAGACCTTGGAATAAGGTGGGCATGGATCCATTTGAAATCAGTGATCGACTACTTTTCAAATTTCATAGAAGTAGACTATTTAAGTACGACAAGATATAGTCAAGATGTAACCTTGCTGAAATAACAATTCGCAAGATTTAATTCCCCACCACAATAATATCAGATAATGTAACCCAGTTTACAGGAAAGGAGTTCGCACACTTTATTAGAAAATAGGGCATTACCCACAGATTCAAATCATCAGCAAGCAAACGGAAAGGCTGAATCTGCTCTTAAAGTCATTAAGAACATGTTGAAGAAGACACTCATACATGGTAGAGATCAATTTGAAGCCTTGTTAGAACTTAGAAAAACACTCCACGTCAGGATATTGGACTTAGTCCGACTCAGATGTTTTTCGGAAGTAACACCCAATCAATGATCCCATCAACAAGTGATCTCAAAAAGGAACTAAGAATTAACAACCGATCAGCGCGAAAATGTTCGATAAAGAAGTGGTACGATAAGTGAGCTCGAACCCTACTATCACTGAGTATCGGAAAGTCCGTATATTTTGAACACAGGGAACGAAAAAAAATGGAAACTTGGTAAAATCTCAGGTAAAATCTGAGTGAACGCTTGTACATCGTGGAAAGTCAGGATGAAGGAACGTATAAACGGAATCGTGTGGACATACGACCTACAAAGATAAAAGTAAGCACCCGGAAGATTCCACGTAAAGTAAACCCGAGAACACTGATGTACGACAAATATCGACAAAGATCAAACAACGGCAACACCAAGTGAATCAAATAGAGTGAATGCCAGATTCAGATATAACAAAAACGACTGCACCAAGAGTCAGACCAAGTAGAAATATCAGGGAGCCAGCTGATCTGAAAGACTGTGTGTGCTACAAGTGAATTATTAACTATTAACGTACCAAAAGTCAGACCAAAGATAAATATCAGAGAGCCTGCTGATCTGAAAGACTATGCGTGCTACAAGTGAATTATTAATTATTAACGTACCAAAAGTCAGACCAAAGATAAATATCAGAGAGCCTGCTGATATGAAAGACTATGTGTGCTACAAGTGAATTATTTACTCTCAACATATAGACCCTAGTCAGCTAATGTCACATTGTTTTGGTTAATGAATAGGAACTGATAATCTGATAATAGATTCAGACTGCAAAGATTTTTAAAGATTAACTTTCAATATACACTATATATCTAGCATATCCTATATATTTGCATTAATCATTTAATAAAAGAGAGATAACTTATTCTTTAAAGAAAAGGGGGTGTTGAATAAAATTAAAGTAGCATTAATTTAAACAGAGCATAGTAGATTTATTCAATTTCTCAGTGTAGTCACATGACTGATGGAATGCGCAGTATGTACATGAGGACCTAATAAATGTGAATTGCTCTGAGAACAACGTCTGGTTTTTATCTGCTTCTTTAGCAGCTGACAGGTATATCCCATATTAGTGGACAACATATCAACAACCCTCTCTGCTGTTAAATTTTGAATTGAGCAACAAGATAACCCCCAGATTGATGCTACAATGAATGAAAGCGAGCAATGACAACCATCAATTATCTAGACGAACAAAGTTAACTTTTTATAATAAATTTGAAGATAAATTTTGTAGTCCGCATTGGTACAAATAGCTAAAGTGGTCCGAATAGAGTGCAGTTGCACTTATTGCAAAGACATTTCTCGTCAAAAAGTTTCGTACAAGTTCTCTGCAAATTGTTGGGTCTGCATACATTCTTTATATATGTGCTCCCAACTATAACAGTTAGTAAGAAAATTGAGAAGTACCCCTCCCAATTTATTTGAAGCAGATTTCATGTCTCGTAGAAATAGCCGAGGAAGTCAGAGTGGGTAACAGTGCAATGCAATGAAAAAGACAGAGGTATATCAGATTGATTGCAAACTAGCAGATCGCCATTCGCAAGCCCAGTTCTTAGGTCTTGCGCACACACACACACACACACACACACACACACACACACACACACACACACAGAGTTGTTATTTATGCCAAAAAGTACGATTCTAAATCTACTTTCGGTTTCCAAAAACATGTTAGTAAGAGTATCCTCAATTTGCATACAAGTTATACTGTAGATTTTTGCAATAAACAAAATTATTATGTGAATTACTTTGCTGCCTAATACTTTTGTTATCTCTCAAAATGAGGAAATCTATTCGGTCTACAACGGGCCAGTTTTTTTTTTTTTTTAATCTATGCAGAAATAACAGAAATTACTCCGAGTGCCAGTACTTTAGTCTGGTCCCCTGCTTAGTATGCTCCCTGCGTAGTGCAACGCAGGGAGCATACTAAGCAGGGGACTAGACTACCATTACTTATGAAAAGATTGTTAAACTTTGTTTTATTGGTGGATTGAAAAGATTATATCCAATCAAAACTACTGTAAATACAGAAACGTTGCAAGTAAATAAATTGACATGAAAGTCACCTCGCATCAATATTTCGCAGTTACCTTCTAAACTTTGTTGTTAATTTCCTGCATAAGGGTAAGCATTTTAACTATGTATTAGAGATTTAAAATTAAATGTACATTAGATAAAACGTTTTAGCATCCAGACTTGTCATCCCAATGCTTAAATTTTATGCAGCTGAAAATCAAGTTTATCTGGCTTACCTATAAATTAATTAGCGCAAAGGCTTTATGTTTTAAAAGTGGCTGAGTGATTAATTTAGAAATTGTTTGCATTTTATTTTAATAAATTCCATTAGAATAATATTGTGTACTTACATCAGAGTTCCTAAATTTTTTTTCAGGTCATTCCCATGGGTTAGAGAATTGCACCAGCCTTGCTCATATGGCTGAATATTCATCAAATTTGCAATGTCTTTTTTGTAGGTAGAAAATAAATATGTTGTCTTATAGCTCAAAGTTCGTTAGATTGATTAGTTAAGTCAGATAGAGTTTTAGTATTTTGCACACCCACACGTTTGTTTGTACTCGCCCACCAGCACTGATATAGAAACCAAAAGCATCATAGGAAAATGAAATCGAAGAGAAAGAGAGAATTCCAAAACCGGTGAAAGAAGTCACCAAGATTAACTTAGACAACAGGGACATAGTGGCAGTGCATAGGATTTCTGATCAACAGGGACAGCTGTGGCTAGTGATTGACAAATTTTGGAGATTGGAATATAGAATTTCAATTATCATGAAGTGGAAAGATTTGCAGAACAACAAGGGAATTAGACTATTGGAGGATGTTGCCAGGATGAACTTAACAATAAATTAATCAAATGCTTTAAGATTGAAAGTGCATGGTAGTTTAATGGTTACATTTTTGGTAGAAAACAAGATGAAGAAAAAGGATAAAATTTGACATACATGATGAAATTGATGATTGTTGTTCTGGGGATTAATGCCATTTTTCAGCACACGATAGGCTATACATGGCGGCCAGTATTGAAGGTGGAGGAAGAAACCGCTAAATCCTCGGAAAGAACCACCAATCCATGAGAAGCTACTGGCAAGCTTTCTCACATATCCACATTCGCTGAATCGAATCTTAGAACCCAAGCAGACAGAGGTGAGATGGCAGTGATCCGTAATGGAGAGATGAGAAAATTAGAATGTAAGTGTAATTTACAATATTATGAGGTTATGAAATTCCCCAGAAAGGTATATAGAAGTTACATTTCACTGCATAATATTTTTTATTAATATTATTAATAGTTTTGCTTGTTTAATTGGAATAGTTTTTTTTTCTTGTTATTTTTTCTGGTGGTGGATATATTAACAATATATTTATTTCCTGGTTAATTCATTCATTCATTTTTTTCTTCATCATGGATCCGTTATACCCTCATTCACTTGGTCGTGTTGTTCCTTAATAAAAAATTCACCAATTAAGCAATCAAATTTCATTCTAATATAAAATTTGCTTAATCATTTAATTATCTTTATCAAAAGTACACATTCACAATCAAATTTCCAGTACCATCTTATGGCTCATTCTACTTCCTTCAGCCACATATACATATACTCCCATTCATATCCGCTTTTTCTTCTGGTTTTTCCTCTTTCATTCCACTTGTTATTTATACTTGTATTTTCTGTGCATTTTTGTGCACTAAAATGATTTAGCTTCAGAAGGGTCTTTTGGAGGTGTATAAAAATGATCTAAGGTCTCATAGGACAGATTTTTTGGCAAATTTTCATCCGACAACGACCTATTGCAGAAAAATGATCATAATTCTACCATATACAAATAAAAACTAATGATTTTTGTTGAAAGGATGCTTGTAAGATTCTGACTAAGGTATTAAGGTTTAATTTCTTATGCAACTGGTGGTTGTGATACTGAACCTATACTACCACCAACCCTTCTTTTTTACATTCATTTTTGACAGAAAAGAGCTATTTTCAACCTGTTCTTGTGAGAAGCCAGCTAACAGTTAGTATGTACCTTCTTCATCTTGAAAGTTCACTAGTACTATAACAAAGTAACATACTTTTCATCACCCCTCAACCATGTAGATTTTTAGATATTTATCTCTGAAGCAGACACATGTAAATATGTAAACCAAGTCGGCTGCACATTTGCAGCCCAAGTTACGCATTTGATCTCCAATGCTAGTCTAACTGTGACAGGTTGTCACCAACAATGCAACCCATTTACAAGCCTAACTCAAAGTAAATGTAAACCACATTACAGATTTAGCTTATGTGTGAATTTATAAATTATAGGGTTGTGATAATTAGGCTCATGCTAAAATACAAAACTATTCAGTGAGACCTAAGGTGAATTTGTTTTGCATGTCATTCGTTGCCCACTGTATGACTACCAGATATGTTTGACTGCCAAATCTGCAGTATGTAGTGTAATACCATGGTTAGTTTTATGTTTGTACTGTGTGTACTGCAGTATATAGTGTAATACACCACTCCCTCGATAACTTGAGCCCGGATAACTCACAAACCTGCTTATAATGTGGTGTCTGGCATGGCTCCCAATTTTTTTGAAAGGAAATATATTTTAAAATGTGTTAAACGTGAAAAAAAAAATATGCGATAAGAATTGATATATTGAACCTTGTTACAAACTGTATATTATGTAAATTTTCAAACACAAAAAATAATTATAAATCATTAATTTTTGTAAAAACAAAATAGGAATACGGTATTTTCCATATATTTTGCAAACGTAGATTTTCATAGTGGAAATTTTATGTCCGATAACTTAACCAATTTTTCAAATACAAAGAGATCTATACAAATAATTATGATACATTTAAATAATTATTTTTTTGATAATTGGATTGTGTACGAAAAATTAAAAGGTACAAAAAATTACATAAAATACAGTAGCTCATATCATCGGAAATGGTGATTATTGCCGTAAAGATAGACTCCATATCATGAACTTTTCAAGTTCTAATTAGACGTCTCATATTATGTTTGGGGATTTTTGAGAGAAAAAGTTGTTAATACTCTGTAAATAATCATTCTGGCGAAACAGGATCAACGAAATATTATGCTAAGATAATAAAATAAACACCACTTAAATGTCTTGCTAAGTGAAATTCACATTCTAATCCTTTAATTTCGCTTCAGTGTAAACACTAGAATTGCAACATATTCTCTTCTATGACAACATGAAAAAAGTCAATCGTCCGTCACCTCAAAACCTGTGAGTACTTCTGTGAGAACCTAAATAAATGCCGGCTTTGTTTTGATCAACAGCTCGGGGAAGTGTTTTTTGCATTAAACAAAAATCAATCAAAAGACACTGGTGTTGTTTTATCACTTTGAATATGTCTTTTGTATCAAATCAAGCAAGTGAAGTATAATAAAAAAAATCAAAGGTAGCATGCCAATAGCAGCATAAGTTCTTGAGGTCATTACCGTTCACAAAATTCATTTTATTTGACCAGTCGAAAATGGTTTCACATTTTTATGTGATATTTTAAAAATATTTTTTATCACTTTTGGAGATTCCAGCGCCAACATAGAATTAAACAAAATTCATTGTCAGGAGAAATGCGCTCAGCGAATTAGGAAGCCGCATGTAATTATCCAATCCAGCTCAGAGAGAAAATCGCCCGTGACCAATACCAGAGGTGGCAGAGAAATCAAAAAGTAAAAAAAAAATGAGCAGATGTTTTGAAAATGTGAAGTGATATTTGTCAAACGTGTCACAAACTGCAAGTATTATCGTGTTCTAATTTACGTTTTTTTAAATTTGTAGACCCATTAAATTGATGTTGGTAATGACTAACCCTTGTAAAAAAAATTCATTGTACTTATACTGCAATCAAATTGACCTGTCATTTGATGGACATTGTGGTTTTTTTTAAATGGGTGTCGATCTTGTGTATAAAAAATCTACTTTAGATCAAACAAGAATTTATCCAATTCAACACAATCATTTGTGACGCAGTACACAATGTGCAAAATCATGCATGTGTTAAGCCAATGGAAAACATGTGGATTATTGTTTTGATGATCTCCTCAATATCTTGTAAGTTATCCTGAAATTAATGTTACTCTGTGATGACAAAAGTAAACAAAAAACACCGCTATGAAGAAATATTTAATCATAGTTAATCATAGCACAATTATTGAGTATTCAACACTAACATGCAAAACCAACCCACCCACCCCTTTTGCCTGTGTACGTCGATCCGTTTATTTGTTTTGTTGTTTGTTATAGGTCACACCATCGCTTAACGTGGTCAATGTTTTTGGACCCCGTTGTGCGCGAGTTTTCTAGGGAGTGGTGTACCATGGTTGGTTTTATGTTTGTACTGTGTGAGTGCCATGATAATATATATTTCTGCACAAGATTTGTGTACCTATAAAATTTCGGATGAATTTCGGATGTATTTACAAAAATGTTATCTATGAATGTTAGAGGCTTGCAAGGTTTAGTTTTATAGTGAAAGGACATTTTCCAATGGGTAAAACACGAGAATGTATCTATGCAAAAAACTCATAGTTCAAAGACTGATGAAAAATATTATGCTGCTGAATGAGGATGCATATTTATAGGTAGCCATATATAATGCTGAAAAATCAGTATTCTTTAGAAATCATTTTGAATTTATGATCCATAGAGAAAGATCTGACAATCAAGGGAGATTTGTTATGTTAGATGTTATAATTATTGGAAATAGAACAATGCTTATAAATTTATATAGGTATACTGATAAGAGGTTTCGCAAGGATTTTAAAACTTGGAGTCCAGGACTCCCCTTTTGGGAAATGTTGGAGTCCCACCAGCAAAAGTTGCAGTCTGTTTACAGAAATATTTTTGCAGATTAGACGAACTGATTTAATTTTTACATTCTTTATAACCTTGCTATTGTTTGATGATCGGAGTGAGACTGAATTTTGTCAATCAAAGGAATGGTCTTGGTCCAAAATCTAGGCCAGGCATGACATTTTCTTACACTTGACTACTGTTCCATCCAAACTATCAGTCATAGCAACTTTAGCAGTCTTCTCATCATAATCTTCATCAATTTGCCATTTAACTCCAGAATGCTATCCAAATTTGCAAATGGCATTTTGTCGAAGTCTCAGCATGTCATGATTCCAAAGTTACGAGTGCTACTTATATAACTACACTCGGAAATGAGAACAATAGTGAAGTCTAAAATTATTTATATGATGTACTCGTATAAACAACCAATCTCAGGAAATTTCTGCCTATGAATTTAATCACTGTTAAATTTCAACACATTTTCCCACCAAGCAGCCAGTCAGTCTTTGAACATGCCACCCAGCTCTTGCATCATATTCTTTTGATTGACTAATATAGTGGCAACATGTACATCAATATGTCATTGTAAATATCACAGCTAATTGATCGACACATTTTCTCACTAAGCAGACGGCTGAAACAGGACTGGCAAGTTTTTAAAATTTGCTACCCACCTATTAAATGTGTAGATGACACTGCCAAAGTGATTTTCTGTGTCACAGACAAAAAAATTGCATTCAAATAGGCATTTCCGAGACTTCTGATGATGGTAACCCTAGCTTTTTTAGAACTCTAAAAGAAGAAATGTTAGCATTTGAGAACTCAGATGTGTGGAGATTGAAATGCTGTTTAAAAGAGAAAAGGATACTTAAAATATTTTACATGACAAACACCAACAGTCTAGAACAGCAATCAAAATCCAAAACTAAAATAAATCTACTGGTTGAGAAATTCCATTGAAGTCTTAAAGAAGTATAACTTTAGGCAAAACATCCTTTGAAATGAAATAGATTACTTTCTTGTATCAGATGATATTAAAATAAATGAATGCAGTTATCTTACCAGTTCAACTTTTATTGTGTCACTTTTTCAGGGGAAAAGGATATTGGAATGCTCAGCTGTTGAGGGATACTAACTAATTATATTAACTTGGTCAAAAAGTGTACAAATGACATTGTAAATGTATATTACATATGGGAAATAAAGAGGACTCTCTTCCTGTTTATTTTTTCTGTAATGATAAATAATCTTTTGCAAATGAAAATAATGTCTGTAACTATGATGATTCTGTTAGGAAAACAAAAGAAAAATGAGACAAATTAAAGAACATTGAACAGGAAATATTAGAAATTCATAAGATTGTTTGATTACATATTGTAGATGGGAAAGCTCTGGAAAATTTAGGAAAAAAAAGCAGAACAAGAGGAATCTAGGACAAAATATATAGATGGTGTTCTAGTAAATCCCAAGCTCAATGGTATGAGATGGGAGAATAAAGCATGAAATACTTTTTAAATGTTGAAAAAAGGAATTGTGTTAAAAAAGACAATAAAGGAAATCATTTTAGATGACGTGACAAAAATATATCAGACCAATTAGATATCTCAGGAGCTCCAAAACAGTTCTATATTAAATTGCATAATAGTAGAATTGTTTCGCTTGATCTTAATGATATTGAAGAATTTTAAAAAAAGATGTTTTTTAAAGATAATTGTGCAGTGGTCTGCTTTAATAATGAGTACTGCATGTCTCTAAAACATGTGGAAAAGTACTGGCTCAGGTTGATGTATGGAAAGAGTTCTCTAAATTCTTTTGCAAGATTATTATTGTGGGGATTTCTATGCTGACCAATAAATTATGGATATACTTTGGATTTATGAAAGTCAGATTTATTGGAGAAAATACCAGGCTATTATATGATATTTTGGATCAACCAGAGAAAGAAAATAGAAATGGCTTATTATTCGACTCAATTAATTGGAACTTTTTGTAAAAGTTTTACAATCTTTTGACTTGTGTGATTCAGTTTGTAAATGGCTTCAGCTGTTTTGTCTAAATGCTGTTATAAATAAATAAAGGAAATATGTCTTGGAAAAAGGTGTCATTAAGGGGTTTGATTTGCATCTAAGTATTTGTTTATGAAAGTTTAGCTTTTTTTATTTTTGAAGCAAAATGTAGATCATGGAGAATCATCTTAGATGTCAGTGAGAGTAAATTAGGTCAGTATACTGATGCTTATATTCTTGATGGATCTCAACATTCTCTTAAAGCAATTATTAATATTTAGCAAGCCTCTTTTTGTTATCTGAACTTAAATGTAAGAAAAACAAATGCTATTTGAATTGGAAACAAGAAAAACTGGTGAAAGAATAAAAAAAATTATTTTCATAGAATTCAGAGTAAAAAATGAGAATAAAGAATTTGCAGTTTTGCAAATTAAATCCAAACATAATCCATGAATTAAAGACACAAATCCTAGTAATAGGAAGTCCAGAAGAAAATTCAGTTCAAGTCCCAAAGAGATGTGTTGTACTGATGTGTCAGCAGTCTCTTGTTGAATCAAAGAAATTCTATTCCAGGTTTGAATTCATTATAAATTGAATGAATTTATCCTAGAATTCAGAGAAAATAATCATTTGAATTCAACTGAAAATAACTTTCTAGCATGATTTAATGAGCCTTGTTTAAATATCAGGTAGGCTAGATATATTTATGGAGGAATTCCAATATCCCAGAACCTTATAGATATGTTTACTTCTATTGATATGGATCCTAATAGTAAACCCAGACTCCTAAACAAAATATTAGCTATGTAGTTTTTGTTCACCAATATAAAAACATAATCAGTCCCTCTAGTCTAAAACAGAAGCCCCAAGTGGTCTAAAGTGCTCTCCATTACAGATCACTGCCCTCTCACATCTGTGATTCTTTCTGCGAATTTCCCAGTTTCTTCCTCCATTAATAATACTGGCGGCCTTGTAGCCTATCATGTGCTGAAAAATGGCGTTAAGCCCCAAAACAACAACAAGTCTAAAACATAGTGAACTTGATTTTGGACAAAGTCAAGTACAAAATAGAATGATAACTTATAATCAGTAAAACACCGGACAATCAATTAGCAGGACAATCAATTAGCAAAACGTGTTTGGACAATTAAAGCACTTTAGTTGTCAGTTTCCAATTTAGTCAATTTAATACCATTCAAGAACAACCTCTCTGGTGGCCTAGTGGTTAGAACATCCACCTCAGATGTGAAAGGTTGTGGGTTCGATCCCCGGTCGAGTCATACCAAAGACTTACAAAAATGGTTCTTACAGCTTTCTCGCTTGGCACTCAGCATTAAGAGGTAAGTGTTAGGACTAGTCGGCCTGGTGTCGGGATATTGTGACTGGGTGGGACATCATGATACATGTCTGTGGCATGATGCCCCCAGTGCTAGACATCACTATAAACTGCCACAATGCAGACATCATAGTGATATGACTGAAAAGTTTTTAAAGCTACGTTAAAAATCATAATCACATCACATCCATTCAAGAACACAAAATTTAATGCTGATTTTAAATGATTTTGTGATCTCTTGTTATATGGAAGTGTGATTATATTATATGTGTATTATTATAATAAGATCTCTTTTCTAAAATCAAGCTTTAATAGATTTGATCTTTAAATGACATATTTACGTTGATTAATATTTGCAAAATTTTCTAAGGTTAGAATGAAAAAAATGTTTATTTACTAGTTCAAGAATTAAACAAATAATGTTTTAATATTTTGTTTAATTGTTTAATATTTTAATACAGTTACTGATAAACAAATCATTAAATATTTTCAATGTTTCAATGGTAGTGTGATTATATTATGTGTATGTTATAATGAAATCTCTACTCATGTGGCCTAGTGGTTAGAGCATCTACCTAGGATGCAGTAGGTCATGGGTTTGATCCCTGGCCAAGTCATACCATAGACTTATAAAAATGGTACTAACAGCTGCCAAGCTTGTCACTCAGCATTAAGACATTAGTGCTAGGACTGGTTGGTCTGTTGTCAGGATAATGTGACTGGGTGGGACATGTCTGCAGCATGATGTCCATGTGCTAGACATCTCTATAAACTGCCACACTGCAGACATTGTAGTGATATGACAGAAAAATTGAAGCTAAAATTAAAATTCTTATTCACATCACATCACATTATAACCTATATTCCTTGCTGCAGTAATCTGCATTAATCTTTCTGTTTGCATTATTATGTTTCTTATACACTGTTACTGTAGAGTGTTCTAACTTGATACATGGGATGCATTGTAACAAGCACTACACCACTTAGCAAAACACAATTTGGAAACTTTCCATACCTACATAGGAATTTATGTTCACTCCTTAGCAAAACACAATTTGGAAACTTATATACCTACATAGGCATTTATATTGACTCCTTAGCAAATAAACAATTTGGAAACTGTCCATACCTACATAAGCATTTATATTGACTCCTTAGCAAGCAATATAATTTGTTGAAATCTGTATGCAACATACTAGTTAACAGTAAGACAATAGTTGCCACTATTGTAATGCAAAAACTGCTGTAATAGTGTATATATCAGTCAGCTGAGCAATTCAGTCAGTGGATGAAAGTATGCAAGCATTTTATACAAAAATGTTTTCTTTAAAAATGCATAAAATTTATTCTGGTTATAAAAATATCTTTTATAAAATTATATTCATAGTATAGATTTAATTTTCTTTGCTGTTTTGACAGTGACTAGGCCCATAAATCGCAAAATTAAGAACATTATACAATGACAGGTTCATTGTTATGACAGAATGGCTGGAAATAAAGTTGGATTATTGTAATGTTAATAAATGGAATATGAAGCTGCATTTCATTGATATTTGAATGGTATTCATCTGAATCCTCAGAGTTGGTTCTTAGAAGTTGCATGACATTTTGTTCTCAAAAAAGGGGTGAGACACTGAAATATTTTAGAGCAAATAAACATGATCTTTATATACCAGAAAAAGTAAGTACATTGCTGGTAGGCACATAATATTCCTAATGTTGGGATCATACATATTTTGCTTTTTTGTAGTCTTTAGCTGTCTTAGCTTTTTTGGATAGACCTTTGTGGCAGAGATAACTGATGCATTTATATAGCATAATGTGAGTAACCTTCATTGGTCTATAAAGATAGGAGTGGTATCCATATCATCTTTGTTTTACAAAATGTGTATTTTTATTTATCAATTGTATTATCATGCTTCGTGCCAAAGATGAATACCATAACATTTAGATCTCTACTGTTATGGATATATTTCTGATGTTAAATATAAATATTCACGGCTTGGACCTTCCTCCATGGTCAAAGCAGTGTATAATGGCTACACATTTGATTGCCACCGGTCATTATGGACAAAATGTTTGTTTATTCAAAGTAAATATGTAAGTATGTTCAAACAGGACCTATTGTATTTGGCATTTTTAACAGTAGTGTACAATATAGGTAGATGAGTCTACCTTCCAAGGGAGGGAAGCCTTTTGTATGTATGTCCATTATATACACTTTGAAGCAAGAGAGTTATCAATAAAGATGTATTGAGCAAAACCAAACTAATTTAATATTTGTATACCTCTACTTGAACCCATGATCTTGATAGGTTTTGGTAACTGATCTTATTGTTTGCTTTTTTTAACACATTTGTAAATGTGACGAAAACATTAAAAGCACATTGAAGAGGAAACTACTGGGTTTAGAAAAATTAAATTTGGTTGAATATTTGCATGATTGGATTTGATTTTAAAATCATTTTAGTATATTTTTATGGATTTTTTTAATAAATTTTTTGGACCTAGACTTTTTTAATTAAAGTTTTGTGACCTAGATTTTTTTATATTTAAATTTTTTAGCCTGATTAAACAAAATGCACTTGAACTATACAAATTAAGGTTGATAAACATATTTCAGTTTCTATGTATTATTTAGTTTCAATTTTCATTCCATTATAACAGTTGTGTTGTTTTTTAATACTTTTTAACATTCAGGAGCATTACCTGTTTAGCACATCTTAGCAAAACTCATTAAAGGCGGACCAAAAATATATTAGGCATGCATGTTTTCAGGCATGTGCATGTTTAACATAGTCTAATTTTTACAAAGCTTAAGCTTTCTGTGTCAGTGAAATTGTATTCATTGTATTAAATTGACTGAACCATTTCAGTCAGATGAGTGAAAGTGAACCCTAAAAATCAGGGACTTTCTGTATAAAAATTTGAATTGTCTGTGATATGTTTTTACTTTAATTCAGTATTTGTGTCACAGAATGACAAAATTTAATTACTTGTCATGGCCAGATGTTGGGAAGTGGGTGGTGAGAAATAGACTTTTTTATTGCAGGTGTGTGTGTACATTATTTGATAGTTTTTTGCCTGTCCTTGCTTGTGTCTTATGTTGAATTAGTGAATGGCTGTAATAGATATTTCAGTGTCTGACCAGAGACACATGTATTTGGTGGCACATCAGTCACTATTCTGGTTGTGTCACAGTTAGTGTGAACAAGTAGTCTAGCCATGACCTGGCTTTATGGTCTGTTGTGTTGAAGTGACATGGTCCTGGCTTTTGTAATGCAGTTACATCAGAGTCATGGAGAAAACATTTTAGTATTGACTCTTATGTCCAGTAAAAGTTAATAGATTTATCAATGAAATACTGTTTTCATTAGAGGTGAGTGGATTTAACAGTTAAATACTGTTTATATTAGAGGTGGGTGGATTTAACAGTTAAATAATGTTTTCATAGGATGTGAATGGATTTAACAGTTAAATAATGCTTTCATATGATGTGAATGAATTTAACAGTTAAATAATGTTTTCATATGATGTGAATGAATTTAACAGTTAAATAATGTTTTCATATAGATGAGATTGCTCTCAGTATGAATATTAAGTACTCAGGTTTGTGAAAAGTGTCATATAGTATATACTAATATAATTGTTGTTGTGTCCATACTATTACATTGTGAGCCTATGACTGCCATGCATTTGAATGTTAACCTTCATAATCTAAGCCTGGTGTCTAGAAAATTCACTTGAAAATATTCATAATTCTGCTGACTGTTCATTTTTTAAATGCAAATTTCAAAAGGCTTAGGGTTAGGACTACAGCTTACATGAAGAAGATGACATCACTGGAAACACTGCTGTGTTATCATTGATACCAGATATATATTTATGATAATGTGTATAAATGACACTTTCTTGTAAAATATAAATATTTGTAGTCCTAGTCAAAAATAAAACTTTTGATTTACAAACAGCTGTACTATGGTAGTATTGTACTTTATTATGCTTTACAGTACATTGCATTTCTTGACCTTTTCAATTAAAAACCAAGAAAAGATTGATGTACAATCTTTCCAAATTTCAGTATTGGATACAACCAGTTGTAATATAAATTATTTAATTATGAATGGAGAAAAGGCTTAAAAGTGAATTTCAAACTGTTCCAATTGTTGACATGGATTTTTAAGCTGTAATTGGACAAAATAATGTAGAATTAGTAAATGAAATCTATAGTGTTTGCTAATGTATACTACATTATCCAGTTAGGAATAACATGACTTGGGTATACTTCTACTGCAACATATGCTGACATAACTCTATATATTGACTATAATTTTTCATAATCAAGTATAAAGGATTATTTCATCATTTTATAAACCTATTATTTTTAGTCTCCATATGAAATATTAAAATTTATATATTGTCAAGAATCACTAAATATTTTCCCAAAATCTTGTGACTATAGCTACTGTGACTAAGACTGTCCACAGGTGATGTTCAGCCCATCCCATTTAGGTCAAGAAACATTCAGATTAGAATCAGATCTCTACGGTCATACATGAAGATCTGACTGACTGCTTAGCTGTCATGTTCTGGTGACAATTTATTTAGTCAATGGAAATGCAGCTTTCAGAAATTTGAAAGTGAATAAAATCATTTGGCAAACTTGATGCTTTTCAGCCATACTAATCTCTCTCCCAAACATACAGATATAAAGACTGTATCTGATTGGCTGATAAAGTTATGTTAATAACATTTGGTCACCAAAACATGACCCCTAAGTGGTCACTACCAGATCTTCATGTAGGACAGTGGAGATCAGAATTTAATCAGATTGGCACAAAAAGAAACCCCAAAATCTGTTTTTTATTGCAATGGTTTTAAAATTGGATAGATTATAGTGGGCTAAACCAGCTCAATTAGATAAACTTACAAATTTTGGGAAACTTTTAAACCCTGGATAGGGTAAAATAGTGCTTGGATCAGTAACAAAAAATGGATGGTTGGCTGACTGGAAACTTTTTTTGGGACTTATATAGTCACCTTCGCTAGCCAATGTTCCAGTATGATAACCCTATCTACACCTTGGCATATCAAGTAGATACTTCTGTGCTCAGGTCTGTGAATTTCATTGGATGTGGTGGCAAGCAACTGCATCCAATCAAAATTAAGTTTTTCAAATTTGAACACTTCCTACATGATTGAGGCAAGGGGAGCACACAACTTCAATGGGCTGATAAATAAGCAATTTTCCACTGCTGTTCTATGTTTGTACAAAAAAATTTTACTTGAATGCACCAGTTGTAAGTTCTCTCTGGAAAATAGTGATACTTTTGATGATGAGCTCACAAAGTATCCTTTTTAAGTCATATGCCTCCTACATTTTTTGGTCAATATACAATGCACTACTGTTACACAGTTGGAATTACATGCTAAGGGAGGCAACTCATGAAATCCAATAGATATTGCTAGGACAGAGCACTAAAATATGTTCATTCCACCAAGTTGTAGATAGGGTTATCACATTGGAATCATGGCTGTATGGTAGGCTTATGTTAAGTTATGTTAAGTCTAAACTGACCTTTTCCACAAATTACTTGTTATCATTGAATATACCTAATCAATATGTTAGGTTTAAACTGTCCCTTTCCACAAATTGCTTGTCATCATTGAACATACTTTAAGAAGTAACGTTTGGTATATTGTTTCATGAGTCATTTTGTTTATGAGCAAGTAAATTTGTAAGAATTACCCACCATAAGACTAACAGCAGTTAAAATTCTTGCCTGCTGGAAAGAGTGCAATTATTCATTATTTAATTGCTTTCTATACACCTATCATGAATTGATTGGCCATACTTCATACTGTACTGATAATGGATCAATCATATTTTTCGTAATATATTTTATAATAGCAGAGATCTGTAGAGAGAAAAACATACTTATATGTACCTTGGGGTTTTATTTTAGAATGTGTTATAGATCCTTATTTAGTATCTTTTGATGCAGAAACGTTTCTTTCATGGCACCGGTAAGGTGCATAAAAAAGACAAAAGAAAATTAAGATAATAGATAATTGTCCTTGACTGACTGAATTATCAAGTGCATAGTGAGCTTACTGAATATAGTGGACTTTTTTGCCAAAAAAGCACAATACAGTTAATTTCATTGGCTGGCAGAAATGTCATATTGATTTTAATTAGCTTTTATGCCATTTGAGGCTATGTGGTAGGTGAGCATTTATAGGAAATGTAAAGAAGAGAAGAAAAGACCTTCAGCCAAAACTTTGCTAAACAAAAATGTCTAAAATAAATTATAGAGGGCTGTTCTTACTGGAACCTGAGGAATTCAAATACCAGGATGAAAGGCTTGTGACAGTATTATAGTAATTAGATGTGCTCAGGTCATAAATTTATTAATTACTGCAATAAATATTAACTGTTCCTGCATTATATGATTTGAATCCATTGTGGTCAAGTCAGTCTGTAGCATGGTTTACTTCAACTTATTTACCCATACAAATGACCATGTTCTGAACATTATTGACAGTTATTTTAGTGGACATGTAAATAAAAATGAAAAGTACATTTGTGTCCTGACTTTTTCTATATAATCCCACTTTCAGACCTGGTATGGACTTTGGGGTCATTCTTTAGGTTCATTGCCAAAAAAGTTTGGGAGCTACTGGTCCACATGGTCAGCCTTGGTCAGCAGCTTGCTTTAGTTGACATTCGTTATGAATTTGTTAATTCAAAATTTGAACATAAGTAGAAAATCTATAATTGCAACTGCTGAATGACAAGAGAGGAGACTAGTAAATGGATGGTACATGTATATAATAATTTACATGGCATGGAAGCTTTTGTTAATTAAAGATCATGTATAAATGGTATGTCACATCTCATAGCCATAACCCCAGCCTTAAGGTCAAGGTCAGAGCAATGGAAAACATAATTCTGAGACTTTTAGAAGCATTTAACTTTTGAACCACCAAAGATATTTTAAATTAGGTTAAATGTGAGATCATGTGTAGGTTGTGTATTGTACAGCATAACCAGACCTCTCAAGGTAAAGATCTTTGTCAGGGAAATATCAACCAATAATCTCAGTCCATTTATGGAACTTGTAAATCAATAAATACTTGTACATACCCCCTGCCTGAAGACCATCACATTATAAGATAATGTTAGCAGTCTGTAACTCTCTCTTCTAGCCTTGTGAAATGGTCATTGGTATAAACATTTTTCCTAGGGATTACACAACAATGTATGTATGTATGTATGTATGTATGTATGTATGTATGTATGTATGTATGTATGTATGTATGTATGTATGTATGTATGTATGTATGTATGTATGTATGTATGTATGTATGTATGTATGTATGTATGTATGTATGTATGTATGTATGTATGTATGTATGTATGTATGTATGTATGTATGTATGTATGTATGTATGTATGTATGTATGTATGCTAATGGATGGGTTTATGGATTTATTGATAGATGAAACAATGCACAGTTTTAGGAGATGTGCAGTGTTTTACCCCTACTATTGTCTGTATACATCATCTGTGATTAGAATGTAACAAAGTACATACATTTTAAAAGCAAATCAAAGAGGGTAGTGTGAATGATTCAATGTTATTTCTGCTTTATCTTTATCTCACCTGTAAATTCTAAGTATATGTTTAAGAATATTTCCTTTACATTTTGAGAATAAATCAAATTTACTTGATAGTCCTCAAATAATTCATATGTAAGTCTTATGATGATGCTGTCAACACAACAAATATACAACTGAGATACATATATCAGTAACCGCTCCGGTGGCCTAGTGGTTAGAGCATCCTCATCGGATGCATGAAGTTGTGGGTTTGATCCCTGGTTGAGTCATACCAAAGACTTACAAAAATGGTACAAACAGCTGTCTCGCTTGATGCTCAGCATTAAGACTTTAGTGTTAGGAATGGTCAGCCTAGTGTCAGGATAATGTAACTGGGTGAGACATGAACAGCTTTGTCACAGCGGTAGTGTTAGTTTCATGGTACACATAAGTGAGTGTACAGTATTTAAGTAGGTATAGTATCAGGACAGAATTATTATACTCAATATAACTTGGGTAATATGAGACAAACAAATAATCAATTTTGACATTGAAACTGATTCCTAACACCATCTGTGTTCATTATATTAATAATTTTCAGAAATAATTTACTCCAGTTTGTGGAGTTAGTTTGTCACAACATATCTATCTGTATTCATATTTAGACAGGTGAAGCATATACATTTGTAAATATTGTAGGTATTTTGGCTTCAGGATATTGTATATCCCAGTACAGATATTAAAGTAGAATATCTCAGTGTAGATATCAGAGTACAGTATCTCAATACAGACATCAAAGTACACAGCAAGTGATGTTATCAAACCTGAATGACTATTATTAAGTAAGACAAAATTTATGTAATTGCAATTTCATTCCTAATTTTATCCACTTTTCAGATTTTAGACAACTAATTTTAAAGATGACCTCATCAATTGTACTCTATTTCTGTTCTGTTTTTAACCCAAGGTTATGGAGTGTTTACTTATGTTTGATCAACTATAATGTAATTTTATGTTCAGTATGTTTTTGGACCCAAGCATTTGGAGTGTGTACTGATGTTTTTTCAAAGAATGATCATGCCAGCTGACATTGTTTAGTTGCTGTAGGAAAATTTTGACAATGTATACTGCTTTCAGGTCCAAATTTTAACAAGGTATACTGCTTTCAGGTAAAAATTTTAACAATGTTTACTGATTTCAGGTCAAAATTATTTGCATAAACATGAAATTGTTTTCAATTGAAACAGAATTTTCTCATGTTATATTCCTGGCCTTGACATTGACACATTTCTAATCTTGATCTATAAATGCCATGAACTTGTGTAATATATTTTATATTTAAAAAAAACAACCTCCTGCTAATCTCCTAGTCAGGGATGATAGTGTTAAAACCACATCAACAGACCACCACCATTCAAACATATCCTCAGGAATCAGACCTGGAACTCAGCTCTGTAGTAGGAGTTACACACTAATTACCATGATGGAAAAATTGGCAGAATGATTTCATTAGTTTATCATCATTATGGCAAATTTGAATGTGTTATTTGTACTTGATGTAATGAGAAAAAATTTTTTGGCTTTGCAGCAGATTGAAATACTGAATTAGAAATTTTTTTTAATATTTAAAGAATTAGCATATAAGTAAAATGTTGACACATTCAGACCTATATATTTTTATGCTGTTTAATGTTTGAAATGTATTTCAGGATAGTCTTTTAGTATCTTTAATTTTAACACTTCTGGCTACATATCTACCTGGCCAGAATTACCTTTAAGTTGATGTGCAATGTCATCCTCTTGTTTTTGTACACATTAAGTTGCATTTACATTTGTCCTTGTCAGAATACCAAATCTATTTATGTTCAGCTTTCATTTTGTTCTTATATATATTTACTCTGTTTTGCATGTCAGTTTTAGTTATATTTTTTTATGGCTTCCTTTTCAACAGGATTGTTTGAGCTTAGTGACCTGTACAGCATGGAGAATCAGCCTTTCTTGAATTACCAGGATGGACAGGTACTAGATGTCTACCATTGATAACAAATTTTTATCATCAACAAAAATTATAGTGCTTAGGCATGAGTGACAGTTTTAAACCTGACATTATTTATGGCAGATTTTGGCTGTTGAAGCAATTTGTGCTGCATATTTGTTATTCCTACTTGTTGTTGATGCCAGTAACATCATTATAAATTGGGAATCCCATGACATGATGACAAACCTAACTTTACCCCGTTTCTTTAAGTACAAAGTACGAAATATTGCATATAATCTGTTTCTGGTAAATCTCATTAATGATTCTAATCTTTATTGTCAATCACAATATTTTCATAGCAAATTTTGTTGGGACATGTAGTAACAATTTCATTTTGAAACAATTATTTTATATTGAGAGTGATGTATGACTATTCTGAATTAACTCATTGTAATAAATTTGCATTGAAATTGAAAATGTCTTGAATTTATAGAACCTTAACAATGTTGAAGTTTGATGGTTGACATTGCAGTCTGATGAAATAAGCTAGTTGAGATGTTGGAGGCAAGACATTTAGTTTAGACATCATGATAGTGAGATGTTTAGCCTTGGAGGCAAGACATTTAGTTTAGACATCGTAAAAGTGTTGGTGTTTTAGACATCACTATCTTTTCTTTTGAGTATTTGGATAGATAATGACATCCAATCACCTGCTTTCATTTCATGTTGAATGGGTTAACAGTATAAGATACAAAAATGACTGGAAAACATCTTCCTACCCATTTAAATATTTGGACTGCATTATAATAAAAAAGGTTCATATCCTTTTAAAACTATTTGTAAGATTTACACTACAGGACATGCTGAAGCTTTTGAAAACTCTTTTGAAATAATGGAAGAAGAGAACCTAGAAAAATCATGTTGATAAAGTTTAAAAAGAATTGATGATAAACCAGAGCAGATAGTAAATATGTAGTTGATATTTGTGATAATTAAATAATAGCAGTGTTCCAGTTCCTTATCAAGCCATTCATTTTAACATGCATGTGCAGGACTTATAAATTTGGATCTAAACTTAAAGTCATATATTTACTAGTCTTACCAAATGTATATATATGTTCACAAGATGTTGCTGCCTTATATGGTCTTTTGTTATTATAGTTGGTAGTTATGTCATTATATGATTCTTTATCATATGTTCTTTGCTTACTATATGTAATAGATTTATTATACAGTATGCCATACTTTAGACATTATGTTTTATGATTAATGTGTTGTACTTATTGTTTACTCTGATATATGTTTTGCATTTTTCTTTGCACAGATTAAATTCTTTTTCTTATGTTCTTTGCTTATGTCATTATATGGTGTGTTTTTGTTATGAAGAGAATTATAACTTATAGATCTTCAGGTCTTGATTGATTGCCATTGAGTTTAAAATATTGTACAAATAGGATTGTGGATCTCATATCTCAAGTGCTTATATTTACTATATTGTACCTTTTTTATTCCCTGCCTGGAGGTTTTTGTCATTTTCACCTAAAATATGAGTAGGAAACACATTTTGGGGGCTGTTTTTGAATACATCCTAATACATTGACTTCCAAGAGATTTCCAGTTGACCTAATGCCTAGTTGTGTTAGAAATATCAGTTTTCATTGGCTATTTCACTCACGCTTGAGAAGAAGGGTAAAAGTTGGTGGGGTTGTTTTTGTTTGCTTAATGGACTTATCATTTTCATATGGAAACCACTCTTTATTCCAAATGCTCATCTTATCCTACTTTTTGCAAATGTTTACCTGTCTATGTGCAGTTCAGACCAGTCTGCCTTAAGTTTGAGGCCAAGGGTCTGTAATCCTGACACAAAATCAGATTTCGACAACAGACCAGTTTTTTGGTGGAAAACAAATCGGGTCCAAAATATTACATTTTTCCCTCAGTATTTTATAGTGCAACTAGAACATCCAGATTATTTGGTATTATTGTAGAGCTACATCTGTCTATCTTTTTATAATAGTACCCTTTTTAGTGTATCATACATGCTACAGAGATCGGAATTAAGCTACTACCTCCTGATCATAAACCAGTTAACAAAAAGTAGTATTCTCATTTCTGTTGATCCATTTGTCCATCTGTCAGCCACATTTTCACTTTCACAGTATAACGACTGTAAGTTATTTAAGATTAAGGGATGAAACTTACAATATATATATATAAATATATATATAAATATATATATATATATATATATATATATATATATATATATATATATATATATATATATATATATATATATATATATATATATATATATATTTATCATCATTAGAAGGTGGGCTCATATCTTGTTGGGGCCCTGTCTCCATGGTAAAGGTCATAGTTCAGTATATTATACCTCACCATCAGCAGGTGAGTTGTGTATCACATTTAGGATCCTCTCTTCAAGTTCATGCATCTCTTTTACAGAAGCTTATCTGTTCTTTAATTTATGAACTGTCAGAAATAAATGAATTCAGCTTAGCATACTTATATCGAATTGTTAACCAAAGATATGTTGCATTACACTTTTGGGGTCTTTAAGATCAAGGTCACAGGCCAATATTTTCTAGTTTCATTAGATTCTGTATTCAATCTTAAAAGTTGTTGGAGGTGATGGGATTTCTCGATTTGATGGCATAGCATGTAAAGCCATATCATATAGATTCAGATCATCGATCAATTTTTTCATCATTTTGCAATGCTGATGCTTGAATGGATTGAGCTGTGAAACTTTGCTACCTTCCATTGTCTGCCTGGTAACTCTTAGTCAGATTTAATTATTGGATGACTTACCTCGGTAGGCACAAAACAAAATTTATGGAATTTGCTTTTTATTTTCTATTTGAGAAGGTGAGTTTTTTTTAATTAAGGTTTTTTTAAATTTTTTTGGAGGCTGATTTTTTAAGTTAAGGTTATTTTATATTTGGAGATGGGATTTTTTAGAGTTTGTTCAATGACTTGGGAACCCCAATATGCATTTGCATATAGAGAATTACTCTTGTACACCACTCCCTCGATAACTCGCGCCCGGATAACTCGCGAACCTGCTTATAACGCGGTGTCCAGAATGGCTCCCGATTTTTTTCAAAGAAAATATATTTTAAAATGTGTTGAAGGTGAAAAATGTGGTGATAAGAAATGGTCAATTGGTAAATTAAACCTTGATATATAACTCGTTTTTATCATCGAAAATATTGATATTGCCCGTAAAGATAGAATCCATATTGTGAAATTTGCAATTTCTAAAAAGATATCACATATTGTTTTTTTTAATAGAGAAATAGTTGTTATTACACTGTAAATTGTAAATAAACAGTGCTCAATGAAAAATTCTCCTAAATGCTAATTAAATGTCTGGCTAGGTGAAATTCACATTATAATCCTTTAATTTTGTAGAGGAACCTAATTATGTGCCGGCTTTGTTTTGATCAACGGCGTAGGAAGTGTTTGTTACAATAAAAGAATCAATTAAAAGAGACTGGTGTTGTTTTATCACTTTGAATAGGTATTAAGCATCAAATCAAACCAGGTAAGTACAATAAAAGAAAGTTCAAAGGCATGCCAATAAGAGCATACGTTCTGTTCTCGTATTCATTACTGTTATAATATTTAATTTTACTTCACCAATCAAAAAAGTTTTCACATTTTAAGTATTAACATCATTAAAGTATATAATATCAGTAATGTATCTAGGGCTGTCATCGGGGTAAACTGGTATAGAAAAACCGGATATCGAAACGTAAACGCAGGTAGCTGTTAAAAAAAAAAAAAAAATCGCCACACTCGCCAACCACTTCAAACAGGTGTGACAGCTATGGCTATAATTAGAAACCAGATATGTCAGACCATCTGTTTTGATTAATAAAATTCATTGGCGTTGTGCAACAGGACCAACCATTATCCCCGAGGCATTATATACCTAGGTTAAAACATTTGTTCTACAGGTAATAAACCTCTTTGTAGACGATAACTATTGAATGTGGGTGCTAAATGATCGGTACATTGCGTGCTCTTTTAATGAAATCCAGAGGGATACCTTTGATTTCCGAACAAACATGTCAAAGAAATCCCACTATGTATATTATGAACATTCATCACCTAGACACCTTGAAATCTTCGTAATGCAAAGTAATCTTTGCTCGTTGTTCTTCTAGTCGACTAGCTCTGTGAATTTTGAATGTTAGCCATTGTATGTGTACTGATATTTCTATTTGCGATACTACGTTTTTACCAATAACTATCTTAAGAATAATAATTCCAAAATAATAACATTTATGCGACTGCGTGGTCACGTGGTATAACTGGGGGGCACGCATGCGTGGGTGATTCAAATCTGTGGTCAAAACATTAAGTCGTACATGTGCTAAGCGAATGAAAACCACGTGGAATAATGTTTTGATGATCAATATACTGCAGGTTATGAAATTAATGTTACTCTGAGGAAAAAAAATAATATATACCAATATTAAGAGATATTTACTCACTGTTAATCTTAGCACGTTTGTTAATTGAGTATTCAACACTGTAACATGCCAAGCCAACCCCACCCCCTTTTGCCTATACGTCGATCCCTTTGTTAGTTTTGTGGTTTGTTATAGGTCCCTCAATAACTCGCGCCCTCGCTTATATCGCGGTTGATGTTTTTGGACCCTGATGTCCGCGAGTTATTGAGGGAGTGGTGTTCTTTGATTATCGTAACTTCACGTAGAATGTCACCCATATTCTTGCTTTTACAGTGATGGTAGCAAGTTTGTGCTGCAAATTTAAGCAAGGTTTTGCTGACTTTTGATTTAGGTACTTAGTACCAAGTTAGCTTTGTGTTTTGCATTTGTGTTGTAAACACATGTATCAGATAATAATGTGTAGTTCCCAAATTAAAATGATGTAGCGATCTTGAAAATCTTACTGTTGGAAGAATGGCTCTGTTGACATGGGTTTTCACTGAAACACTTTTCACTATATATAGTTGGTCTGAAACAAGAATAAGATCATTGTGACTGACCAAATTTGAAAATTTCTTTTAGTAACTACTTTTCCAAAATGGATGACCATATACAAATTTTTTAAAGAATCTTGCAATTCATGGTTATTACTGTATTGGTCCAGATCTAACCTTCAAAATGGCTGCCTTGATGGCCATTCTGAAAATCTTAATAAGGCTACTTCTCCAAAAGTTTTATCTGCATGACTATTTTTACTTAATTGCTATTGTTATATCACTGCAGCTATTGCATGAATGATGGGATTTTTACTAAAATACTCATTGCTGTATAAAGGTTATGAATGATACTTTTGTGAAGTAGTTCAGGCCCTTATTGACCTTGGAGTCAGGTCAAAGGTTATTGGTTTCATTTTTGTACTTTATTGAACATAAGAACACAGTTGCAATTCAGTGAGCAGGTTGATAGAGCTCTGACATCAATTTTAAAGTCAAAGGTCTTGACTTAAGTTTTGTGATCTGCTGGTGCATTAGCATGATAACACAAACCATTATACAAGGGATTTTATATCAAATCCAGTTTATGGAATGAAAATTATTACTGCTCAATCTTGTGAACATGTTAGCTTGGACATAAAAGAAAATCTGTTTCTTACCAAACTTTGGTATGCAAGTGTTTCTAAAATATGCCAGAGATAGTTTCAGTACTCCACAGTTACAAGGAAGAAACATTCTTGTCATGGATTCCTGGACAGGAGTAGAGCATCAGTCCCCTTGAGGGACTCATTCTTTGTGTTCTTTTTCAGTTTGAAAACTAAAACCGTCATTTATGAAACGATTGATACTAATAAAAAGGTTGTTGGAGACTGGTTTGTTTACATTATGATTTTAGATTATGTTTGTGTTTTGTAAATCTAGCAGTAAGCAAGAGGCTTGTTTGTACCACATTTTGCTTCATGTAGAATCCTTGATTGCAAAAAGTTTCATTTCTTGGAACGTCTGATGCCTTACATCATGTGTTGCTGGGTTTGGGCAGAGTTTTGTATGAATAAAAATGTAAATTGCACCAGATTTTGTTTTGTTATACTTATGAGGAGGCATTAACCTGCAGTGTATTGGTGCAGGAACTATCAAAATAGAATAAGATTGTGTGAGAGACTTGAGGTTGCCAGTTGTTTCTTAATACTGACAAACTTAGCAAGGGAGCAGCTATAGATATTTATAACAATTTTATTTTAAAAAAAGGAAAAAAATGTTTGGAATTAAATCGTTCTTTTATGCAAATAATGAAAAATATTCTTCATTGAATCTTGTAATAAAATTTGCTTTTTATCATCAACTGAAGCATATGTCTTGTATTTGTTAATGATTTTAGTATTTGCAAAATAGAAATGATTACATATGGTGAAATTGAAATTGAGGTGTGAGACCTGCAGTGTGACTGGCTATGCAGTATTTGATTTTAGTACTATTCATTTGAAACCTGAAGATCTGTAAGTCACATCTTCATCATGAAAACATAGCATAGAATGACATACAAGGGTGTTTAAACTATTTTTTTAATACTTTTTGGTTTCTTCAAGTCTGTCAATATGCTACATTTAATGGCCATTGATAGACAAAATAATGTTCTGTGAAATGATCTGTAGCTGTCAATACACTACATTTTATGGCCATAATCTGTAGCTGTCAAGACATTACATTAAATGGCCATGATCTGTAGCTGTCAATACACTACATTTAATGGCCATGATTGGTAGCTGTCAATACACTACATTAAATGGCCATGATCTGTAGCTGTCAATACACTACATTAAATGGCCAGTGATAGACAAAAAAAAGTTTTGTGAAATGATCAGTAGCTGTCAATATACTACATTTAATGGTGATTGATAGACAAAATAATGTTCTATGAAATGATCTGTAGCTGCCATGCAGCATGAAGGACACCTGCAGATACATGGATATGGTTTTGACATAACATTGGCAAATGATAGGGACATAAAGATGCCACTATATGAAGTCCATACTGTACAGGTGATACTCCTATAATTCTGTTTGATATCAAGGCTGACTTGGATCAAGTTATTCAATATGATTCACTGTCATATCATGCAATTTTGAGGTGATTTCATCATTGAAAGATAATCTCAATACATTGAAACTGATGCATGCTCTAGAAAATCATTGTCTGCAGTTGATGAGCAGTGGTTGCTGTAAAGGAAGCTATTAGAATGATATATAGAGTTGAAGATATTTCCATTTATTCATCAGCCATTTTTAATATATTAGAGAATCATTTAAAACTTAAAGATGTGTCATGCTGATTAAAACAGACCCAGCTTTAAATCACCAAACAACTACTTGCCAAACATGAAACAGTGACCAGAACTGCTTGAATGGGCTTATCACAGGTGATCAAAAGATGGATTTATGTATTTGAACTGAACTGAAGGGAAAATAAAAAAGATTGGGGAAGAGAAAGCAAGCAGATACCACAGATCTCTTGATACAGTCAGACTTTCAAGAGAATGCACTATTTTTTATACAATGGGTCTTTTTGTCCAGGTACCTGTGCCTGTTTCCAATAGAGTAGTCATTGAAGATTTGTATACCTCCACAGTGTTGCCAAACCACCGATCTGGTAACCAGTACCCAAAGTATCCATCTTCTCAGTGACAGCACATTGGTTCATGAATCATGCTATCATGACAGGCTTAAAAAAGAAGAACATCATCCAAAATTATGCTGTCATGACAGACTTAATAAATAAGCACATCATCCAGAATCATGCTGTCATGATAGACTTAATAAAGAAGTACATCATCCATAATCATGCTGTCATGACACTTAATAAATAAGCACATCATTCAGAATCATGCTGTCATGACAGACTTAATAAAGAAGTACATCATCCAAAATTATGCTGTCATGACAGACTTAATAAATAAGCACATCATCCAGAATCATGCTGTCATGATAGACTTAATAAAGAAGTACATCATCCATAATCATGCTGTCATGACACTTAATAAATAAGCACATCATTCAGAATCATGCTGTCATGACAGACTTAATAAAGAAGTACATCATCCAAAATTATGCTGTCATGACAGACTTAATAAATAAGCACATCATCCAGAATCATGCTGTCATGATAGACTTAATAAAGAAGTACATCATCCAGAATCATGCTGTCATGACAGACTTAATAAATAAGCACATCATTCAGAATCATGCTGTCATGACAGACTTAATAAAGAAGTACATCATCCAGAATCATGCTGTCATGACAGAATAAATAAGCACATCATTCAGAATCATGCTGTCATGACAGACTTAATAAAGAAGTACATCATCCAGAATCATGCTGTCATGACAGACTTAATAAATAAGCACATCATCCAGAATCATACTGTCATGACAGACTTAATAAAGAAGTACATCATCTAGAATCATGCTGTCATGACAGAATAAAGAAGCACATTATCCAGAATCATGCTGTCATGACAGACTTAACAAATAAGCACATCATCCAGAATCATGCTGTCATGACAGACATAATAAATAAGCACATCATTCAGAATCATGCTGTCAAGACAGACTTAATAAACAAGTACATCATCCAGAATCATGCTGTCATGACAGACTTAATAAATAAGCACATCATCCAGAATCATGCTGTCATGATAGACTTAATAAAGAAGCACATTATCCAGAATCATGCTGTCATGACAGACTTAATAAAGAAGTACATCATCCAGAATCATGTTGTCATGACAGACTTAATAAAGAAGTACATCATTTAGAATCATGCTGTCATGACAGACTTAATAAAGAAGTACATCATCCAGAATCATGCTGTCATGACAGACTTAATAAAGAAGTACATCATCCAGAATCATGCTGTCATGGCAGACTTAATAAAGAAGTACATCATCAAAATTCTGAGACATCCTTACATATCCTGATTTGCTTGAAAAGATTTTTGGTTTAGTTCTGTCATCAAAGATTTTTGGCTTAATCTGGCCACTAAAGAGTTTTAGCCTAATCCTGTCATTAAAGATTCACAGAAGAATTGACAATCTGAAAGCTGTCATGTTGGAAGTGCAGTTTTACAGGGTATGAACAACATGCCAAATGATGAATACAAAATGACAGTTACTGGATAATCAGACTGAGAAAATGTGTGGAAGTATATTGGGATTACTTTGAGGGGATTCACTGATGTACTGTTCACTAGTAATGAACAGTGTTGTATAGCTCACCAATATGCAAAACAATTTAAATACCCCAATGGAATTACTGCATATAAAGCACCTTTATGAGGTACTCATCAACTTTACAATTTCAACGGAAACAGAATTTGCAATGATGTGAAAATAAGTCACTGAAATGAATTCGTTTGAAAATACTGCCATGTAAAATCATCCATAATTATGCTGTATTTATGATCAAACTGCATGCACACTGGTTGACTTGCTTATGTGGAAAGGACCAAGTCTTTATGCAAGGTGACAGCCATATTCATTATTGCATTGCTTTTTAATCATGTTATCCTTAAACTGAAATTACATCACTGTCTGCATGTATTTAGAGTTTCATTAGGAACAAATACAAGAACTGTATGTGTAAGAAGAGAATTGAAATGATTGTGGGTAAGCAAATTCTTTTCCTCCCCTCCCTGTTTTTGTGATAGATTTTTTACTAATATTTCAAGTACATATACATTGGTATACATGCAGTTGCTTCAGATCTGATTTTATTTACCAAGCATTTTGTGTTTCTTTTCCTTGCCCTCTTTGTCTACATGAATTCTTTTGAAATACATGTAATAATATAACCTATATTTCAATGTATATGCCTTCCTTCCTAGTGTATGGTGCCAGATAAGTCTCTTTTAGTTTGCATCATAAGCATTTCTTATTCTGATCTATGGAATAAATAGTTTTAATACCCATTTGTGTAACAGTCCATTTATCAATTTCCATCCTGGGCATTTAAAATTCAGGCAAGGAGAAAATCCAAAGGCAATTCTAAAATGTCTCAAAATATATTTCAAAAGCAAGATCTTGTTCTCTTTGAACTAATTCTTATTTCCTATGCATTTCAAACTTGTCAAATAAAAGTTAGGAAAAATACATTTTTTGTCATATTTTACTAGTGCAATTTTCAATTCAGTAAATGTTTGATTTTCAGCGTGCTAGTTCAATGGAGCAGATTACCAATATAGAGCTGTCCAGTATCCAGGTTCAGGAACCCAAACCTCGTTCTTTCTTCAACGATGCCAACAATATTATAATTCAGGTTTGTCTTCCCTGACCAGGTCACTGTTGTATCTAATTATAATCAAGTCTTTACTAAGATTCACTGCTATATCTAATTATAATCTAGTCTTTTCTGAGATTCACTGCTATATCTAATTATAATCTAGTCTTTTCTGAGATTCACTGCTATATCTAATTATAATCTAGTCTTTACTGAGATTCACTGTTATATCTAATTATAATCTAGTCTTTTCTGAGATTCACTGCTATATCTAATTATAATCTTTTCTGAGATTCACTGTTATATCTAATTCAGATTATGTGGCAGTCATGGAACCGAAGTAAAATGTTCTTTCCATAAAAAATGTTATAGATATTATTATGAAATTTAATATTCTGATTGCATTTTCCTGCTGAATTCAATGCTCATTAAATCTGTTGTCTGACTTCAATATTTTTATTTATAATGAAAAGCATGTAAACATTTCACAACTTTTATGACAGTAAACTTGATACTAATATATCAGCAATAGCAATGTCGCTTATTACTAATATTTCAATATCATTTACATGCCAAAAAGTGTATCACTTTCAGACATTGTAACTTTTATTTTGTATTTTGAAAACATTGATCCTATCAAATGTTATCAATATTTTTAGAACCCACTTTAAAAGTGCATATAGTTAATTTGCTATGCTCATCAAAGTAAAAAATTAATTTAAAAAAATTATTAAATACTGAAACTATGTATTTGTCTGATAGAGCTGCATTTTTTTTTTATCATGGTGCAATTTTTTCTCATTTCATCAGTGTTACATTACAAAATTTAAACAAATGCAATAACATAATGAATATAAGGTTCAACATAATTTAAAACCAATTACTGTTTGTCAGTTCAGATATTTACAGCATCAACAAAACAACTTGAGCCGATTTATAGTACAGTAGTTGAAAATCTATGCTTTGCATGCGCATTTTGCAACTGTATACTGTGTAAACTATACAACAAGAGTTAATATGATAGAAACTATTTAAAATATCAACTTAACATGTTCTCTGGCACACCCATTTGTACGAAATTAATAACAAGTTTAGTTTTGGAACATCATTTGTGGAAAAGTTGACATCATTATCAACTGTTAGAAAATTCAAGTATGGCAGACAATGTCGACACAGGGAGATTCAAATATTTTACAAATTTGATGCTCATTGTGGTTGGCTTATAAACATTTCCGATATAAATTTGGTAGTAAAAGAAAGCATGGAATATGCCAGTTGTGATGATATATGATGCTTTTATTTAAATTGCCCAACTTTTGGTCAAATCTGCATCAAGTTTGAGGGATTATATCTTTGTGTAGGAATATCATTGGAACATGCTACAACCACTGACTAAATTGTTTACATCTCCTATGCTTGAATTGAAAATTTCATGAATATTCATGAAGTTTTAATAACCTGCATTTTGTAACAAAGAAGAGAGGTGTCACGTGACCGAGGCATGATCAATGCCTATTTCCAAAGACATATAAAGTCAGGTTTTTTTTATGATTATAAATTAATAATTCCATTAATATAGCATCAAATATAAAAGAAAACATGTCCATTATAGATAATTTTATTAGCTTTTACAATATATAAAATGTCTTGCAATCATATAACATGCATTGATGCTGCAATGAAAATTTTACACTTGGTCAACAGTTTCATCAGATTTCCAGGTAAACTGGTGTCTTGTCCATGATAGACCGAGTTGCTAATAAGATGCATGTAATCAAATCAAAGAAAAAAATTACTTATTCCCAGGTGTATTAAATTGAATATGGAGAAAGATAATTTGCAAGTGATCTTCAGAGAGTATTTAACAGTGTAAAAATGGTTTGTTTATAAGAACAAAATATTATCTGACATAGCATTTAATTTTTTTCTTTTGCTATTATTTTCTATTTTTAGCAGGTATTTTCTTCTGCCAGAAAATCATGTATAATGCAAAACAAATTAGTGAAGATTAGTAACATTAGTAACATTTTATTTTGGTTTAAAAATGAGATTTATTTTAGAGAAACAAATATCTTGTCTAAAATATATTAAGGATCCAGACCTGTGTTGCTTTGGGGATCAGAAGGTCAAAGTCATTTTGAATGAAAGAAATGTGTAGAATAGTTTATCCTTGAGCAATCTTTGTGGATGGCTTGCATTTAGGGTAAGTAAGAAATTTATAGATTTTAGTGGTTAAAGGTGAAAGAACAAGGTCATAGTTATTTTAAGAAGAAAAAAATGGTTTCTGCACAACAAAATTGTTCAAGGTTGCATACTGTGATCAAAGTCCAATGTCACTGAGACTTAGTGGCGAGGGATTTCCAGAGGCAACTACACCCTACTATTGCCTACATTAAGAACAAAGGGGCAGGTGTATTTAAAGCCTTTGGCAGTGTAGGTAAGCCTTGGCATTATGTAGAGTTTGTTTTATTAACAAGGTATGATATGTTAAAAAAATATTTTGTATTCTTTCACAGGAGGAAGATGTGGAAACACCACATGGCACTGTACATGTGGCTGTTCAGGGAGACAGATCAAAGATAGCCATTTTCACCTACCATGATATAGGGCTAAACCGTATGTAGCTTTTACATAATTAAGTTCTACCTCTCATTCCAAAACACAAAATTGTTCTATTTTCCAAAAATCTGTGTAATCTGACACAGCTGTTTTTCTATGAAATTGGAAGATAAATGTGACAATTAGAATGCAGAATTTGGGTTATTGCCTTGTATAAATCCTTATCCACATACAAAATGGTTCACAGAAAATAAGATTATTTATTCTTTCTTCCTATATTCTTGGTAATGGTTTGGGTTGGTTTCATGACACCTGCCCCCTCTTGGGAATGGGCCAGGGATGTTATTTTTGTCTATACATATACATTATTTATCCATTCTTGGTCAAGTTTTGAATGTAGTTAAAGTTGGAAATGGTGATGGGAACATCTTGATTTTTATTACACCTTTATCACAGAAGTACATCACTGACTGTTATGAGTCTATGCCCATAAAATAAGCAACAGAAAAGAAGAAAGACAACCAGCTTTGTAAAATAATTTATTTCCCTACAATACAAATTGAAAAATGTGAAAAAAAGAACTTATGGTATTGTGAATTAAATCCAGAACAATCTAAGAATTAAAGACACAAGTCCTAGTAATAAAAGTCCCAAATAAAATTCAGTTCAAGTCCCGAAGAGATCCAGAATTGAGAGTGATGATGTGTCTGTTATGGTCTGCAAATTGCTGATGTATCAACAGTCTCTTGTTGACTCAGAAATAATTCCAGGATAGAATACAGTATAAATTCCAATAAATATCTTATCCAAGCATTTTGTCAGAGTACTTTTATATTTCCACAGAAAATAATTGAATTCAATAATTTGAAGAAAATAAAATGCAGCCCAATTTTGTCACAACATAATACAACTTAGATTCTTTTGGCAGGGTCAGATTTGGGTTTGCTTTTATATAATTTGGAGAAAATAACATTCACCCCAAACTAGTCACAACATAACACAACTTAAAAGTGCAAGATGTTAAAGCACAACTGGTCAAATCCTCACAGTCACAAGATAATATAATTCTGTTTGACCTCAGGTCATAATTAGCATTTTTTAAAACCACCATTACCTAATGAAAAATAACCTTATAGAATGATGTAATGAGTGTTGTTTGTTTACAACACAGTAGCCTATGCAATTCAATTTTGAATCTCCAAGTCTCTGACCCTGATCAACATATATACTCCTTTGTTTACCTGAAAAAATAATTCTTTTAATAAGCTCATACACAAAGAAAATAATGAAGCTATTGTTATTTTGTATAAATGAAATTTAAAAAATCTTAAAAGAAGTCAATCAGGTCAAGCAGAAATGAACTAAATTTTGGACAAGGTCAAGTCCAGCAAACAATGTTATATTACAATAACAAGTAATGAAATTTTTAAAAAATTAAAACTAATAGACAATTAAATTAAATATACATAACAGTGACCCACAATATTGCACTTAAATAACTAGTTACAGTGTGTTTTTGTTTGTTTTCATGCTAGAATCATTGAACTGTGTGATTATATATATCTGTAATAGTACAACACTTATAACAAAAGATGGCCATTTTGGTGAACGATTGAAATTATTCCGGTTGAGGTTTGTTTTATTTTGCTTTTAGTTGATTGTACATATTACTCCTAAAATGGCTGAAATTGATGAGAAGCATATATTTGAACCAGAAGGCTTTTGCTTCAGACATGAGATGTGTCTCTTGCTCTTCCCATCACTAATTAAAATCTCCCATCTTCTAAAAATTATTATTTAAAAAATTCTGGAATATAATTTTTTTCTTTTTCTCCACTCCACCTTGCTTTCAAAGTAGATATTAATGGTAAAAATTTCTTGTGATGTGTTACTGCAAACTCACCTTTCAATCATGGCACTTTATTTGATAATTCAAGAGACAAAAACCTAAAAGTAATTACTGGATTATTGTATGTGTGATCAGTAATTACTAGATTGTTCTATATGTGATCAGTAATTACTGGATTATTGTATGTGTGATCAGTAATTACTAGATTGTTCTATATGTGATCAGTAATTACTGGATTATTCTATGTGTGATCAGTAATTACTGGAATATTCTATATGTGGTCAGTAATTACTGGATTATTCTATGTATGATCAATAGTAATTTAGAAAGAATTACAAAAATTAAAAAAAAATGATGGGACTGCTAATGAGCCTTAGTAATTTAAAACAACTGACATAACTTAGATTCTTTTGCAGGGTTGGTTTGGCTTTAAACTTTAAAGTTTGTGAAGATGGATCATACTAAGCATGATCAGAAGTAATCATATAGGATTAAAGACAGTAATGGATTATGGTTGGATTAGCCATTACTGTAGAACTCGAGGGGCATAAAATAGGTCCATTTGACTTCAAAATTTAAAGTTGAGATATCCAAGCATCTGCTTTCTCCCAATGCTAATATGCCAATATCTAAACAACCCATATAAAACATAAAAATTAAATAATGGATTGAAACTGGAATTTCACTTGATGTATTCTGGCAAATGGACTTGAATATGCATTTTGTAATTCCTGTTCAGTTGATTTTAAGAATTTTCTAGATTTAACCCAGATAACACAAGTCTTGAGCAGTTCTTCAAGGCACTCAGTAAGCAACAGGGCCATATTTTGCACTTGACTGACTTTGGTTAAATTTAAAAGTTAATATCTTAAGAGCTTTTCGTTTAAGAATCACACAATTTCTTGGTATTCATCTTTGTTAGTACTACTTCCTTGAAATAAATGAAGGTCACTGTTACCTTCATTTCACATTTATTAGCTTTCGTTAAGTTTATCAATTAACTTGTGACCACATTTTTTTCTGCGAACTGTATAAAATTTAATATTATTTAGCCAAGAGAAATGAAACTTGGTGAATTGATAGAACTTGATGAGTAGTACTATATCCTGAGTTATATACTATTGACATTATTTTATGCGCCACTGGCTTTGGTTGTATTTTTGTGTTTTATGTCAAACTTGGTGATGATGTGCATTATGATTCATCTCTTTTCTGGCATTTAAGTTTTTGTGTATAGTTTTGTCATGCTGAGTTTATTTACCATGGTACCAAACACTTGTATATATAATTTGATATCCTCTATGATTATTGTCATGCTCTATTCTGCAATTGGTGATTGAGTATGGCAAAACTGCTTGTAGTCACAATGTACAGTTGGTGGCCAAGAATGGCAAAGCTGCATGCAGTCACAATATACAGTAATGACTTAGTAATGCAAAACTGCTTGCAGTCACAATATACAGTGGTGACTGAGTAGGGCAAAGCTGCATGAATTGGTGATTGAGTATGGTAAAGCTGCAAGCAGTCACAATGTACTGTGGTGGTCAAGTTTGGCAAAGCTGCATGCATTCACAGTGTACAGTTGGTGACTGAGTATGGCAAAGATGCATGCAGTCACAATGTACAGTGGTGGCTGAGTTTGGCAAAGCTGCATGCAGTCACAATGTACAGTGGTGGCTGAGTTTGGCAAAGCTGCATGCAGTCACAATGTACAGTGGTGGCTGAGTTTGGCAAAGCTGCATGCAGTCACAATGTACAGTGGTGGCTGAGTTTGGCAAAGCTGCATGCAGTCACAATGTACAGTGGTGGCTGAGTTTGGCAAAGCTGCATGCAGTCACAATGTACAGTGGTGGCTGATTTTGGCAAAGCTGCATGCAGTCACAATGTACAGTGGTGGCTGAGTTTGGCAAAGCTGCATGCAGTCACAATGTACAGTGGTGGCTGAGTTTGGCAAAGCTGCATGCAGTCACAATGTACAGTGGTGGCTGAGTTTGGCAAAGCTGCATGCAGTCACAATGTACAGTGGTGGCTGAGTTTGGCAAAGCTGCATGCAGTCACAATGTACAGTGGTGGCTGAGTATGGCAAAGATGCATGCAGTCACAATGTACAAAGGTAGCTGGGTATGGCAAAGCTACATCTAATCACAATGTACAGTGGTGGTTTTCCCTTTCTCTCACATTTCACCGTGTATGTGGCTTTACTCACTTTGTGTACAACCTCAATCACTCCCAGAGTTCTGTCAGAAGCATGACAAAAAAAGTCTTTTGTTATGGACAGAATACATACACTCTCTATTCAATTTTGCATCCTTCCCATGACAAATGGATGTTTTGATATTGCTTTAGTTGCTGCAAAGAACCCTCATATTTTGCCTTTCTAGAGCATGAGCTAATTCCATCTGGTCTCAAAGCTCCCATGCCAAGCTACACTCAGGTTTATGCTTCATACTGGTGGGGATTTAATACATGATATCCAGATTTATGCTTCATACTGGTGGGGATTTAATACATGATATCCAGATTTGTAGAAACATCACTTGCAAGCATAATCACATTTGAGGTGAAGCTAGTTGTCATGTGCTCAATAGAACAGTATGCCATCATGATATATATGTATTCCAATCTCACTGGAGTAAACTTTAATAGCTGCTGTAGAAAAAATGATGATATTGAAAAAGGAAAATTCAGGACAAAAATATTTTCGATTTTGAGCGGATTCTGGTATCCTGAGGCATTGGTTTTGAGGTGTTTGAATGTATATAATTGTTGTACCCATTTGTTTGTTTATTCTCTTTCATTATAGAAATTACAACATGGTGCAACAAGTGCAAGAGTTTCTAAATAGTAGACTATGTCAATTTTAAATAATAGGCTATGTCAACAAAACATGACTGCTCTGTACCAGATTCTCTTATGTTTTTAAAGTGTGTGCCATGTGGATAGAGAATACATTGTCTAATATGCTTAGAAAATAGCTTGTTGTTGTTGTTGTTATTCTGGGGCTTAATACCATTTTTCAGCACATGATAGGCTATACCTAGCAGACAGTTTTAATGGTGGAAGAAGAAACCAGGAAATCTGCGGAAAGAACCATCAGCCCACGAGAAAGAAAATAGCTTGAGGGCTGCAAGAAAAAGCAATATCTATTTGAGGTACTCAGCCTACGTCTCACATGTCCCATGGGGAATGCCTCTGTACATGAAGATTAGAAGACAATGTAAGATCTTAACACATTTAGAATTAGAGACAATTCCATCCCACTAAGTAGAATTACGTATGCTTTCTCCAATAAATAAGGCTATAATATTGAGAATGTCTATGATGGAACAGGACATTTTCAGGATTCCATTGAGGATAAGCCTTTAGCTTTACCTACAAGATGTGACCATCCTAAGTCAAATATCACCCTACCTATGGGGTGTGAGGGTTATATCTATCTGTGAGGCATAAATATACCATATCCCTTACTCTGTGCATAGAATCGTTCTTGCTGGATGTAATGTGTAATTTGTCTCATGAAGATAGCTGGACCAATTTGAATTTTACAGATTGATGGACTGCTGGATGGATGACCACTGCATGCAACCATCATGGTGTGTATCATTCACCATATATACAACTACATTGATCACAATACAGTAAACTTGAACTGGTGAGCCTGCAAGCCAGCCATCAGAATATTCTGGCAAGTGGTAGCTTAAGCTGAATACTCTGCACAGTGAGACAAATCATTATTCACAGAGTGGGCCAGGTCAAACAAGGCAATACCAATAGAGATGTCAGAATTTTAGAAAAGTTAACCAAGTACCCAACAATCCTGATGAGGAGGTACCCAGAGGGAACTTGTATTAAATGTGAACCAACTGCTTTATTGTAAAATCATACATGCCATGTAAAGTCATACATGCCATGTAAAGTCATACATGCCATGTAAAGTCATGCATGCCATGTAAAATCATACATGCCATGTAAAGTCATGCATACCATGTAAAGTCATACATGCCATGTAAAATCATAAATGCCATGTTGTTACGACCCTAGAGTTCCAAGTGTGTTAAAAAAAATAGATTTTATATGAATCTTTTTATTTCATTTCATTATATCGTCTGACATGTTTTTGATAAGTTTACTTGAGTCATAGATGTGGTTCATGTTGGCACGTGCTGTGTATGATGACGAAAACTCATTGTTCAGAGGTATTGGGAAATTGCATGCTTCCTCATGTGAGTGCAGTTCAGGCTACGCTTTAGCATTCCCATATATGCTTTGAGTTTTGCGATTCATGCACAGTCACATACAAACTGTCCTGTTCGACAGTCACATACAAACTGTCCTGTTTGAGAGTTAGTCACGGACAGACTGTCGTAGTTGAGTCGAGTCAAACGACTTTTAATTTGTTGTGCCAGAAGAATGTATTATATCTACGTAAAACAGTGAAAGATGAATTCGTTATTATGTCTACGTAAAATAACACAACCCGTGTAAGAGGAACTATTCACTTCTTTATAACTTTACTAGCGAGCAACATTGCATATTTGGAAGTTTTCTTGCTAATTTCGGAACGGGACAACACGTACATTATTTTTGTGAAAAATTCTGGAAATTGCGGACAACCACCAATTTTGGACCGGAATATCATACTTTAGACTGTGATTAGAACTTTTTTCAGGACTTATGTTTTTTTATTATAATTGAACAATATTTGGACCATTTCTCTAAAACGTAAGTCTCATTTAAATAATTTACATTATTTTATGTGATATAGTAAATAAATTGTATCATTATTAAAATTCATAAAGCTTGTTGTTGTTGGGCTTAACACAATTTTTCAGCACACGATAGGCTATTCATGGTGGCCAGTATTAATGGTGGAGGAAGAAACCGGGAAATCACCGGAAAGAACCATCAACCCACGAGAAGCTATTGGCAAGCTTTTTCACATATCCACATTCGCCGAATCCTAGACTCAAACCCACACAGACAGAGGTGAAAAAGCTTGTTGTGGGCACTTTTTCTTTTTATGTTACACAGAACGAGCTGTTTCGTAACAATGTAAAGTCATACATGCCATGTCAAGTCATGCATGCCATGTAAATTCATACATGCCATGTAAAGTCATACATGCCATGTAAAGTCATACATGCCATGTAAAATCATACATGCCATGTAAAGTCATACATGCCATGTCACGTCATACATGCCATGTAAATTCATACATGCCAGGTAAAGTCATACATGCCATGTAAAATCATACATGCCATGTCAAGTCATACATGCCATGTCAAGTCATACATGCCATGTCAAGTCATACATGCCATGTCAAGTCATACATGCCATGTCAAGTCATACATGCCAAGTCATACATGCCATGTCAAGTCATACATGCCATGTCAAGTCATACATGCCATGTCAAGTCATACATGCCATGTCAAGTCATATGTGCCATGTAAAATCATACGTGCCATGTCAAGTCATACGTGCCATGTCAAGTCATACGTGCCATGTCAAGTCATACATGCCATGTCAAGTCATACATGCCATGTCAAGTCATACATGCCATGTCAAGTCATACATGCCATGTAAAGTCATTCATGCCATGTAAAGTCATACATGCCATGTCAAGTCATACATGCCATGTAAAGTCATACATGCCATGTCAAGTCATACATGCCATGTAAAGTCATACATGCCATGTAAAATCATACATGCCATGTCAAGTCATACATGCCATGTCAAGTCATACATGCCATGTAAAATCATACATGCCTGCTCCCTGAGATGTATAATCATAATTAATAGTAGTATAAGTGGGGAAAAAAGCTCAGTCAAAGCACAAAACAGTGATTTATTTATTGCATGCCATAATTGCAGAAATGCAAATAAAAAATGTACATTTATTTCTGTTACTTTCCTGGATCTGCAGTAACTTAAAATTCTTGTCACAAATTGGTCTATCCATGTGGAGTAGTATGAGAATACAGACACAAAATGATAAATTATATATACACAAATTTTACTTTGATTTGTCTACATCAGATGTTTAACATCTGCTCAGAGGTCATAAAATCTAGTCCACAAATTCTGCATGCTGTATTATAAGCACTATTGATATGTCCTTTTCCTGATGTAACATGTTTTTTCATTTAACAAAATCCCTCCTCTAATATATTTCAGTCATAAACATTGAGTCACATTGATAAAGCTTATTTCACTTGATAATAATTGGCACCATGTATTTTCAATATAGACTGGTATACTACTTAAGTGTGTATCAAACTATAATTAATCAGTGGCAAAAAATGTTTCAAATTTAAAAGCCTATCTGTTTTTTTCTAAACATGCCATGTACAGTTACTATAAATAGAATATAAGGAAACTCTTGAGTACATAGACAAATGGTAGCAATGACCTCAGTTGCTGGAGGTCTATGATGGATCAATGTCACATGATATGAGTCTTTAACGGTACTCATTATTTTGTGTCTCACTCATTCCTGTAGGGCCATATATAATCTATGATCTGAACTCTGCAATAATGAGAGGTTTTTATAAGATGAACTGAATGGGTACCCTGTAGCTAATTTTATTATCTGGGTAATTATGAATGGGTGGGTATCGAGATACTTGTTGATAACTTTACATACCAAACCTCTCAATCTAGACTACTGCCACTTTTAATGGCATATCCCATGAAAAAAATGCAATAAAGTATGATCATTCCAATATGGAAAGCTCTGTCCATAAACCCAAGGTGTTCAAAGAGTTGAGTGTCCCCATTTAAATAAAGGGAACAAAACTGAGATACCTGAATCATCAAGTCATACAGTGAAATGAGCAGAAGATATGGAGAAATCTGTTGTATCCTGCCACAGATTATTACAGGATTATTACACATCAAAAGCATCCATCTCCAGTGGCAAGACAGAAAGTGGCTCCCAGCAGCAATACCCCTCAAATATCGCAATTTGTATAGATACCAGTATGTCAGTTTGAAGAGCACACTTGCTACTGGACTTTTACGACTCATTGGCAAGTGGATGGGGACCCCAAGTGGCCAAGTGGTCTAAAGTGCTGACCGTTACAGATCGCTGCCATCTCACCTCTGTCTGCATGAGTTCGAATCCAGACTCGGCTAACATGGGTAAGTGAGAAAGCCTACCAGTAACTTCACGTGGGTTGGTGGTTCTTCCCGGGGTTTTCAAGGGTTCCTCCACCATTAATACTGTATAGCCTATCTTGTGCTGAAAATGGCATTAAACCTTACAACAAAAACAGCAACAACAACAACAAAAAAGCAAGTGGATGTGTCAATATATGGCTTTTCACATCAACGTTTTGGAAATTAAAGCCATCTTCAATGCATCCAACAGTTTGGTAGAATTTTCATGTGGACATATGGTTCTAATACTTTTGGTTAATTCACTAGTGGTCACATACCTCCTGACACATTGAGGGCCAGTATCATATGACTTTTGTGTAATTGTACAGGATTACCTTCATTGGTGTGCCCAATATCACCACATTTCCACAATGGCTGAACATTTTAGCTGACTCATTGGCATGGGGAGGACAACTACTTCTCTTCAGCATTCCAGATGCAATAGAGTTTGCACCCTATGGGGCTGCCTGATGATATATCTTTCTGCATATCAGGTGGAACAACAAATTGCCCACATTTGTCTCCCCTTTTCTGTGCCTACAAATTACCCACCTTCATATTCCTCTTTGACGAACCAAGAATTACAAGCCATCAATATTTTACCAGTCAGCTAGGAGGGAATATGTGCTTACCCTTTTCTGAGTCTTCCTGCTTTTCACATTAAATGCATTGTATTGAATAACAAGTCTCCTATCCTTCACATTAAATGCATAGTATTGAATAACAAGTCCCCTATCCTTCACATTAAATGCATAGTATTGAATAACAAGTCTCCTATCCCTCACATTAAATGCATTGTATTGAATAACAAATCTCCTATCCTTCACATTATATGATTAGTATTGAATAACAAGTCTCCTATCCTTCACATTAAATGCATTGTATTGAATAACAAATCTCCTATCCTTCACATTATATGCATAGTATTGAATAACAAGTCTCATATCCTTCACATTAAATGCATTGTATTGAATAACAAATCTCCTATCCTTCACATAAAATCATAGTATTGGATAACAAGTCTCCTATCCTTCACATTAAATGCATAGTTTTGAATAACAAGTCTCCTATCCTTCACATTAAACACATAGTATTGAATAACAAGTCTCCTATCCTTCACATTAAATGCATTGTATGGAACAACAAGTTCCATTTCTTTTCGTGTTAAATTCTTAAAGTGGATGAATTATTAAAAAGTTTAGTAATTATGCATAATGTAACATACTCCTGTTAATCGTTGTCCTTGTTTCAGTTTTCTCTTGCATGTCTATTACAACATGATATTTTGTATTTAGTTATGTTTTGACAGATGCATGTGTGTTTTTAAATGCAATAATTGGTTGTTGGGTACATTTAATTTTCATTGTTTGTTTGGGGTCTTTATTTAAATAGCTTTTTTATTTTATTTTATGATGTTCGTAATGAAAAATTGTATCAAGTGGCTGACCTTGTCCAAAATAGTGAAAGTTTTGGTAAACAACTTTTTTTTTTCTTTTTCTCACAGTGAGAATTATTATCTTAATCCGAGTCAAGGACATATTTTTTTATAGCTAAACTGTGTGATGTCAAGGACATTATATTTTTTCTAGCTAGACTGTAATCTTTGTCATATTTTTGGTCAAACACTTTCTATTTATAACTAATGTCTTTCTATTCCTTCTAAAATAAGATATTTTACCCTTATTGGGGATTTTGTTTTGCGTCTTTGTCATATAACATGTTTTTTCTGAAAGTCTGTCATTCATGCTTTAAAATGAGGGCCTAAGGGTAGATTAGATCTTAGCTAATTGAGTTACCCTCTTTAAAAAAGTCATAATATTTTTTTAAAAATAACTATCAAAATCATTTTGTGTTTTGTTGTGTAGAGTATTTCATTTGGGCTGGAATTGTTTCTTCAAATTATTTAAGTGATTTTTTTCTGGAAATTAAAAAGTGCCCTGACAACATTCTTAGAAACAGACTTCAATTTATTGTAAAAAAACAAACAAAAGGATATATTCGAAGATTGTATGATTATGATCCAACAAAAAAAACTGTTGGCACATCAGCATTATGAAGGTCATCACAGACACATCAATGCTTTCAGCACTGGACTTAATTTGGATTTCTACTAAAGTTTATTCTGATCTTTAAATTATTAGGACTTGTGTCTGTAAATATATAATTGTTTTAGAAATTAATTTGCAATACTAAAAAACTATTTATTTTCTTTTTTTACATTATAGTCTAGGGAAATATATTACTTATTTTAAGAGTATAGACTTGTAACATTATGATGATGTTCTTTTGAAGAAAAGTTTATTATACTTTTGTTTTTTTTACATAATAGAAAACCTCAAGCTATATTAGTTCTTTTCACTGAATTGCCCTCTCTAAATAAAGCCATTATTATTATTATTATTATTATTATTATTATTATTATTATTATTATTATTATTATTTTTATTATTATTAACTATTTCAGATGTAACATGTTTCCAGGGATTCTTTAGCTATTTGGATATGCAACCAATTTTGCGACATTTTTGTGTGTATCATCTGAATGCCCCAGGACAGGAGGAATCCTCACTTCATCTCAAACCTGAGTGAGTAACACATGCATGCATGTTTGCACGCATGCACACAAACACACACAGCAGTCCTAATTAGGATAGATAATTGGAGAATTGTACACCATCCTTTTCAATCTCATGCCTTGAATGCTACCATTTCAATACTTGTTGGTTTGTTTTATGGAAAATAAATGCTTCAGTGGGTTTTTTTTGTTTGTATTTTTCAGTTTTATTTACCCAACTATGGATGAACTTGCAGAATCTGTGTTAACAGTGGTAGAATATTTTGGGTAAGATCATTTTACTAATGAATATTAGTTCATGAAATTAGACAGCTCTAGAATGTGTGGACATATGTTTAAATATTTAGAAAATGCATATACTTTTGTTGATATATTTAGAATGTGTTTACATGTTTAATATGTGCTATATAATGTTGATAGATTTAGAATGTGTACATTTGTTGAGAATTTGTGTACCTGTGTTTAGAATGTGTGTGTTCATTTGTTTAAACATTTGCATTGTGTGTACATATGTTTATATGTTTAAAATTTGCATACATATGTTGAGAATCTTTGACATAATGTTTATGCATTTGAAATGTGTATACATGTGGTTGTATGTTTGGAATGTGTGTGTTTATGTTCATGCATTTGTAGTAGTGTACATTTGTTTATATATTTAGAACATGTGTGCATGTTTATATGTTTAGAATGTGTGTATATATGCTTAAATATTTAGAATGTGTGTACATATGTTTATATATTTTGAATATGATTAAAATGTGTGTACATATGTTTATATATTTAGAATATGTGTACATATGTTTATATATTGAAATGTGTGTATGTATGTTTATATATTTAGAATGTATGTACATGTTTATGCATTTGCAGTGTGTACATGTTTATATATTTAGAGTGTGCATATATATATATATATATATATATATATATATATATATATATATATATATATATATATATATATATATATATATATTGAATGTTTGCACATATGTTTAAATATTTAGAATGTGTGTACATATGTTGACATATTTAGAATGTTTGTTCTATTGTTGATATATTTAGAATGTGTGTACATATGTTGATATATTTAGAATGTGTATACATATGTTGATATATTTAGAATGTGTGTACATATGTTGATATATTTAGAATGTGTATACATATGTTGATATATTTAGAATGTGTGTACATATGTTGATATATTTAGAATGTGTATACATATGTTGATATATTTAGAATGTGTGTACATATGTTGATATATTTAGAATGTGTGTACATATGTTGATATATTTAGAATGTGTATACATATGTTGATATATTTAGAATGTGTATACATATGTTGATATATTTAGAATGTGTGTACATATGTTGATATATTTAGAAGGTGTGTACATATGTTGATATATTTAGAAGGTGTGTACATATGTTGATATATTTAGAATGTGTGTACATATGTTGATATATTTAGAATGTGTATACATATGTTGATATATTTAGAATGTGTATACATATGTTGATATATTTAGAATGTGTGTACATATGTTGATATATTTAGAATGTGTGTACATATGTTGATATATTTAGAATGTGTATACATATGTTGATATATTTAGAATGTGTGTACATATGTTGATATATTTAGAATGTGTGTACATATGTTGATATATTTAGAATGTGTATACATATGTTGATATATTTAGAATGTGTGTACATATGTTGATATATTTAGAATGTGTATACATATGTTGATATATTTAGAATGTGTATACATATGTTGATATATTTAGAATGTGTGTACATATGTTGATATATTTAGAATGTGTGTACATATGTTGATATATTTAGAATGTGTATACATATGTTGATATATTTAGAATGTGTGTACATATGTTGATATATTTAGAATGTGTGTACATATGTTCATGCATTTGCACTGTGTGCACATATGTTTATATATTTAGAATATGCATACATATTTAGAATATGCTACATAATGTTGATTTAAAAATTTTGTGAAACATTTGTCAGTTTATATTGTCATTCTTAATTTCCCTGTTTCTTCCTCCACCATTAATACTGGATGCCATGTATAGCCTATCGTGTGCTGAAAAATGGTGTTAAGCCATAAAACAACAACAGCAACAACCACCACCAATAAAATATATACCCCTCAGGGAAAAGACACTTTCAAATTTAATCATCCCACAACAAAGCAATTTTAAAAAATTATGATCCACTGTCAGATATGTTTTAATCGAAAAACTCTGCCCCCTACAGAAGCGTATTGTTTTTACATAATTTCTGGCAATGGGTTAGTAAGTGGTAGAAGCGATTTTAATATTGGGTTGGGGACAGAAGCGATTTAAATGACAGCTGACTGTAGGTAATCTACTGAATTCTTAAAAAATCATATAATCTACTGGATATTTTTATTTGTATTCACTATAATCAATCTTTGGTCCTTTTGTTTGTTTGTCTGTCAGCCATGTATGTCTCTGATACTGTGAAATCACAAATGTTCTTGGTGACTTATTATTTGTAGATGTCATTGATCAGTCCCATAATACCTATATCTAATACAGAAATCAATTATCCTTACAAAACTGTGCTTGCTAAATTGATCACTATGTTTTGCTATTTTTCTTTGTTCTCAAGAATGCTGCTTTTGATTAGAAAAATAGTCAAATCTTGTATTTCTTTAAATGTGTGGTGATATGCTATGATTCCCTTGTTATTATCTTTTCAATAATTGTTTTGGTAAGCTTATAATACATGATTTGTCAAAAAAAAAATTAATGCCTGTGAAAGTGATGTTGCATTATTTCTGCATACTTTTACATTATATCATTTTTTGTAAGAACATATTTCAGCTACCGACATCTTATTTTTATGCCTTGTTGCAAGACTAATATAATGTTTAAAAAAAGAAAAATAGCAAGTCAAACAATTTTAAATCATAAATTAGATTTTAAAACAATGGATGAAAGTCAATGAATCCTTTTTTTCTCCAGAGTACTCATAAACTCAGTGTCATTGCTGTTTACTGTTTTGTCAAAAGCATCATCATCATCAATGATGGCCTAGCAGTAACATTATGCACTTTAAATCCAGTTGTCATGGTTCTATCTCCCACTTCTAATCTTTCATATGATACTTGTACCTATGACCTGAGGGACTTTCATAGCAGAGTGGTATAAGATGCTTGTCATGTGATTACTTACCTCCAGTGTGTAAGTGAGAATGTTACCAGTTACTTGTGGAAGGTCAGTGGTTCTACATAAGTGGTGTTTGGTGTCTCAAAAGTACTTGGATTTTCTTCAGCAGTAAAACTGACTGCTATATATAGATTCATCTGAAAATGGTATAAAGGCCATGATGATCTACCAAAACCTTAGGTCTCTTGTCTAAATAACGTTGGCTGTTGGAGATAAACATCAAGTCAAAAGAGTCTTCATGTGCCCAAGTGTACTAAAGTGTTTGCTTTTATAGATCACTTGCACATTTCACAGAGGTTTTATTACAGATCAACCAATTTAGGTTGGTCGTCTTTTGGGGTTCCTCCCAATGTACTGTTATCCCCCCCCCAAAAAAAACTAAACCAAACTAAATCAACCAACTAATCCACTGTGGCAACAGCAGCAGAAGTACTGTTCCATCATTTTTGCCTCAGCTGTATGAGTTTATAAATTTTGACTGTGGTAATTTTTGTAGACCTTTGAATATTGTCAATTTTGTCTTTCTGAGAATTACATAAAAGTCATCATCAGTCAGTACAAATAGATTTTTCATGGTGAGCATATGAGATGGAGAAGTCTTGAGCAATCCTGCATCAGACGCTGCTGAAAAGTTTACATTTTAATTCACTTAAAGTTGTTTCTCTAACAATGTCCATTGTTTCAACCAGAACTGTTATAACAAAAGTATGAGAATGCATCAGTGTTTTTCAATGATGTATTTGAACTGAGCAACAGCCAGAATCAAGAAACCAAGAAATGAAATCTCTCAGGCAGAATTACAGTGTATAATTATAATCTGGCAAAAGATTTTTCAATCTATAAATTTGATAAAATTGTTTCCAACCATACTCACCGGTATGGTCAGATACAGACTAGAACAGATAACCAGAAGGTTAAAATCTATTTGTGTAGCAAAATTCATGTGGTTTAGTTAACTGTACACCTTTTATTGTCTTCCCTTTGATATAATTTCTTACTGAAGCTTAGAAAATAATGTTGCACACATAAAAAAAGAGGCACACTTCTACTCATTATTGTTGTTGTTATACTAATCCATTCCATCCTGTTCTTATGTCTTCCAACATACTGTTTGTCTTGTTTATAATATGTATGGAAATTTGTCACTTACTTTTCCTACTACTATACTAATTGTTTGTGAATATGTATATCAATGTGAAATGCAATGTGGAGACTAAATAACATATAGAAAACATCTAAATTTCTGGATATATTCTGCTTGAATTCCATGTTTCTGCACCAAATAGTTCAAGACTCACTGTTCCTGTTGTAGACCTGAGCAAACACCATGATATTAAAATTCAATAACTTAAAATTTCAAGTGCTTATGATCAAATTTGTATCTGTATAGACACATCTATGAAGATAGCTTTTGTGAAAAGAAAACCATAACAGCCGCACCATATACTCTATTTTATCTTCACCAATTAATAGTATGGTTCTTGTCCTTTCATATCTGTAGTAATGGGAGTCCTTCAACAATTCTCAATGGTTGTATACCTTTTTCGAAGATGCTGTTTGGTCACACTGCAAGATAATGTTCAAGTAACAGAAATACCATGGGATAACCAGAAACCAATAAAATCAAATAAAATGGTCAAGTTATCTCCCCTGCAGAGAATCTGCCTGGATTTCAGGGTTTAATCTAAGTTTTGTGTGTGTGTAATCTCCAAAGAGGAAATGGTGGCTAGAGGAAAAACCATTGTTAAACATCTCCCTAACACTTCAACATCTGTCACTCTATCTTACTGTTCACTTTGTAAAGGCTCTACTGAAATCAATATACTCAAAGATCTCTAGTTGTATATTGATTATTACAGTGAAATCATTGGTCATGGTCACGTGGTTGTAGTGGGTCATGGTTGGGATGGCGGTAGGACCATAGCTTTACTCCATATTTGACAGCTAATTACGATGTTGTCGAAAGAATTAAAAATTTTCAAACTGGATGAACAGATTAGTAATGTAATAAATAATCATGTATTAGAATAACATCAAGTATTGTTTTATCAATTTCAACATTAGTTAACACTGCTTCAAAATGTTGTGTACCAAATAATATTAATCTAAATTGTAATACAAATACCAAATGATGGCTTGCAAGTAAGTACCAAAAGGTCTGCAGAAAATATCAACATCCTCAAAATATGCATAGGAATAACCAAACACAAACAGGACAAATTTACCATTTAATTTTTGCACATAGAGAGCATGTACTTCATTTGGTAATACATCTGCATGATATGAAAGTTAGTCTCGTTATTCTTTTGTTGCCATAGTGGTTCTGCCAACTAGAGATCTATACACACTTAATTACATTGTATGGAGATTCTCTGATGTTCCCTATGAGCATTAATCTGTTGTTTCTGAATTTAATATCTTTGTATGAATATTATTTTGTGCTGAGAATTCCCTTTCATTGCCTGCTGTCTGAAATGCAAATGCATAACTAGCTTAAACAAGTTACTGTTCTTTATGTTGTGCAATTTTCAACATCTCACAGGTATTGCCCCATGGGTATTCTCTCTTCGATATCTCTATTCCAAAAAGAAATATTTTCACTAACATAAATTCTACCAAAGATTCACATCCTTGAATCAATGCTTTCCTGCCTCTTAAGCCAGATTTTGTCTATTCCATAATGCTGTATTAGAGCTTAAAGTCCAAAATTCCCATTGTCTGCTTGTTCTGACATGAATATCTTGAATAAATATAACCTGCATCCTATCTATCTAGCACATACATCAGTCTCACACTCAACATCAATTTTGGGCTCAAAATCATACACATGTATTTCCATTGACATTTTCCAACAGACTGATATACATGACATTATTTGTCATCATTGCTATCACCAGCCAGTATTTGCTGACTGAAAACCTCTGACGACAGACCCTGTTGTGATTTAGCTATTTTGGTTTCCTGTGTGGCCCTTATTTGAAACATACATTTGTAAAGCTTCCATAATGAAAGTAAGGTTAAAACTCCCATAAATTACTTGTTCCAGGGCCCAATATATTAGTCAAACTTAGTTTAACAGCCATTCATGTTAAACCGAAGTATCCAGCAATTTTAACGTTTGCCTTTTTGAATTTGGATGTTGCATCAAGCACTGCGATACTCCTATTAGCAACATGAATTATGTCGCGAAGGAGCTTTTAAAGTTTGAAGTTGGTTAAAACTTGCATGCTGCGCAAAGCATGTTTTATATCCAAGACATTGTAATTTGCAGAACACGTATCACTGCTTTAAAGGTACCCAAATTTGTACAAATTAGGTGCACTTGCATGTACTGGAATCATTTTTTGACCCAATGTTTTATTCATATTAGACCGCTAGGAGGGAGTTAGATACAATTTTAAATATATATTAATTTTTTTATGACAACTCCACCAGCGATTTCTCATTTTGTTAATACAACCCACAACAGAAGTGATTTCCCTTATCAACCTTTCACTGTCAGAATTAAAGTAGTTTGAAACACAACCTCCTTCAGAAGTTTTTTTTTAAAGTGTCGCCCCCAGAGAGGATATATATTTTACTGGAACAGCCCTTAAGATATGTTGAATTATTAATCCCAAATGACCATTATTGGGCAGTTGTTTCATGCAAGGGACAGTCACTGACAATGTACTGCTCCCTTGTAGGAAATTGTGAGATGGCAATTTTCTATATAATTACTGCTTCACCATAAGAATTTGGTATCAAACATAACATCACTGATATTGGCATTGAAATCATAAATGGCATTAAGATTTATCTTAACCTCAGTGGAGCAGTCAGTAGTGTAAAGTACTGATTTTTTATGATTGGATGAGTAGAAATATTTAATACAAAAAAACCCATGGAATTGTTACTGTATTACTTGTAAATTTAGTCTAGCTGCAAACTGCACAGACCCAGTATAATGTGCCAGCAGATCAGGGTCTCTCTATTGTTAGACATAATCAATAGAACAAAGCAAACATGGTAGTCTGTTATGTGCTGGCAGAGCAGTGTCCATATTGTTTGCAGTTTGATATGACTTATAAGTGAGTGTATATAGTATATTTTACATTGAGATTAAATTTTTGCAAGCCTATTTTTAAACAATGAATTTTCTTTAGAGTAATTCTATTTCTTTCGTGTGAAATTTGGTGAACTTGAAGAAATGTACATTTTATGTTCATAGTTAATCAATGGTTCTTTCTATTTACAGTGTAAAAAGATTCATAGGTTTTGGTGTTGGTGCCGGAGCAAACATCCTTTCCAGGTTTGCAGTAAGTTTCCAGAGACATAAAATTTAGAACCACAGTGTTAGTCACACACTATTTCCTTTATTTATCTGTGATGCCAAAAGTATGGCTGGATATGACTATAATAATCATCCCTAGTCAAGGCAGTTTTTTCTTCCCTTTTCTGATGTGTAGCTTATCCATGGGTACTGGCCATCGACTGTCAGTTTTTGTGCTGCAAGGTCATTTAAACTGTAAATGTGAATAAACTTTATAGATTGACCACACTTAGAAGAAGGTACCTTAATACTGATTGTCCAAATCAAAGGTCAAGGTAGCATGTTCTAAAATTGTCATTTTGGGTTCCACATTATGAGTTTAATTCAAGTTTCTGAGCCACTTTGTATTAGTATTGTAGTTGTATTACATCAGAGATAGGACTGCTCAGTGTTGAATCTGCAGTTGATAGATCAGAGGTCAAGGTCACCAGACATACATTTGCAAAGTTGTATTAAAATTATGTATATGATAGGTATGGTCATCAACTGATCCAGCAATTCTGAGGCTATTTTTTATGTATATGCATTCATCACAGGTACAATTAAGTAAATAAAAACATATTTGCCATGTCATGGCTTGTCATTTCTTTAATATTTAATTTTTGTATTAGTGATGAAATTGGTCAGTTATTGTCCAACTTAGCATTTGAACTCTTCTTCCATGAACTGTTTTCAACTTGTTAAGTATTGGGAGATTATCAATACTTTTAGCTATCTATACCAAAACACAGGATTGATTTGAATACCATGTAGAATGTATCAAGCACAGAGCTGATATGAGTGTTATGTTGTTGTTGTTGTTGTTGTAGGGTTTAATACCATTTTTAAGCACAAGATGGTCTATTCATGGCAGCCGGTATAAGCGGTGGAAGAACCCTAGAAAACCCTGAGAAGAACCACTACCCACGAGAAGCTTCTGGTAAACTTTCTCATGTACCCACATTAGTTGGGCCCGAGACTCAAACCCACACAGACAGAGGTGAGATGCCAGCGATTGATATGTAGAATGCAGCAAAGTAAAGAACTGATTTGATTGTCATGTAGAATGCAGCAATGCAGAGAACTGATTTGAATGCTATGTAGGATGCAAAGAAGCTTCCATTAAATTTAAATCCATTCAGTGATAAAGAAAGTTTGCTGAGAATATTAATGTATAATTAAGAGTACTGATCTGGAAATGATATGAAGCAACCAAATCTTTAATTCCACTCATAGGCCTTACATGGATCTGGAAATGATATGAAGCTACCAAATCTTAATTCCACTCATAGGCCTTACATGGATCTGGAAATGATATGAAGCTACCAAATCTTAATTCCACTCATAGGCCTTACATGGATCTGGAAATGATATGAAGCAACCAAATCTTTAATTCCACTCATAGGCCTTACATGGATCTGGAAATTATATGAAGCTACCAAATCTTAATTCCACTCATAGGCCTTACATGGATCTGGAAATGATATGAAGCTACCAAATCTTTAATTCCACTTATAGGCCTTACATGGATCTGGAAATGATATGAAGTTACCAAATGGATCTGGAAATGATATGAAGCAATCAAATCTTTAATTCCACTCATAGGCCTTACATGGATCTGGAAATGATATGAAGCTACCAAATCTTTAATTCCACTCATAGGCCTTACATGGATCTGGAAATGATATGAAGTTACCAAATGGATCTGGAAATGATATGAAGCAATCAAATCTGTAATTCCACTCACAGACCTTACATGGATCTGGAAATGATATGAAGCTACCAAATCTTTAATTCCACTCATAGGCCTTACATGGATCTGGAAATTATATGAAGGTACCAAATCTTTAATTCCACTCACAGACCTTACATGGATCTGGAAATGATATGAAGCTACCAAATCTTTAATTCAACTCACAGGCCTTACATGGATCTAGAAATGTTATGAAGCTACCAAATCTGTAATTCCACTCATAGGCCTTACATGGATCTGGAAATAATATGAAGCTACCAAATCTTTAATTCCACTCACAGACCTTACATGGATCTGGAAATGATATGAAGCTACCAAATCTTTAATTCAACTCACAGGCCTTACATGGATCTAGAAATGTTATGAAGCTACCAAATCTGTAATTCCACTCATAGGCCTTACATGGATCTGGAAATAATATGAAGCTACCAAATCTTTAATTCCACTCACAGACCTTACATGGATCTGGAAATGATATGAAGCTACCAAATCTTTAATTCAATTCATAGGCCTTATATGGATCTGAACATGATATGAAGCTACCAAATCTTTAAATCCACTCATAGGCCTTATATGTTAAGATTTGGTATACAAGATTATATTGCCAACATCACAGGGGAGTTCACTTATTGGCAACATTCACACATTAATGAGTTGATCTTATATCTGATTGGATGAAATTTTGAATATTCTATAGACACTATTTATGACCTGAATTGGTGTGTAAATTTTTGTCATTGAGTTTGACTATTAGTATCGTCAGTGAATATTTATAATGTGATCTTATATCTGATTGGCTGAGTTTAGCGAATACCCGAGTGGTCAAAGTTTTAGTATCATCAAGGCATCAGGTGAGTTTAATTATAAGCAACATCCATGTATATTAATATCTGATTGTTTGAACACTCTAGAGGTCCAATTTAGTGTATAACCCTATATTGTCTGGATGAGTTAGTTATGTGCAATAGTCATGCATATTAATTCAATGATTTTGCATTTGATTGGCTGAAGTAGTTAACATTCCAAGGGCTGTATTCCTGGTCAGATTTTGATGAGATTTGGTGCGTAAGCCTTTATCATCAAGATCTCACATGAATTAAGCTTATGAGCTAAATATACAGATATTAATCAGGATCCAGGCTGATCAGGTGAATACTTGCAGCCATTTGGTAACTGCAACCCACTCGTTACTTTAAGAATGGGATTATGAAGCATTTTTAAATTTTGAATTAGTGCCTAGTCCAGAAGGCATGGTGATATTTAAGGGAGAATGCTAGTGGTATAAATGAAAGTGACCTTGTATTTATATATGGTCTGAGAATGAAGAAAATTGACACTAACATTAATATACAATTTATTCAAGCTTTTCTATACCTTTACAGTTTCAATATGGGTTAATTTTCACAAGCTATGTCACCTTTTCAAGTAAATGATATCAGGCTGTGATTAAATTACTGTACATTGCCATATTTAAGGTATATATATGGTCGTGTATGATATTACATGAATTGTGACTACCTTTATTTGTTACAGATTTATTTTGAGACCAGCTGGCCTGTTACATTGTTTGCATGTAGTAAGACAAGTATTGTGACTGCCTTGTTTTGATACAGCTTTATTTTGATACCAGCAAGTCTTTTACAATGTGTATGTCTGATAACACTTGTGTTATGACTGCCTTTATTTGTACATGCAGGTAAAGATAATTTAACTCCTATTTTTACTTTGTAGCTATCTCATCCAGAGCATGTAGACTCTCTTGTTCTTGTGAACCCAACATCCACTCGACCAGGCTGGATAGAATGGGGATACCAGAAGGTAGCGATCTTTGTATATTATTTATTAATTTGTAGTTTTATGACATATCTAATCATTATACAGAGAAGTGTTTTGACAGACCCTTTGTCGTGTAGTTTTTAAGAACAACATTAAAATATCAGGAATATAGTAAAAATTTAATATTAAAGTTTTATGAGAGTTGGTATTTTAGATCTGACCTAATTAATAGATCGGAAATGTTTTTGTAGCTCACTACAACACTTCTTATTAATCTGTATCATTATAACTTGAAATCCTGCTTATAATGTAATCATTAACAACAATAAACAAATGAATAATAATAAGGTATATTTTGCATGAGCCACATCACATTAAACAGCTATTGTAAACATACTTTAAATGTTTGATAATTGTTTAATATTAAAGGGGAATGAAAGGAAATATAGAAATAAATGAAGTACATAAATGGTTATGTTAAAACATAGTCCCAAGTAAAATGACTATTGTCTTGACAATATTTTCAGATAAAATAGATATAACAAGGGTTGATGTCAGTTAAGTAACTTATAATGTCATTTAAAGTCATTATCTTGATATCCCAGTGCTAGACATCACTATTTGGACAGGGATTTGATGTTAATTAAGTAATTTATTATGTCATTTAAAGTCATTGTCTTGTCCTTTTATTATTGTTTGGATAGTGATATGATGTCAGTTAAGTAATTTATTATGTCATTTAAAGTCGTCTTGTCATTTTATCACTGTTTGGATAGAAATTATTATTTTAATAAGGAGCATTATCTACACTTTATTTCAGATGAACTCCTGGTATTTGTGGAGTGGCCAGGTTACAAATTTTACAGAGGAATACCTCCTTTGGCATTGGTTTGGATCGGTAGGATTTCTCGCTTATTAATGCAATAGAATCCTGTCCAGCATGTTTGCCTTGAAAATAAGCATGTATTGTACATATTAGCTCTCTTACTTGAAATATTCTGGAAGCCATCAAAGTTAAAGAATGTTGTTTGTCTTTAATAAACTTGTTTTTCTTTAAAACTACATTTGGGCAACTAATATCTGGTTTAGCAGAGTATGTCTTTAAAAACTCATTTTTATAGAGTATATTTGTCTTCAAGGCTGACATGGACAAGTACTGTTTGGTATGTGTGTGGCATAGAACATGTTTGTCTTTCAAGGCTGACATGGACAAGTACTGTCAGGTATATGTGTGGCATAGATGACTTTGTCTTTAAAGGCTGACATGGACAAGTACTGTCTGGTATAACTGCTTCGGTGGTCTAGTGGTTAGAGTGTCTGCCTGGAATGCAGGAGGTCGTGGGTTCGATCCCAGGTCGAGTCATACCAAAGACTTACAAATTGGTACTAACAGCTGCCTCTCTTGGCATTCAGCATTAAGAGGTTAGTGTTAGGACTGGTCGGCCTTGGTATCAGGATAATGTGACTGGGTGAGACATCGTGCTACATGTCTGCAGTATGATATCCCGGTGCTAGACATCACTATAAACTGCCACGCTGTAGAAATCGTAGCGATATGACTATAAAATTGTTAAAGCTACATTATAAATCATAATCACATCACATCACCGCCTGGTATATAATGTGTGGCATTGTAGATTTTTGTTGTTTGTCTTTAAAAGCTTATGCACAAACTGATATGTACAAGAACTATATGGTATTTATAAAGTATGTTGTTTGTCTTTAAAAGCTTATGTACAAACTGATACATACAAGAACTACATGGTATTTATAAAGTAGTTGTTTGTCTTTAAAAACTGATGTACAAACTGACATGTACAAGAACTATATGGTATTTATAAAGTATGTTGTTTCCTTTTGAAAGCTCATTATGCCATGTACAGTGTGGCATAATAAAGATCATTGCCTATCTTTAAATTAGACAATTAATGCCAGTCATATTTAAGTATATTTTTTTTCTTTATAAACTTATTTAGACATTATTGGCCTGGCTATAGTAGATTATGATATTTCTCATTCCCAGAGATCATTTGGACACTTATTGCCTGGCATAGTATATTATTTGTTATTCCCTGGAATCATTTGCACAAGTATTGCCTGTCATATTAGATATTATTTATCATTCCAAGAGCTCATTTACACTAGGTTTGTCTGGCATAGTAGGTTATGCTATTTGTTATTCCCAGAGTTTATTTAGACAAGTATTGACTGGCAAAGTAGAGCATGTTGCAGTCCCCACTAAGCAAAATATCGCATACTTTCTTACACTTGGCTACTGTCGCATCCGAACTATCAGTTCCAGCAACATAAGCACAGTTCTGAATCTCAATGAAATCCTCATCATTTTTCCATTTACCCCAAAATACTTGTCTAAATTTGCAAATGGCATTTTATCCAAGTCTCTTGATTTCGAGTTCGCAGGCAATATTTATATGACAACAGCAGGAAATTAAATCAATAGCAGTGATCACACTGGCCAATGTTGTGAATTGCGATTTTGTTTTAACATATTGGTGACATAATATACCATCTGTCGATATTTTTGATGACAACATTTTTGGCTAAAAAAAACGGTATATAGTCTTGGTTTTGGAGTGGAGAAATTCAAAGGCAACATGACAGGAAGCTGTAAACTTGGTTATAAAAATGCACTGGAATCAATTGTTACGTAAACAAATCCTTATTTCATATTGACAAACCACCCTAACAGCACATAGTTATATCATAATCCACTTATGCTATCTGGCCTTGATACTGTATACTGAACTATAATCAAAATAACCATACAACTTACAAGCTACAATCGACCACCTCTGAGGGCAGAAATGTGAAATGAATACAGTCAACCACACAACGGTAATTTAAAAAAAAATAAATAAAACAACTCAGAAAATATAGTTTTGCTGCAACTTCAATGAAAGCTGATTACCTCTGAAGCACTGATATATACTAAGGAATTTTTTTAAAAAATGGTCTCAATGTTCTACATTTATTTGATGTTGCCACAGCAATAACAAAAGGGTATTTGGTTGTTAAAAGGGAGCCTTTAGCGGATCCTACAATGACACATGCATCTTCATCAAAGCAAGTCAGCGACCTTTGATCAAATACATCGGCAACAAATTAAATAAAAGCATTGCTACAGTTTTCATAGTAATTAGAACATATTTATTCTGCCACAAAACTTCGTCTTTGTAAAAGAAATGTGCATACAGAGGATTCCTGTGTTGGCAATTTTATGCATCCCAAATCAAAAGTTTGCATCCAAATACATTTAATTAATCGTTTCTGAGATCCCTGCAAAAATGACCTTGATTACAACCAATGATTTTCACTTTGTGTTTACAAATTTCTGAACCAAGGTTAGGAACTAGGTTCGCTAAATATACAATGTAGCAACATTGTTGTTTACTGGAACTGATTTGGAATATCTGAAGAAAAAGTCAGATCCAGTGAATAAAGTTATCGTTATAATAACTTGCTATGAAATGAAAATAAAATAGAAAATTTAAAACTAATAAGTGATTAAATTACATATACATAACACTTTCCTATATAAAAAAAGAAAGATTTATATAATAAAACTTTCTTTATACCATATGTTAATTATACATGAGGTTAAAAAAAAGAAAAATATTTCTATACACTGGGAAGTGCATCTGCAATTAAATTTCCCTTTATCGCTCCGGTGGCCTTTGGTTAGGGCGTCTGCCCTGGATGTGGGAGGCCATGGGTTTGAACCCAGGCCAAGTCATACCAAAGACTTCTAAAAATGGTACTAACAGCTGCCAGGCTAGGCTCTCAGCATTATTGAGGCTAGTGTTAGGACTGGTCAGTCTGATGTCAGGATAACATGACTGGTAATACATCATGCTACATGTCTTTCGCATGATGCCCCAGTGCTAGACATCACTATAAACGATCATCACTATAAACTGTCATACTGCAGACATCATAGCAAAATGACTGAAAAATTGTTAAAGCTACATTAAAAATCTAAATCACACACACATCACACACCCTTGATGTGCCTGATGTCAAGATTATATTCCTGTAACAAGAAACTCCACCTTAATAATCTTTGATTTTTGTTTTTCATCTTGTCATTGAAAGTTAGGAGTTGTGATCACTAAACAATAATCGGAGAAGGAGCTGAACTAAAATAAACTTTTAAATGTTGTAATGCCAAAATTAAAGACATTTATTCCTTCTTGATTGTTGAGTAGTTTCTTTGGTGCTTATTTAATTTCTTAGAGAAATAGCACACTGGATGATCAACATCACTTGCATCCACAGATAGTTTAAAAGATTGATTAAAATTTGGAGCTGTAAGAACTGGTGCAATTTATAAAAAATGGTTTTTGTTACGACCCTGTAGTTAAAGTATGTGTGTGTTAAGAAATGAATTTTGTATAAATCTTTTTATTTCATTTTATTTCATTAAATGTAATTATTAATATGATTATATTGATATCAGTCTAATATGTTGTTGAAAACATTGTGTTTACTTGAGTCGTAAATGTGACTCATGTGAGCATGTGCAGTGTATGATAACAAATTCATTACAAGTAAACATTCAGGAATAGCTATGAAAACCATTGGCTGATACTTGGTCAGGCTTTCCTAACATCCAGAAGTATTATGAAATTGCATGCGTCCTCGTGCACATGCAATTTAAACAACGTATTAGCTTCATTTATATGTTTGAGATTTTTGTAAAACATTCAGAGTCAACAATCGTCAGTCGTAGTCGAGTCATACACAGTCATAGAGTCGTAAAGTCAGTTATACAACTTCTGTTACCTTAAAAAGGTATTTTTGTGCTAGAAGTAGTTGTCTGTTCGTATGTCTATGTAGAACAACATGTCTTGTTAGTGGAGCTAATTTTACTTCATTTTTCTAAATAATTGTTTTCCTGGAGAACAATTTTACTAAGTTGGACAGACATTTTCCCAAAAATATTCTAAATTGGAACGGAACAAAACAAATTGTGCTTTATTGGGTAAATTCTGGAATTTTCTGTTAGCCTTCGTCTGACATGGTCATCTGCCATTTTTGACTGGAACTTCAGACACTTCAGACTGTGTTTAGAACTTTTTACAGGACTTATGTTTCTATCTTAAGCAAACAATTTGGATCATTTCTGTAAACTGTATGTTGTTTTCTAGGAAAATAAATTATTTTTGTTAAAATTTACAAAGTTTGTTGTCTTCACTCTTTCTTTTATGTTACTTTTCAAAAGCCTCTGACATTTCTCAGTCCAAAGAAACTTGTTTTTCTTGCTTAGTAAGTTTGTCAGGGGTTAATGAATATTAGAAAAATTTAAAAATTTAAAACTAACACACAAGTAATTAAATTATATATATGTAACACACAATTTAGGAGGTAGTACGATTTTGGCTTGGCTCACCAAATTTAATATATATGTATTATTTTCATGCAATAAATGTTTTTTCTTTCTTAAACGCATGAGGCGTAACATGTCAAAAGTTTAATATCATTTTGGGGAAGAGATCATGCATGAATTCTTATACAAGACAATTGTAGCATGGCCCATGCAATTTCCTACGCATATATTTTTTCTCGTAAATGGAAAATGTTTTCTCTTCTTAAACATACGAAAAATAAGGTGCAAAAGATTTATTCAGTTGTCATGCTGGCTTCACAAATTTAGATTTATTTTCCTTACTGGTAATAAAATATACCATTTGGTGAGATTTTTGACATTGCTGGACATTTAAAATTGTATATACAACCTTGGGTTTGTAGTAATGACATTTAGAGGCACCATGAAAATAAGCTGCAAAATGTTTATAAAATGCACTGGAATTTACTTATTATTACATAAACAAATTCTTTGTTCATAAATGAAAAACTAAGTAAATGATGCATTGTTATATGATAATCCACATGTTCTGACACATGGCCTGAGTACTTTATGCTGTGAGATCTCTTTTTTTTTTTCTTGTGACATTTCTGGTAGACTAGATCAACCATACTAGGCTATATCTCATAATGTATCGGTTGGAAAAAATATTGTCAGACTATTGGCCACTTGCTAGTAATAAATATATTTATTTAGACCTCAGCAAGTGAATTAAATCCTTCAGAATAAACATTTTCTGTTGTAATCCATGTCAAAACAAACACCTGTTACCCATTTGTTTAATTTCTGATGCATGTGTGGAAAGTAGCATCACTCTATTACCAGTTATGTAGAAGGAAAAAAAAAACAAAACAAACCCAGTTACAATTAACCAAATGATGGCTAATTAGAAAAAAATAGTTTGGCTGAACTTCAAAGAAAACTGATTACCTTTAAAGCACTGATTGTTCTATATAAATACTAGCAAAATGAAAAAACATTAAGTCTCAGTCACTGTTCTAGATTATTTGATGTTGCCACCGCAATAAGAAACAGACATTTATTTGGTCCTCCAAAGCTGTCAATAGTATCTTAAATAGCACATGCACCCTTCATCACAAAAACCCAATACCAATCTTCAGTAAAAATGGAGAACCTTTTATCAGAGGAAGCCAGCACCAAATTTAAATAAAAGCAATGGAATCTTATGGATTGTTGCATTTTCCAAAGTGACTGGAAGACTTTTACTGTGTTTTCAAAGTTTCATTTTCACAGAAACAAATGTATTCTTTCAGTCGCTACCAATGGTGGCATAAAATGCAAATTAAATTTCCAGTCTGTTGAAACTATCTGGCCATCAAGTTATTTAGGAAAGGGTTTCTTGCAAAGATGATTGTTAAACGTTTTAATTTGTTCATGTGTCATTTTTCTATGAAAAAGTTTCATCTCCAGGGTAACCTCAGCAAGATGAGAGCTTACTCCATTGGATAAAAATCTAGGTCAAATTAAGTACATGTACATGTCAACAACTATAGCAATGTGCTATTTAAGACAGTTTTAGTGAATTGTTTATTGACAATCAGTATAGATCAAAATGAAGACTACCAATTTTTTATGCACATGTTATTTGCGTTTTCTAATGGGATGTGTGTCATGCATTAATTTTATAATGTGATCTATAATCATATTCATGTATTGTATAATGGTCCTTAACAGGTTATGGATTGTAATACACAAATGAAAGTTGTCAATATAAAATGTTTTCCAGGCTAATTTATCTTAATTTAATCAAAATCACACATTTTTTGCGCAAGCTTTTATTACACCCCACCTACTCTGGCCATATTTGCATCATATTGTTCAGCTAACAGACTTGGTTAGTTATAACACAGTTTGGTCTATAAGACAAGTGCTATGGACCCCAAGCACCGTGTTATAGCAGGGTCACACTGTATTTACTCAAGGTATATTGATTTTCTCTTTGTATTACTTCATGATGGATGGGTATTCTCAAAGTTCATGCTTACTCTCAAGTCATGGTTGAGAAAACTTGAATGAATTATAACACAGGGATACAAAACATGTAATGATCGCAAACAGGAATATATAATGGGTTTGGGAAAATAACCACTGGGTACTGATTGCAAATCTGGGAATATATAATGGGTTTGGGGTAATAACCACTAGGTACTGATCACAAATTGAGAAATATATAATGGGTTTTGTGGTAATAACCACTGGGTACTGATCGCAAACAGGAATATATAATGGGTTTGGGGTAATAACCACTGGGTACTGATCACAAACGGGAATATATAATGGGTTATGGGTAATAACCATAGGGTACTGATTGCAAATTGGGGAATATATAATGGGTTTAGATAATAAGCTCTAGATCCTGGTCACAGGTTCGGGAATTTATATTAAATTTTAGGTTACAACTTCTGGGTACTGGGCAGGATTTGGGGAATATGTAATGTGTTAGGTGATTTAAAAGTTGGGTATTGATTAAGGGTTGTGGAATATGTAACAGGTTTTGGGCTACAACTTTTGGGTACTGGTCAGGGTTTTGGGAAAATGTAATGGGTTTTGGAGTAATAAGCTCTGGATACTGGTGACAGGTTGGGGAATGTGTAATGGATTTGGGGTTACAACCCCTTTATACTGGTTAGGCTTTGGGAATATGTAATGGGTTTTGAGTTACATCCTATGGGTACTGGTTAAGGGTTCATGAAAATATACCAGATTTTGGGGGGTCACAACTTCTGGACACTGGTCAGGGGTTGGGAAGAATACATGATGTGTTTTGGGTTATTAACTCTGGGTATTGATCTGTAGTTGGGAAATATAAATTTCATGTAATGGTGTTTTGGGTAATAAGCTCCCAATCATGGGTTGGGGAATATTTTGTATTAGGTTTTGAGCAATAAAATTTGGGGGATTTTGTATGGCAAGCCTCTAAAGTTGATCTCATTAATTTTTTCTTCCAATTTGTGATTTGCAGCAAACAAAAATTTAATGAAAATATTAACTCCAACAAAAATAGTGAATTTACAATACTTCAAGCATACAGCATTTATCTACTAGCAGATTAATATACTGTCTTATTCTTCAGAAAACTCGTTGGGACAACCATGATCTGATAACAGTCTACCAGGAGTACATCAAGGCAATCAACCCCCAGAATCTCTCCCTCTTCATTGAGTCCTATCTCAAGTAATCCTTCTTTTATTGCTGTTGCCATTTTTCCAATAATTGAAAAAAAATATCTACATGCATGTGACTGAAAAGAATGAACAGGTCAGGAAACTTCTGAATTTCAGTCAGGAGTTTGGAATTCAAAAAAAAGGAGGATTTTTAAAGACCCAATTTTTTGCATGCAAATAGACAAAAATTACAACTATTTAAAAAATCTAAGTCAGAGTTTATGCTTTAAATGCACATAAAGATATTTTTACTCCCACTTCACATGTATCCCTCTACCAATCGGGTTTATATTATCAAAATCTTGGATGAGTTTAAAATGATATTAATGATTGGTTCTTGCATTGGTTTGGTTAGCCTTGTTATTATGCTGGAAGCCATATTTTGGATCTGATTTTGAGATGTATGTTTATATCATTAAGTCCTTCAACAAGTTCAATAATCTGATTGAACTTGTTTCTGCAGTGGAAGCAATATTTCTGATCCAACTTGAATTACGATTTCATATCATCTCATCTTGAATGACTTTGATATTAAGTAAGATTCATGCATATTAATGAGATAATGTTGCATCTGATTGGCTTACCTTAAAAATTCATGCATATTAATGAGATAATGTTGCATCTGATTGGCTTTTCGTCAAGATTCATGCATATTAATAAGATAATGTTGCATCTGATTGGCTTTCCTTCAACATTCATGCATATTAATGAGATAATGTTGCATCTGATTGGCTTTCCTTCAAGATTAATGCATATTAATGAGATAATGTTGCATCTGATTAGCTTACCTTCAAAATTCATGCATATTAATGAGATAATGTTGCATCTGATTGGCTTACCTTCAAAATTCATGCATATTAATGAGATAATGTTGCATCTGATTGGCTTTCCTTCAAGATTCATGCATATTAATGAGATAATGTTGCATCTGATTAGCTTACCTTTAAAATTCATGCATATTAATGAGATAATGTTTCATCCGATTGGCTTTCCTTCAAGATTCATGCATATTAATGAGATAATGTTGCATCTGATTGGCTGACCTTCAAGATTCATGCAGATTAATCATTCTAACTTTATACCTATTAATGAGATTATTTTGCATCTCATTGTTTGTTTGTTTGTTTGTTGTTGGGCTTAACACCATTTTTCAGCACACGATAGGCTATTCATGGCGACCAGTATTAATGGTGGAGGATGAAACCGGAAAATCACCGGAAAGAACCACCGACCCACGAGAAGCTACTGGCAAGCTTTCTCACATATCCACATTCACCGAATCCTAGACTCGAACCCACGCAGACAAAGGTGATATGGCAGTGATCTGTAACGGACAGCGCTTTAGACCACTCGGCCACTCGGGGCCCCTGCATCTCATTGTCCTACCTTACTACCACTGTGGGGGTGGAGGCTGAGGGCCAAGTGCTTTAATGTATTTGCCAGTAGATCACTGGCATGTCACATCTCTGCATGAGTTGAGTCTTCGCTATACCAACATGTGTTGAAAAATGACATTGAACCCTGCAAGACCAAATCAAACCAATAGTACCTCTCTAGAGGTCAGATAGTAGTGTGCATGTTAAAGCAAGGTTATTGATACAAATGAAGATCACATGTATTATTCTGTTTTTAAATGTGAATTGGGTAAAATATTCTTATTATTATATCTTTTTCTAGGCGAATTGATCTGGCTATTATCCGTGAAATGGATCCATTAAAGAAGAAATCTGCAAGAACTATAAAGTAAGTGGACTTTCTCCAACTATTTGTACAGATATATCTATATTTGTAAAATGTATAACAGAAAGCATAAAGCTATATATGACAGTTTGAAGCATAGCTTAAATACATTGGCCACTTAAAGTTTCTTGCCAACACTGATGAGAGGAAAATACCATAATACCAAACTCCTGACATATTTCTTGCATTTTCAATGTTTATTATTTGTGATGTGGTAAATCAGTAGCAGGCCAGTGTGACATGAAGTCAAGATGATTTGCATTGTATTTTGTAGCCTTGCCTTTACCTGAAAAGTATCAAAATATATTTTAGAAGAGGTTAATCATGTCTTTCAAGGGGTGAATTTCTTCTTTTGTTTATTGACTAAATATGGGATTCTACTGATTAAGTAGAAATACACCTTGGTTCAAGCCTTTGTCTAGGCCTGGTATATTTTTAGCTCATATGGCCAAGTGAGCTTACAGTATGACCTTGCATCCATTGTGAATCATCTGTGATGCACGAGTGAACACTTGCTATTTTCAACTTTTGATGAAAAACCACTTGACAGATTTTTAACTTAATATGGCAAAGAGGCATGAAGTGCTTTAGACAAATTTTATCATACGGGTGCTGATGGTCAATAGAAAGCATCAACACAGATTTCTCTCAGTTCTACACAGTTGACACCAATTTTTGTAAAATGTGAACAGTTACTAAATATAGAAAAGCTGTCTTCTCTCAAAGGTACCACAACAGAACTGATACAAATATGGCAAAAATATTCTTGCATTAAGGACTTTCAAGCAAGAAAGACTTCATGATGAATTAAAAAATTCTTCGTCCTCAGGCTGTTTCTGGTTGTCTGGTGAAGCATAAGTTTTGTGAAGCATTCTTGCCCAAGTCCTAAATTTATTAAACTTTTTGAAGATACATCATACCATTTGCTGCAGGAGGTTCATGACATTATTTTTAATCAGTTTAACAAATTTCATGTTAAATAACACTTGTGTAAAATCCTCAGTTTATCTTATTTTGTAGTTGCCGAACACTTGTTCTGGTTGGAGATGACTCACCTCACATAGATGATGTAGTGAACATGAATGGTCGTATGGACCCACAGGAGACAGATTTTATGAAGGCAAGATATGTGCATACACATACATGCACACATACATACACATGCATTTGCACTTGCATACAGCCTGCCATAGATACTGAAACACTTTCTTTACAAATCATTTTCTGACCAACCAGAGAATGGTATATATATCTTATAAAGTTGTATAGTGATCTGCCATTGGTACTTTTAAGACATGTACTTCTTTGTTATTAAAGCTATAAGTTAATCTGCCATTGAAACTTTATATATGAAATGAAGTCATAATTGTCTTTAAAAACAGGACTTGTTTTTTCTCAGTAGACGTGGTGACAATAGAGGTATATTTGCTTTAGTGTTATTATAGACACATGGAAAGACCTGATATGTTTGTTGTAGTGTTTTTATAGACACATGGAAAGACCTGATATATTTGTTGTAGTGTTATTATAGACACATGGAAAGACCTGATATGTTTGTTGTAGTGTTTTTATAGACACATGGAAAGACCTGATATGTTTGTTGTAGTGTTATTATAGACATATGGAAAGACCTGATATGTTTTTTGTAGTGTTATTATAGACACACGAAAAGACCTGATATGTTTGTTGAAGTGCTATTATAGACATATGGAAAGACCTGATATGTTTGTTGTAATGTTATTATAGACACATGGAGAGACCTGATATTTTTGTTGTAGTGCTATTATAGACATATGGAAAGACCTGATATGTTTGTTGTAGTGCTATTATAGACATATGGAAAGACCTGATATGTTTGTTGTAGTGCTATTATAGACATATGGAAAGACCTGATATGTTTGTTGTAGTGCTATTATAGACATTTGGAAAGACCTGATATGTTTGTTGTAGTGCTATTATAGACATATGGAAAGACCTGATATGTTTGTTGTAGTGCTATTATAGACACACAAAAAGACCTGATATGTTTGTTGAAGTGCTATTATAGACATATGGAAAGACCTGATATGTTTGTTGTAGTGCTATTATAGACATATGGAAAGACCTGATATGTTTGTTGTAGTACTATTATAGACATATGGAAAGACCTGATATGTTTGTTGTAGTGCTATTATAGACATATGGAAAGACCTGATATGTTTGTTGTGTGCTATTATAGACATATGGAAAGACCTGATATGTTTGTTGTAGTGTTATTATAGACATGGAAAGACCTGATATGTTTGTTGTAGTGCTATTATAGACATATGGAAAGACCTGATGTTTGTTGTAGTGTTATTATAGACATATGGAAAGACCTGATATGTTTGTTGTAGTGCTATTATAGACATATGGAAAGATTGATGTTTGTTGTAGTGTTATTATAGACACATGGAAAGACCTGATATGTTTGTTTTAGTGTTATTATAGACACATGGAAAGATCTGATATGCTTGTTGTAGTGTTTTTATAGACACATGGAAAGACCTGATATGTTTGTTGTAGTGTTATAAAGGACACATGGAAAGACCTGATATATTTGTTGTATTATTATAGACATATGGAAAGACCTGATATGTTTGTTGTAGTGTTATTATAGACACAAGCAAAGACCTGATATGTTGGTTGTAGTGCTTTTATAACACATGGAGAGACCCGATGTGTTTGTTTTAATGTTATTATAGACACATGGAGAGATCTGATATTTTTGTCGTAGTGTTATTATAGACACATGGAAAGACCTGATGTTTTTTGCATTGTTATTATAGACACATGGAAAGACCTGATATGTTTGTTGTAGTGCTTTAAAACACATAGAGACCCGATGTGTTTGTTTTAATGTTATTATAGACACATAGAAAGACTGATATGTTTGTTGTAGTGTTATTATAGACACATGGAAAGACCTATGTTTGATGTAGTGTTATTATAGAAACATGGAAAGACCTGACATGTTTGTTGTAGTGTTTTTATAGACACATGGAAAGACCTGATATGTTTCTTGTAGTGTTATTATAGACACATGGAAAGACCTGATATGTTTGTTGTAGTGTTTTTATAGACACATGGAAAGACATGATATGTTTGTTGTAGTGTTATTATAGACATATGGAAAGACCTGATATGTTTTTTGTTGTGTTATTATAGACACACGAAAAGACCTGATATGTTTGTTGAAGTGCTATTATAGACATATGGAAAGACCTGATATGTTTGTTGTAATGTCATTATAGACACATGGAGAGACCTGATATTTTTGTTGTAGTGCTATTATAGACATATGGAAAGACCTGATATGTTTGTTGTAGTGTTATTATAGACATATGGAAAGACCTGATATGTTTGTTGTAGTGCTATTATAGACATATGGAAAGACCTGATATGTTTGTTGTAGTACTATTATAGACATATGGAAAGACCTGATATGTTTGTTGTAGTGCTATTATAGACATATGGAAAGACCTGATATGTTTGTTGTAGTGCTATTATAGACATATGGAAAGACCTGATATGTTTGTTGTAGTGCTATTATAGACATATGGAAAGACCTGATATGTTTGTTGTAGTGCTATTATAGACATATGGAAAGACCTGATATGTTTGTTGTAGTGCTATTATAGACATGGAAAGACCTGATATGTTTGTTGTAGTGCTATTATAGACATATGGAAAGACCTGATGTTTGTTGTAGTGTTATTATAGACATATGGAAAGACCTGATGTTTGTTGTAGTGCTATTATAGACATATGGAAAGACCTGATATGTTTGTTGTAGTGCTATTATAGACATATGGAAAGACCTGATATGTTTGTTGTAGTGTTATTATAGACATATGGAAAGACCTGATATGTTTGTTGTAGTGCTATTATAGACATATGGAAAGACCTGATATGTTTGTTGTAGTGCTATTATAGACATATGGAAAGACCTGATGTTTGTTGTAGTGTTATTATAGACATATGGAAAGACCTGATATGTTTGTTGTAGTGCTATTATAGACATATGGAAAGATTGATGTTTGTTGTAGTGTTATTATAGATACATGGAAAGGCCTGGTATGTTTGTTTTAGTGTTATTATAGACACATGGAAAGATCTGATATGCTTGTTGTAGTGTTTTTATAGACACATGGAAAGACCTGATATGTTTGTTGTAGTGTTATAAAGGACACATGGAAAGACCCGATATATTTGTTGTAGTATTATTATAGACATATGGAAAGACCTGATATGTTTGTTGTAGTGTTATTATAGACACAAGCAAAGACCTGATATGTTGGTTGTAGTGCTTTTATAACACATGGAGAGACCCGATGTGTTTGTTTTAATGTTATTATAGACACATGGAGAGATCTGATATTTTTGTCGTAGTGTTATTATAGACACATGGAAAGACCTGATGTTTTTTGCATTGTTATTATAGACACATGGAAAGACCTGATATGTTTGTTGTAGTGCTTTAAAACACATAGAGACCCGATGTGTTTGTTTTAATGTTATTATAGACACATAGAAAGACTGATATGTTTGTTGTAGTGTTATTATAGACACATGGAAAGACCTATGTTTGATGTAGTGTTATTATAGACACATGGAAAGACCTGACATGTTTGTTGTAGTGTTATTATAAACGCATGGAGAGACCTGATATTTTTGTTGTAGTGTTCTTATAGACACTTGGAAAGACCTATGTTTGTTGTAGTGTTATTATAGACACATGGAAAGACTTGATATGTTTGTTGTAGTGCTTTTATAGACATATGGAAAGACCTGATATGTTTGTTGTAGTGTTATTATAGACACATGGAGAGACCTGATATTTTTGTTGTAGTGTTTTTATAGACACATGGAAAGACCTATGGTTGTTGTAGTGCTATTATAGACACATGGAAAGAACTATGTTTGTTGTAAAGTTATTATAGACACATGGAAAGACCTGATGTGTTTGTTTTAATGTTATTATAGACACATGGAAAGACCTGATATGTTTGTTGTAGTGTTTTTATAGACACATGAAGAGACCTGATGTGTTTGTTTTAATGTTTTTATAGACACATGGAAAGACCTGATATGTTTGTTTTAATGTTATTATAGACACATGTAGAGACTCGATGTGTTTGTTTTAATGTTATTATAGACATATGGAGAGACTCGATGTGTTTGTTTTAATGTTATTATAGACACATGTAGAGACAAGATGTGTTTGTTTTAATGTTATTATAGACATATGGAGAGACTCGATGTGTTTGTTTTAATGTTATTATAGACACATGGAGAGACCTGATATGTTTGCTGTAGTACTTTTATAGACACATGGAGAGACCTGATGTGTTTGTTGTAGTGTTATTATAGACACATGGAGAGACCTGATGTGTTTATTTTAATGTTATTATAGACACATGGAAAGACCTGATATGTTTGTTAAGTACTTGGTGTATATGCCTATGTACAGACAACTGGGGACACAACTCTGTTTGCTTTTTATTTAATGTACTTATCTCACTAATTTGATTTATGCAAGAAATATCATGATATTCCCCTATGTAGTTTTTCAGTGTAGCAGTAAATATGAATCAGTAAGCCTTGCAACAGATGACAACACAGCAACAATAGTTGATTCAACATTTGTTTTCAAAAGAAAGAAATAAAACTTTTTTGCAAAATTCAATACAATGACGACAGTTTTTATTTCATAGTAATAAAATGAAAATATTGATAGCAGACTTTAAAACAAAACCCGTAAATGAATGGTGTGTTTAGTTTTTCCAAGCAAGTTGAATCTTGCTAGAAAACTCTATGGGGAATTTCTGAGTAACATGGAGGTTACCCTGTAATAGTCTTGTTTCCTGTAAGAGCAAGATATGTATAGTGTATGCTTGTTTTCTTAAATCCAATATTCTGCCAACTAGCAGCGTATCTTTTAGGCTGATTTAATTGGTCTTTTAACTTAGTTTTAAGGTATCTTTCCAGTCAGTGGAAAATACAGGTTTTCCTCTGTGTGTGTGTGTGTGTGTGTGTGTGTGTGTGTGTGTGTGCATTGAATAAATGAATGTAATCATGATATAATTTTTGTTACAATGAAACACACATTCATACATAAACTTTTGAATTAATTTCTTGGTTCAAACGTTCATACTTTTATGAAAAATAATGTGCTGTGATTTAATTTTATAGGTTAGAAAAGGGTCCTTTCCTTCCCACAAAAGGGTCACTTTGCATCTTTAAATTTATGGTCTGCATGAAATATAACAAATTCACAGTTTATAAAAAACAGCAAAAATATCAATTTTTGATTTTTTTTTTTTCTTCCTTCTTTTCTAGATCCAAGATTGTGGTGGAATGCCTCTTGAAGAGCAGCCAGGAAAAGTTTGTGAGGCTTTCCGACTCTTCTTACAAGGAATGGGCTATGGTAAGTATTATACACAGCCAGGAAAAGTGTGAGGCATTCCGACTCTTCTTACAAGGAATGGGCTATGGTAAGTATTATACACGGCCAGGAAAAGTGTGTGAGGCATTCCAACTCTTCTTACAAGGAATGGGCTATGGTAAGTATTATACACAGCCAGGAAAAGTGTGAGGCATTCCGACTCTTCTTACAAGGAATGGCCTATGGTAAGTATTTTCCACAGCTAGGAAAAGTTTTGAGGCATTCCGACTCTTCTTACAAGGAATGGGCTATGGTAAGTATTATACACAGCCAGGAAAAGTGTGAGGCATTCTGACTCTTCTTACAAGGAATGAGCTATGGTAAGTATTATACACAGCCAGATGAAGTTTCATCAAACTTAGTATCTTGTATGTATAATCTGCATTATCTTTTGAGATATTTTACTGCATGATTATGTGTAAGCACCAGGTCAAGTTGACTTTTTATAGTCACACTAATATATACCTATTCCTGCATTGAGAAAAGTTGACAAAATGGGAACGCCTAACAAAATTTCAATATTTTTGTATTAAATTGTGTTTATTGTCCGTTTGGAAAAAAACTTGATTCTCTGCTTGATAAATATGAAGATGCATCAGTTACTTGTGGTTATTTATATCCAACCTCAGTTATGAAGTGGTAAGATTTACTGCTACATGTCCAAAAAGGAAGAGTTGGCAGGTGATTAAATTGCTTTCCTCACTTTAAATTAACTTGTAGAAGATGGATTTTGAATCCAACTTGTATTAATGCAGCCAAGGAAGAATCCTATAGATTTGGTGGTCAATAGCACAAGGTTCAAGGAAGGGTCAAAGTCTCTTCTACTGCTACTAAAATGAGATTTTTGATTTAAATTTGATTTCTGTAATTAATTTAAATTCAAAGGTTTGCAAGGCATAGCTGCCAAGTGGCCCATTTTTTTGTGTTTGTCCTGTCTTTTGAACTTGAATACAGGTATATATTTGTTAATTGCCCAAAAAATACATTTTTAATTTTAAAAAAATAATAACAAATTTTCTTGCAGTTTTAAGTTTAGAACTGGCACATGGTTTCATTCTGATAGAAATGTATTGCATGTATATAGGAATACAGTTCTACAGTATGATTGGTTCAATCAAAATCAAGGATACCATACCTTTCTTTATCCACTTTATTGGATTTCGTCAACAGTTACTATCACTATATCTAATCTTTGTACTATTCAGCTTCCAATCATGTTCAATAGGAAAACAATATTCAGAATTTTCTCCAAGAAAGACAAGAAAACAGAACTGGAAGGACAGTTGTGCTGTCATAATTAGATTTGAGAAACCATCTAATAAAAGATTTGTTGTTGTTTTGGGGCTTAACTCCATTTTTCAGCATATGATAGGCTTTACATGGTGGCCAGTATTAATAGTGGAGGAAGAAACGGGGAAATCCATGGAAAGAACCACTGACCCACGAGAAGCTACTGGCAAGCTTTCTCACATATCCACATTCGCCGAATCTTAGACTTGAACCCACGCAGAGGTGAGATGGCAGTGATCCATAACGGAGAGCCCTTGCGCTTTAAACCACGTGGCCACTCAGGGCCCCCATCTAGTAAAAGAGAAAAACTTTATGTTTTGCAAATTGTGTAATGCGATTTTGCTATTGGGCATGAAGGCGCTCATAAAATACAAGAGCATAAAAAAGCTAATAAACATCATCTACCTGCTTCATCATACACAACTAAGCTTAAATTTACAACATATAAAAGTAACCCAAAATAACCTTGATGTACTTTGATCAAAATTTGGTTTATTAAATTTCTTCAAGAAATCAACCTTCATCTTATGTTACTGGTGTTGCTGGCATATTATTTTGCACACATCTTCAATCAGTAAAATTGCAAAAGATTACTAGTGTGAAAAAAACAAAAGTAAGAAAATCGCACAGTTCAGGTCATCAATGAAAGATGGGACACTGGAATCGATAATGATTAAATAAAAGAAAATGAAATGTGGTGTGGAAAAGGCCTGTTCCTGAATGACCGAATGTAACAGGGTGCCCATTCAGAAGGGCATTTGACATTAAATAATTAAGAAAGGTACTGTCCTACTTTACGGATAGTTGTAGATGTTGTACATAGTTACTTATGCATTAATATTTTAAAAATCAGTATTTGTTCCTAAAAATCAGTGTTTTTATCATAAGCAGTCAGTATTTTTGTTCCCCATGGTTGGCAGCTATGGCACAGACTTAAAAAAAGTGCTTTCATTCTACTTGTTACCTTGTAACGTGCTTTCATTTTGCTTTTTGCCTGGAAAAAAGCTTTTAAATGCACACATGAAATGAGCCTTGAACTGTAATCATTATATCGTGTCTCAATCTGAACTTGGAAACTTTTTTTTAAAAGAGTGCTTAGTTGTCCCTTTTTCTTACCTGGGTTATTATCAGCAGGCAGGTCCCTGAATACCCAGATACCTTTTGGTATCTTTACATTGACACACATCCAAATAACATTGACTTTTCATATGCATTGAACACACTCTTGACAATAGAGATATTAATTTTCAGGACAAAATATTCAGGTAAATGTCTGGAAATTGGTCAAAGTAATTATATTTTTAATGTCTTTATATTTGTGTCAGTGACAATACTTTCATAAAATGTTTCTTGCAAGACAATTGAACAGAAAAGAAATGGACTTTTTACAGGATAAAGAATACTTCTTTGATTTTCCTATCCTTTCCTCTTATCTATGCCACTCCGCAGTTCCTCATTGTGCCTGTAGAGTAAATATGATCAGTGTCTGTTCTCCGGTTTGCAGTTCCTCATTGTTCCAGTAGAGTAAGTAGCACAGAATCTATTCTCTGGTCTGATTTTCTTTGTTAATCTGTTTTATTCTTCTCTCTACATACCTTTCAGTATTGTTCCCAGCCTTTTTATGAAAAGTGAGGAGTGTCATATACACGTTTCCATTTGTGCATAATGTTTTTGTTCAGGAACTTTCAAGCCATATGAGAATAAGCAATGAAAGTTGGTATACTTAAACATGGTCTTTGAAAGTGTGTTACTACACTGAAGATACTTTATAAAGATCAATTTATAAAGATGAAGTTTTCCACTCTGTAACTTCCAAACTGTTTAAGGAATGATACTCCATTTTTTAAATGCATTTCCCATTGCAGGTCAGTCAATATAACACTTTAATATTTGAAGAATTCCCAATTACATTCCCTTTTTCTTTCAACTTTAAAAGCTGGTTGACATTAAAAGATGGAACAACATATGCTTGTAAATCATCACAAGAAGGTGTGTCATGTACAGCATTGGAGTTCTATCGTCAAGGTCAATGTCATGGTTTAAATATGGGTTGTTTGTGTTTTCCCATACACTATGCTTACCCTGTAACTTTAGAGTTGTTCAAGATTAAAAGTTGCAGTATGGTATATTACATTCAACCATTAGCAAGTGTGTGGTGTGGGGATCCTATCATCAGAGTCAGTGTTAGAGCTTTTAAATTTTATATCACACTTTTATTTCTACTTTTATAACTTCAAAGCTGTTTGATATGACAAGACAAAACTTGTAAAGATATGACCTTCAATTTCAAATCTTCAAGAACAAGGCCACTTTTATATTTAGGTTTCATTCACCTTTTTCAATCTGCATTATAACTTCACAGATTTCTAAGATAAATAGATGAAACTTGGTTTACTAGCATATCATTGCTAGAAGTTGTATTCCACATTTGAGGTCCTATTCCCAAAGGCACATGTTTAATGTTCTAAGGGTTCTTTTCTTTCTCCTTTATATTGTATAAAAGGTATCATAGGCAGTGAATGGTGAACCATGGTACAATGAATGGTGAACCATGGTACATTCATGGCAGTGAATGGTGAACCATGGTACAATGAATGGTGAACCATGGTACAATGAATGGTGAACAATTGTACATTCATGGCAGTGAATGGTGAACCATGGTACACTTATGCTTCTTAATTTGACGACACATTTCATTTACCACATTAGAGGGTTGTTTGTTGAAGGTCAAGGTCAGTGATACATTTCTTCCCCCGGTTTCAGCTGTCTTTATTGCCTGTTGAGATAGGGCCATTAAATATAGCTACTTTCCATGTCTGTCCAGAACCATTAAAGTGGCTTTATGAGGGGGACAAGAAAAAGGCTGGGTGACAAAAATGTACCAACTTTTTTTATTAGTTGATCATATAAACTGATTTTAGTGACCTTTTCTTAAGAGCAATATATTTATCACTTTGGTTCTTTGCATTCTCTCGTATAAACTTGTTGAGTCACTTTGTGAAGTCATCACTTATAAAGATATTGTACACATGCACAACCTCACTGCATATCTTGGTCCTAGGCAACAGTGTTTTGTAGGTTTCTAACCCCTTTGGAGATAGTCCAGGTGGATAACTTTATTTATACATGCACCTATTTGTACATTCTCAGTTCTTTGTGTTTGTTTTAGAATCACATTGCATTTTTGCATAATGCTATGCCAGAAACTTGGAATACATTTTGATGTTATGTATCCTCATCATAAAAGTAGGTTGCTGTGACACACATTTCATGCTTTACTAACTTAATTTTTGAGGTTTTAAGTTCATATATTACTAAATACTTACTGCTGAGTAAGATAACTCTGCGTTATATTTCTCATTTTACTTGATTATGTTAAGTGTAAAGTTGATGACCACATTGTGTGTGTGTGTGTGTATGCATCTTGACAAGTACTATACTTAAGGTTTTTCTGGGAATTGAGCCTGGGTTCATTATATTGGAAAGGAATGAGACCAATTTATTGTAAAATTATGTCACAATAGCCCAGATTTTATACTTGACTGACTTTAGTTAAATTTTAAGTATATTTCTGAAGAACTGTTTATGATAGAATCAATAAACCAGATGACTATGTATCTCTAACCCTTACAAATAAAGGAGTTCACTTAAACTAACACTTAACATTTTAGTGGGATGCTTTTCATGCTAGAATCAATGAACTGGATGAAAATCTGCATTTTCTGACTTAAATCGCCTTGGGATGGGCCAGAATGAATTTGCATGTAAGAGTATAACAGATACAGTTAAATATAAATTCACTTTTGAATGGACTTTTTGTATGATCAGATGAAATAGGACACTACTCATCGGATGTTCTTGCTTGATCCCTAAATTTTCAAATAAACTGTTATTTTTCATTATTTTTGTATTATTTTAATTTGTATTATTATTTTTGTATTGCTTTAAAGAAGAATGTGGGCCATTGACCCTTGATAAGGACTCTAGTATTCCAAGCTGGAAAGATCCTTCATCTATAATAGTACCATACACTGTGAATGACCTTCAGTATTTTACCATCTTAAGTGTTTGTATTTAGCTATGACAACATAGGCTTCTTCTTTAAATACAAATCCCAAAGAAAAAATACCTTAGGAAAACTTCAACCAAGTCCAGCCTTTCCATCTAGGCTCTTCAGTTAGCACTCATCACAGTTATAAATAATGTTCCACCATCACTATCACACAATGTTATCATAGAGGAGAATATATTGCATAAATTAGAGACCTGTCTGGTCTTCTTTTCATTTCAATTTCACCTGGTCAGTGGCACTAGACCTTTGCCCAAGTGGACTTACTGAACGAGACATTAATTGAACTGCTCACTAGAGCTAAATTAGCTCACCTGTCATGCAAGACCTGCCTTCTCACAACATTGGCAGTCAGCAGGAAGAGTCAGCAGTGCTTTCTTGGTGGTCCTGTCTTCCTACAGTTACAACATGAGGGAGCTCCCAACAGACAAAGGCATCACTGACACATCTTTCATATAGGACCTATTGTTCTTTCATATTAGTGATGGTAGGCCGAACCAGTGAAATACATACCTTATCTATGCACCCAAATAACATGCAGTTCTGACATAATGGATCAGTTTCACTTAGGACAGTACCATCAATCTTTGCCAAGAACAGGCTCCCATCCAATTTTAACCAGACTTTTGTAATGAAATAAAAGCCTATTGCAGAGCTCAAGACCACCTCCAAAATCCAATACAATCTTTAAAGTTGTATCTTAAAATGACCTGTTGCATGGAGGGATATCATGCTTAAATTACCTCTCAGACAGGGACAGGATCATATAACAGCACAGTCCCTTCTGTCCTGGATTAAATGGATTATTCACTCTACAGATTCTCCAGCTCTATGAATTAGTTGTGCATTTTGGCTCACTGCATTTGAACAGTTGGGACAAGCATAGACTTTGACCAGAACTGTTCTCTAACTAACATTATATATGCTGTGGGATGGAGCTTTTAGTCCACATTCTCATTTTTACCTCCGACATCCATCATCTTAAAGGGTTCAGTTCGGTCTGGTGGGAACAATAGCCATGGTCATTCTCGATTTTACCTCAGAGATCCATCATCTTAAAGAGTTCAGTTCGGTCCCACCAGGATCTGTAGCCATGGTACAATAGGTCATCTTTCCAGGTCATTTGACACTTCATAAGACTTGGCTTTACAACTTCTGCTGGATTTGCAGGAAGAAAAATTTTTACTTCTGGAAGCTGCTTCCTGATAGATGGAGTCTTTTCTAGTTGGGTTACCTAGAAGCTGTCTCCCTGACAGATGGAGTTTTCTCCCATCATGTTACCTAGAAGCTATCACTTTGACAGATGGAGTCTTCTCCCTGACAGAGTTTTCTCCCATCATGTTACCTAGATGCTGTCTCCCTGACAGTCTTCTCCCATCATGTTTCCTAGAAGCTGTCTCCCTGACAGTTTTCTCCCATCATGTTACCTAGAAGCTGTCTCCCTGACATAGAGTTTTCTCCCGTCATGTTACCTAGAAGCTGTCTCCATAACACAGTTTTCTCCCGTCATGTTAGCTAGATGCTGTCTCCCTGACATAGTTTTCTCCCATCATGTTGCCTAGAAGCTGTCTCCCTGAGAGTTTTCTCCTGTCATGTTACCTAGAAGCTGTCTTCCTGACAAATGGAGTTTTCTCCAGTTGGATTACCTAGAAGCTGTCTTACTTTCCTTAGGGTAGCAGAGATGGCATCTCTTGGTATGGGGATGTACCTCCCTTCAGTTTTTATATATTCTCCTAAAGTATTCCATTTTGGTAATGTATTTAACAGAAGAAACTCATCTTATTTTTTTAATGTTTATTCATGAATACTTACCTGGTCATGAGAAACATACAACCTTCCATCCTCCTACAGTTACATCCATTCAGAGAGCATGCCTTCTACTTCAGTTTGGCACCAGCCCTGTAGCAAAGGGAGATTGTGTGGCCTAACCAGGTAGACAGATAATTTTTAGCTTTATAGCTGAAAGTTTTTAAACTGAGAGGACTGGATTTGCAAGGTAGGAGTAGTTTTCCTAAGGTATTATGATTTGGTAAGTATTTGTAAAAAAAACCTAATTTACTAGAAACAGTTTTTTTGCATACAATGTACTCATCTGGCAAATGAATGATGATTACATCATTGATTGTAATAATAGACCTTGATGGTACATGTTTTATGCTTCAGTTGTACATCATTTATTGTAATAATAGACCTTGATGGTACATGTTTTATGCTTCAGTTGGGTTAAATTTTGTATGAGAACCTTGTATATGTTGAACTGTTCATGTTAGAATTATGCAGTTTGATGAAGAGATGCATCTCTGTTAATTCCACACTCTTGTAATAAAAGCATGTTGCTCACATTCATTTTATGCTTTACTAGCATAATTTAAATATTTGTATTTACCAAGTTACCACATAGATTTTTGCATGCTTTATATATATATATATATATATATATATATATATATATATATATATATATATATATATATATATATATATATATATATATATATATATATATATACACACTAAATCAGAAGACCCTTTATAACCAAAACAGTTGAAAGTAGGAATAAGTATCATTATTTAATTGTAATAACTTCTCATATTAAAGCCAGTACATTGTATATTGCAATAGGTTACTCTTTCTCTCTCTCAAAACATTACTGAAGCAAAACTTTTGATGGCAATTGGTTTGTCCAAATAAAAACATACCAATCTGATAACCAGTGTGGTCACTACAATGACTGTTGGAAACCTGTCATCACTTCTATTCCTTTTTGTAAAGTCAAATAGCTGTGGGTTTTAACCATTAGACTTCTAATAATGACTAGTTAGTCCTAAATGCTATGGTGGCCTGTATAGTCAGGTTTGGCCACCAATGTTGCCAGCTTAAAAATATTGTTATCACTACTTCCCCAGAATGGATGATCATGTCAGCATGGTGTTTTTACTAAACAACTTTGTATGTTGTCTGGTTGGTCTTAGTGGGACTGCTTCAGTGGTCTAGTGGTTAGTGACCACCTCGGATGTGGGAAGTCGTGGGTTTGATCCCCAGCAGAGTCTTCCAAAGCCAAGACTTAAAAAAATAGCACTAACAGCTGCCTCACTTGACACTTGGCATTAACAGGTCTGTCTTAGGACTGATCGGCCTGGTGTCAGGATAATGGGATGGGACATCATGCTACATGTCTGACACATATTGTCCCAGTCCTAGACATTACTATAAACTGCCACACTGTAGACATTGTAGTGATATGACTGAAATTTTAAAAAAAATTATATTAAAAATCTAAATTACTCACACACTGGTCTTAGTGGTATTATATCAGATATTCAATATATATCTTTAAAATCTTATACCTTTTTCTTGTGATTGAATGGTCCTATCAGCATGGGATGTTCTCAGAAAGATGTCGTATGATGTCTGTTATAGATATATGGTACCCATTCCCAAACTGGCTTCTGATATGACTGCCTCAGTAGCAATTTTGGAAATATTGTTATTACTAATTCTAGATAGCTGGTCATATTGAGATTGTGCTTAAACTAAAGACTTTTTATGACTCCTGGTTGGTACTAAATTAAATGGTGCCAATCTGATATAAAATGTGGTTGTTACTAAAGAGGCATGGCATGGTTGGTACTAAATAGAAATGGCACCCATCTATCAAATCTGGCCACTATGGCATCCATCTTAAAATTCTTGTTATCAATGCTCCTCCAAAGAAGAAAGTCACATCACCATGGCATTTACCATACCATATAGTGGTTTTTCCCAGAAGGATTCTTATGATGCCCCAAATGAAAATGGTGACAGGCTGACATCTAATTTGTCAAGGACAGCAGCTGAATTAAAATTCTCATCTCTGAAGTATATGATAGGTGCTGCACTCAGTAGTTAAAACAAAAGAAATTGTCTTAATTTGCATTCCCCAAATTTTTTTTTAATTCTGTAGAGCATCAGTCTCTTCATTGGAATCTTGTTTTTGAGTTATTTGCCTTCACAACCATCGTCAGTAAATTTAGATATTATGATCTACAATATTGTTATCCACCATTCAGCAGTTAAACTGCGATAGAAAATAAGACATTTCTGTGTCATTTGGCACACAATAAAGAGGATTGTTTTTATATACTTGTCAAAATGTTTATATATATATATATATATATATATATATATATATATATATATATATATATATATATATATATATATATAAATTGTACTTGTAATGTCTTTCGTATCCTCATGGAATACAGGAATGGAAAGGTTAGAGGAATAATTGAAAAGACTTCAGAGTGCATTTGGTAATGCACATGTTAAAGATATTTGATGTTATCTACCAGGTATTTTTGCTATAATGGAGCCATGATGGCTGATAAGGATGTCTTTATCTTGTTTACCAGTCTGTCTACTATAATGGAGTCATGATGGCTGATAAGGATGTGTTTATCTTGTATACCAGTCTGTCTGCTATAATGTAGTCATGATAGCTGATAAGGATGTCTTTATCTTGTTTACCAGTCTGTAAACTATAATGGAGTCATGATGGCTGATAAGGATGTGTTTATCTTGTATACCAGTCTGTCTGCTATAATGTAGTCATGATAGCTGATAAGGATGTGTTTATCTTGTTTACCAGTCTGTCTGCTATAATGGAGTCATGATGGCTGATAAGGATGTGTTTATCTTGTATACCAGTCTGTCTACTATAATGTAGTCATGGTATCTGATACGGATGTCTTTATCTTGTTTACCAGTCAGTCTACTATAATGGAGTCATGATGGCTGATAAGGATGTGTTTATCTTGTATACCAGTCTGTCTGCTATAATGTATTCATGATAGCTGATAAGGATGTGTTTATCTTGTTTACCAGTCTGTCTGCTATAATGGAGTCATGATGGCTGATAAGGATGTGTTTATCTTGTTTACCAGTCTGTCTACTATAATGGAGTCATGATGGCTGATAAGGATGTGCTTATCTTGTATACCAGTCTGTCTACTATAATGGAGTCATGATGACTGATAAGGATGTGTTTATCTTGTTTACCAATCTGTCTACTATAATGGAGTCATGGTATCTGATAAGGATGTCTTTATCTTGTTTACCAGTCTGTCTGCTATAATGGAGTCATGATGGCTGATAAGGATGTGTTTATCTTGTTTACCAATCTGTCTACTATAATGGAGTCATGGTATCTGATAAGGATGTCTTTATCTTGTTTACCAGTCTGTCTGCTATAATGGAGTCATGATGGCTGATAAGGATGTGTTTATCTTGTATACCAGTCTGTCTACTATAATGGAGTCATGACGGCTGATAAGGATGTGTTTATCTTGTTTACCAGTCTGTCTGCTATAATGTAGTCATGATAGCTGATAAGGATGTGTTTATCTTGTTTACCAGTCTGTCTACTATAATGGAGTCATGGTATCTGATAAGGATGTCTTTATCTTGTTTACCAGTCTGTCTGCTATAATGTAGTCATGATAGCTGATAAGGATGTCTTTATCTTGTTTACCAGTCTGTCTGCTATAATGTAGTCATGATAGCTGATAAGGATCTGTTTATCTTGTTTACCAGTCTGTCTACTATAATGGAGTCATGATAGCTGATAAGGATGTGTTTATCTTGTTTACCAGTCTGTCTACTATAATGGAGTCATGATAGCTGATAAGGATGTGTTTATCTTGTATACTAGTCTGTCTGCTATAATGGAGTAATGGTGGCTCATAATTATGTGTTGATGTAAATATTTGTAAATATGGAGCCAGCACAACCTATTTTTCTTAGTTGTGACCAATTTAGACACCAACCCAAGACAAACAAATCATATTTTCTATAGTTGTAACCAGTTTAAACACAAGCCTTAGCCAATGTAAATTACTTTCCACAGTTGTGACCAAATTAAAAATCAGCCCAAGCCATCACAACTTAATTTATATAGGTGTGACTAAGAAATATTTGTATATCAAAGATTTGTTATATGATAAATGAATGTTCTTTTCCTGACAAAATTGGAAAGATGGAAAATAATAATTAACTTAACAATAAACTGTTTTCTTCAATTTGTTCTATACATCTTATGCAAATTAAAAATAAAAGGTCTTCAGCATCATACATGCAAGATTAGAAAACTAGTTATGGTCAAATATCACTCTTATAAGATTATAAACCTATCTATGGCCAACATATCACTCTTATAAGATTATAAACCTAGCTATGGTCAACATATCACTCTTATAATATTATAAACCTAGCTATGGCCAACGTATCACTCTTATAAGATTATAAACATATCTATAACCAACATATCACTCTAATAAGATTATAAACCTAGCTATGGTCAACATATTACTCTTATAAGATTATAAACCTAGCTATGGCCAACATATCACTCTTATAAGATTATAAACATATCTATAACCAACATATCACTCTTATAAGATTATAAACCTAGCTATGGCCAACATATCACTCTTATAAGACTATAAACCTATCTATGGCCAACGTATCACTCTTATAAGATTATAATCCTAGCTATGGTCAACATATCACTCTTATAAGATTATAAACCTAGCTATGGCCAACATATCACTCTTATAAGATTATAAACATATCTATAACCAACATATCACTCTTATAAGATTATAAACCTAGCTATGGCCAACATATCACTCTTATAAGATTATAAACATATCTATAACCAACATATCACTCTTATAAGATTATAAACCTAGCTATGGCCAACATATCACTCTTATAAGACTATAAACCTATCTATGGCCAACGTATCACTCTAAGACTATAAACCTATCTATGGCCAACGTATCACTCTTATAAGATTATAAACCTAGCTATGGTCAACATATCACTCTTATAAGATTATAAACCTAGCTATGGCCAACATATCACTCTTATAAGATTATAAACATATCTATAACCAACATATCACTCTTATAAGATTATAAACCTAGCTATGGCCAACATATCACTCTTATATAACTATAAACCTATCTATGGCCAACGTATCACTCTTATAAGACTATAAACCTATCTATGGCCAACGTATCACTCTTATAAGACTATAAACCTATCTATGGCCAACGTATCACTCTTATAATATTATAAACCTAGCTATGGCCAACATATCACTCTTATAAGATTATAAACCTAGCTATGGCCAACATATCACTCTTGTAAGATTATAAACCTAGCTATAGCCAACGTATCACTCTTATAAGACTATAAACCTATCTATGGCCAACGTATCACTCTTACAAGATTATAAACGTAGCTATGACCAACATATCACTCTTACAAGATTATAAACCTAGCTATGGCCAACATATCACTCTTATAAGACTATAAACCTATCTATGGCCAACGTATCACTCTTACAAGATTATAAACGTAGCTATGACCAACATATCACTCTTATAAGATTATAAACCTAGCTATGGCCAACGTATCACTTTTATAAGATTATAAACATATCTATAACAGACATATCACTCTTATAAGACTATAAACCTATCTATGGCCAACGTATCACTCTCAAAAGAATTTAAACATAGCTTTAGTCAATATATCACTCTTATAAGATTATAAAAATAGTTATGACCAACATATCACACATGCAAGATTAGAAACATGATTATGACCAATGTATCACATGCAAGATTAGAAACATAGCTATGATCAGCATTGATTTGATGAGACTACTAGCAGCATACATGCAGTACATAAGACTTGTTCCTTCCTTTAACAGTAACACCAAAAAGCACCAATTCAAATCCCTAATCTGCTTTATCATACGTTTCCATTTTCTGCCTTCCAGTCCTTATTGACAATTTGTATATCCTAGTCTTCTAAATTTGATTAAAGTTTATTCCTTTTACAGTATTTAATATATATATATATATATATATATATATATATATATATATATATATATATATATATATATATATATATGAATGATCAGGTAGGTTTTTTGCCAGTTTTACATCTGCCATTTTGTGATGTCAGTTATACTCAAATATAAAGATTACTCTTTCTTTTTGAGCAAAGATTATCATTTTTTTGAAATAGAACACTTCATTTTTTATGCATTTGAAACATTTACTCAATAATTGATGGTGAAAGATAAATAATAATATATAATGGGCACATTGCAACGATTCTTCCCTCCTTTGCATATGGCAACAATGGCTGCATTACTGTTAGGTCAGAATACTTTTTTATCCTACTTGTCTTCACATAAAAATCAAAGCAGACAAAGGTGTGATTCATAAGGTGAAACTTTTGTGATTCTTGCACATTACAGTCTGTAACACTGTCAGATTCCCATCTGTGCCACAACCTGATCTGTCACCAGTTAAGAATTTTCTGATAAACTAATTTAACTTTCTGCTTATTTTCATGCAAAATATTGTTTTCTATCTTTACAGATGAGTTTTACTTCCTCAGATTGAATTGACATATGAATGACACTGTGGTAGTTTTACCATTTTGATTCAAACGAGATGTGAATTAAGCTGTGATAGTATTACAATTCTGATCAGAATGAGATATGAATAAGCTGTGATAGTTTACCATTCTGATTGGAATGAAATGTAACTCACTATACAGCTGTTACAATTTTACAATTCTGATCAGAATGAGATACGATTTACAGCTGTGAGAGTTTACCATTCTGATTGGAATGAAATGTTACTCACTGTACAGCTGTGACAGTTTTACAATTCTGATCAGAATGAGATATGATTTACAGCTGTGATTGTTTAGTCAAGCCTGAATTTACAACAAAGACTTATAATTCTGTCTTTTGGAACCTTGTGTCAGCATTCTGTTAATATGTACCTGTCTACCATTTATTTATATGTACTGATTATATTGCATGTCAGAGTGTAAACACTTCAGTAATCCAATGCTAAGCATATATATTGCCAATTCTTCGAAAATACATTAGTAAATGTAGTTTTATTATTGCTGACTTTGTATAGGATATTGTCCATTTCAGCTGAGAAAATAGCAAATTATAGTCTACAATTAACTACTTGCTGAACATAACCTTAATTACACATTCATGTTTTCATCATGTTACATCACTGATTTTCATTTCTTTATGCTCAAATTTTATTTGATCTCAGATGAAGGATGTAGTTGAATTCACACACGTGTATTAGTAATTCAAATTTTGAAAATGTTTGAATGTGATCCTTACCTCTTTGTTTTTAAAACCATTCAAATTGGAAATGAAAATTGGAATACGAGTTTCAGAATGATTTTTTTTTCCATTCCAGTGCCATCACTGAGGGGTCCCAGTCATCAGACAGTCAGCCGACAGTCACAGCAAGATAATGTCTTCAGTCAGACTGACTTGGCATCCACAGCAGTGTGCTAGCTTAATGTGTTCTAACATTTTTATGTTGTATTTTTCAAGCTGTTCTTTATAACAAGCTCTTGTCTGTCTTATTATATGCCACCAATAACGATGCTTTTGTATTAACAGAATCCTATAAATTGGACATAAATAAAAATAGATGTTCATCGGTTATAAAAAGGTCCAGATTTTCCGGTGAATGTTGTTAAATGTGGATTGAACTTACTCGGACAGGCAGAATTATTTCAATCTCTGATGACAGAAAATAACAATGCACATAAAATATGTGCTTCAAACATTATTTCTGCTTATCACTAAAAATGTTTGTACTAAACATTTGTTCATTTTATAATCAGAAAATTCCATTTATCAAAATTTTATTATTTGTTTTTTAACTTTTATTTACTTCAGAGTACACAGAATTAGTAAATGTGAAAGATTTTCTAATGTATATGATGAGGATTTTCAGTCCTAATTGTGAGTAAGCATATTATACAAGTTTAGTGTTAGAGACTTGAAAATCTACCAATGTAAGAGATTGCATACTAATTTGATATTTTATTCTTTGTAGTGATATGGACATAATATGGACATATTTCTAGATACCAGTAAAATTGTCATTTTCAGAGTTAACTACTTTTATCTTCGCCTGTCATATTATGAGATATTGTTGATATATTTGTCCTTCTGCTTATGAAATAAGTATACCATGTAGTAATTGGATACTTCTATCCTGTTCATCTGCCTGTCTGTTATTCTTTTTCACACATTAACTATGTTGTGTCTACATTTACCAAACTTTGTGAATGGCTTGCACTTGGGATATGAAAAAAGCCTACAAATTTTTGGGAAAGCATGTCAAAAGTCAAAGTCATTGTGGCTAAAAAGAAAACTGTAGTGTTATCATTGGTGCATTGTAAAGCTGTATTTTGAATAACTTGTACTTTAGGTAAGAAAGAAAACAGTGTAGTGATTTTGGGGTCCAATATCAGAGTACCAGTTAGTGAAAGAAGATAAATGATTTTTGCATGTCAACATTAGATATTACTTAACTTGACCAAAGTTTGTGGAAAGTATGCAGATAAGGTATCTTGGAGGCAAATAATGGTTTTTACATTTAAGTTCATTTGAAGACTAAGGGTCAAGGTCAGTAAGTCCTGTAGGTCAATAATCAATAAGAGTCAAGTGTGCAATACTAAGCTTTGTTTGCAAATGAAATAATCATATTTGAATTCAACAAAAGCATGATTTACCTTTTCTGGAGGTAAAAGCAATTTGGAATCATTAAAGCTCATACTTAGACATATCATATTTGCCCTGTTTTGGAGGTGCTTGCTGTAATACTTAGTGACATATGGTAAATGATAAAATTTGCATTTCTGTTTGAAACAAATTATAGTGCATACATAGAGACCAATTAAACATGGGATGTAAACCCTTCATGGTAATATCATCTTATAATGAACTATTCATGGTATTGTCGTATAATAAACCATTGATGGTACTATTGTCTTATAATGAACCATTGATGGTACTATTGTCTTATAATGAACCATTGATGGTACTATTATCTTATAATGAACCATTGATGATACTATTGTCTTATAATGAACCATTGATAGTACTATTATCTTATAATGAACCATTGATGATACTATTGTCTTATAATGAACCATTGATGGTACTATTGTCTTATAATGAACCATTGATGGTACTATTGTCTTATAATGAACCATTGATGGTACTATTATCTTATAATGAACCATTGATAGTACTATTGTCTTATAATGAACCATTGATGATACTATTATCTTATAATGAACCATTGATGATACTATTGTCTTATAATGAACCATTGATGGTACTGTTGTCTTATAATAAATCATTGGTGGTATTATTGTTTTATAATGAACCATTTATAGTACTATTGTCTTATAATGAACCATTGATAGTACTATTGTATTATAATGAACCATTGATGGAACTATTGTCTTATAATGAATCATTGATGGTCCTATTGTCTTATAATGAATTCTTCATGGTACTTTTGTCTTACGATGAACCTTTCATGGTATTGTCTTACGATGAACCCTTCATGGTTTTCTTGTCTTACGATGAACCCTTCATGGTTTTCTTGTCTTACAATGAACCCTTCATGGTTTTCTTGTCTTAGATGAACCCTTCATGGTTTTCTTGTTCTACAATGAACCATTCATGGTACTCTTGTCTTACGATGGACCATTCATGGTCTTATTGTCTTATAATGAACCCGTCATGGTTTTTTTGTCTTACGATGAACCCTTCATGGTTTTCTTGTCTTACGATGAACCATTCATGGTACTATTGTCTTACAATGGACCATTCATGGTCTTATTGTCTTATGATGAACCCTTCTTGGTACTTTTGACTTATGATGAACTGTTCATGGTAATGTTGTCTTATAATAAACCATTCATGGTAATGTTGTCTTATAATAAACCATTCATGATACAGTTGTCTTATAATGAACCATTCATGGTCTGTTGTCTTATGATGAACCACTCATGGTACTGTTGTCTTATGATGAAACATTCATGGTACTGTTGTTCTTTTTTATTATACAATACTGTAAAATCTGGATAATAAGCAAATACATGAAACATAAGCATGCATAGAAATTATCATTTATGGGAAATAAGCATGTATAAAATAAATAAGGATTTGTGGAAAATAAGCATATATGGTAAATAAAGAGCCATGAGCCATTGGTTCTTTATGTAGAAACATAAGTACAAATTTCGTAGAAAACACTTGATATGAAAGCATCTTAATTTTAAATAAATACAGATCTGCCATTTAATATAAGATTAGAGAATTAAAATGGAATAATATTTAAATGACTTTCTCAGAGAAAACAGAATTTGAAGAAAGTTGTAAAAAAAAGCCCATATGACATGCCAATTGCTCTTGCATTTGGTTATTAAACATGTAACCAAAAGTAGGATCCAATACTCAAGGTTCTTGTTTGAGATAATTTTTATTTCATAATATTTAATGTGTGTATATTTAGTACATTTTATAAATCAGTACAATGATTATATTGCATGGTTGTAATTATTTTGCAGTTATCATTATTTCTTGTCTAGCACACTTTTGTGCATCAATTTATTTGTCCTTTGCCTGTTCTTATTTGTAAATATATACAGTCCATCTATCTTTATGATTACATGAAATTAGTACCTTGCAAACTGTATTCATGTTCTGGCAATATTCTAATGTATCAGTGAAAATGTTGTCTTATTATGCTGTGTGGGGAGCAGTCTTTCATACCTAGACTTGTTCTGTTTGTGCTATCATGAACTATTATTTTATCTAATCATGGTGTTTGTGGAGCCATCTTTCACACTTAGACTTTTGTTTATTGTGTGATCATGTACTATTATTGTCACTGCAATCACATTCCTCATATTATTAAAAGATTCATATGGGAATTTGTACTTTTTATATGTATGTATGTTTTAGAGTTATTTTACTAAGTGCCCATTGAATGCTTCAGACTGGATTCCATCACATGCATACACCAGTAGTCATTGAATGCTTTAGAATCGATGCCATCACATACACATTTGACCATTAAATGCATTAGAATGGATGCCATCACATACACCCATGTCCATTGAATACTTTAGAATTAAGATAATATTACCAACTGTCTTTTTTTGGTAGTAAAAGCATTATGTTAAATATTGCAAACACAGTTGATGAGAATATTTTATGCTATTTTTTCATCCAATTTTATGTTGATATAATAATGTCTGCGATGATAATTCAGTCCATGATATTGCCACCGAAGATTTGCACATAAAATTTATTGATCTTGAGGTCAAAAGTTTATTGAACTAGTTTCTTGTAAAGGTAAGCAAGTTTATTTATGTCCTATTTCTTCTTGTGCAAGAAAGAAAATGGGCCTATACATCAATATCACCATTTTATGATTGCAACCTATTTTCAAGGTTACTCTATTTTGTAAATGTTAAGTTGTACAACAGTTTTGCCAAATCATCTGAGAAAAATATTAATATCTTCATAAGGTTTACTGTGCATTTCTTTGGCTTGAAGTTATATATGGCCATGGTCTATGCTAGAATCAATTAAACTCGAGTATGGCCATGGTCTATGATAGACTCAGTTAAACATATGTATGCCTGTGGTCTATGATAGACTCAGTTAAACCCATGTATGGCTGTTGTCCATCCTAGACTCAAGGAAACAAATATATATGGCCATGGTTATCACTAGACTTGATTAAACCTATGTATGGCCATGGTCTTCACTAGACTCGATTAAACCTATGTATGGCTATGGTCAACACTAGACTCGATTAAACCTATGTATGGCCATGGTCTACACTAGACTCGATTAAACCTATGTATGGCCATGGTCTTCACCAGACTCGATTAAACCTATGTATGGCCATGGTCAACACTAGACTCAATTAAACCTATCTATGGCCATGGTCTTCACTAGACTCGATTAAACCTATGTATGGCTATGGTCATCACTAGACTCGATTAAACCTATGTATGGCCATGGTCATCACTAGACTCGATTAAACCTATGTATGGCCATGGTCTACACTAGACTCGATTAAACCTATGTATGGCCAATGTCCATCCTAGACTAGATTAAACCTATGTATAGCCATGGTCTACACTAGACTTGAATAAACCTATGTATGGCCATGGTCTATACTAGATTTGGTTAAACCCATGTATGGCAATTGTCTATCCTAGACTCACTCAACCTATGTATGTCCATGGTCTATGCTAGATTTGGTTAATCCCATGTATGGCAATTGTCTATCCTAGACTCACTCAACCTATGTATGACCATGGTCTATGCTAGATTTGGTTAATCCCATGTATGGCAATTGTCTATCCTAGACTCACTCAACCTATGTATGGCCTTGGTCTATGCTAGATTTGGTTAATCCCATGTATGGCAATTGTCTATCCTAGACTCACTCAACCTATGTATGGCCATGGTCTATGCTACACTCAATTATGGCCATGGTCAACACTAGACTCAATTAAACCAATGTATGGAATGGTCTATGGTCTGTGCTAGACTAAATCAAATCTATGTATTGACATTCTGTAAGCTAGACTTGGCTAAACCCAATAATGGCCATTGTCTATCCTAGACTCAATTAAACCTATGTATGGCCATGGTCTGTGCTAGACTCATTAAAACCCATGTATGCTCATGGTCTGTGCTAGACTCAATTAAAACTATGTATAGCCATGGTCTAAAGTCTATGCTACACTCAAACATGCATGGTCATGGTCTATGCTAGACTTAGATTTACTATGTATGGATATGGTCTATGCTAGAGTTGAATTAAAATTAAAGTTATGGTCCATACCGGATGTGAATTAAGCCTAACATTATGGTTTATGTTGGACTTGAATTAAACTTGTGTATGGCTATGGTCTATGCTGGAGTAATTTCCCACATTAACATATACAAGAAGACTAGCCAATCCTAATAGCCAACATTGACATGGTCATTATATATACAAGAAGACTACCCAATCCTAATGGCCCACATTGACATGGTCATTATAGGACAAGAAGACTACCTGATCCTAATAGCCTACATTGACATGGTCATTATAAGACAAGAAGACTAACCAGTCCTAATAGCCCACATTGACATGGTCATTATAAGACATGAAAACTAGCCAATCCTAATAGCCTACATTGACATGGTCATCATAGGACAAGAAGACTACCTAATCCTAATAGCCTACATTGACATGGTCATTATAGGACAAGAAGACTACTCAATCCTAATAGCCTACATTGACATGGTCATTATAAGACAAGAAGACTACCTAATTCTAATAATCCACATTGACATGGTCATTATAGAACAAGAAGACTACCCAATCCTAATAGCCCACATTGACTTGGTCATTATAGGACATGAAAACTACACAATCATTGTAGCCCACATTAACATGATCATTATAGGACATGAAAACTACCCAATCTTAGTACCCCACACTGACATGGTCATTATATGTACAAGAAGACTAGCCAATCCTAATAACCCACACTGACATAGTGATTATAGGACAAAAAGACTATACAATCCTAATAGCCCACATTAACATAGTTATTATATGGACAAGGAAACAAACCAATCCTAATAGCCCACATTAACACATGGTCATTATAGGACAAGAAGACTACCAAATCCTAATAGCCTACATTAACATGGTCATTGTAGGACAGGAAGACTATGCAGTCCTAATTGTCCACATTGTCACAGTCATTTTAGGACATAAAGACTACCCAGTCCTAACAGCCCACACTGACATGGTCATTATAGGACAGGAAGACTAAGCAGTCCTAATAGTCCACATTATCATGGTCATTATAGGACATGAAGACTACCCAGTCCTAATAGCCCACATTGACATAGTCATTATAGGACATGAAGACTTCCAAGTTTACTGAATGTTTTGCTATGAAATTGAGTGGTACATACAGTAATAGAAATATGATGCTACAAATTCAGTACTAAAGACATAATGCTGTTTCTCTCATAAAGCTGATAGCCTTGAATTCCTATTCTGCTGGTTAAACTTCTTTTTTTGTAGCAACTTTTTTTCACCTGATTTTTTCATTTTGGGCAGTTAACATCAAGATTATAATGTGGATTCACATTAAATACATTTGTGTGTTTATAAATTAGCATAGTTCATTACAAGTTAACCCTGTCTTTACTGCAAGTCAGTTTTCTTGTTCCAGTGAATACCATTATAAAATGGGAACACTGCACATCATCACATTAATACCAACATACATCATTAGAGTAATGTGCCACATCTACAAAACATCACTTTTGTGGTTCCAGTGTATATTGTTGCGAAGGAGCGTGATGTGATTATGATTTTTAACGTAGCTTTAAAAAATTTTCATTCATATCACTATGATGTCTGCATTGTGGCAGTTTGTAGTGATGTCTAGCACTGGGGCATCATGCCACAGACATGTAGCATGATGTCCCACCCAGTCACATTATCCTGACACCAGGCTGACCAGTCCTAACACTAACCTCTTAATGCTGAGCATCAAGCAAGGCAGCTGTTAGTACCATTTTTGTAAGTCTTTGGTATGACTCGACCAGGGATCGAACCCATGACCTCCTGCATCCAAGGCGGACACTCTAACCACTAGGCCACCAGAGCAGTTTGTAAAGGAGCACTTCATTGATACTAACACAAAATGAGTGAAATGTTTTACAAGTTTATGTCTTATGAATAAATTAGGAAAGCATGGAAGGTTAGGATTTATATGTGTGTACAAGGAATGGAACGCCAGAAGGTTAGGATTTATAGTTGTCTGCAAGGAATGGAGTAAATTAGGAAATACTCTTAAGGTTATGATTTATAGTTGTAAGGAATGGACTAAATTAGGAAACCTTTAACTTACAAATAAGGAATGGAATAAATTAGGAAGTTGTGGAAGGTTAGGATTTACATATATGTGTAAATAAGGAATGAAGTAAATTAGGAAAGCTTGAAAGGTTAGGATTGACATGTGTGAGGAATGGAATAAATTAGGAAAACATGAAGGCTAGGTTTTACATGAGTGTACAAGGAATGGAATAAATTAGGAAAACATAGAAAGTTAAGATTTATATATGTGTGTACAAAGAATTGAATAAATTAGGACAGCATGGAACATACATATGTGTAAAATAGATATAGTGTAGATCTATAACAAATACCATTAAACATCAGAAGTCAACACTGAACATTTTATATTCTGGCATTTACTTTTATTTTAAATTGGAATTAGTTATCTCATTAAGTAAAAATGAGGATGCCAGCATATTGATGTAAATAACAGTTTTGGAATGAAATGTCTTACATTTTAGGACAAGGAAATAAGTAATATATACTAGGACAAGGAAATAAGTAAGATATACTAGGACAAGGAAATAAGTAAGATATACTAGGACAAGGAAATAAGTAATATATACTAGGACAAGGAAATAAGTAATATATACTAGGACAAGGAAATAAGTAATATATACTAGGACAAGAAAATAAGATATACTAGGACAAGAAAATAAGTAATATATACAAGAACAAGAAAATAAGTAAGATATACTAGGACAAGAAAATAAGTAAGATATACTAGGACAAGGAAATAAGTAAGATATACTAGGACAAGGAAATAAGTAATATATACTAGGACAAGGAAAAAAGTAATATATACTAGGACAAGGAAATAAGTAAGATATACTAGGACAAGGAAATAAGTAAGATATACTAGGACAAGGAAATAAGTAATATATACTAGGACAAGGAAATAAGTAATATATACTAGGACAAGGAAATAAGTAATATATACTAGGACAAGAAAATAAGTAATATATACTAGGACAAGAAAATAAGTAATATATACTAGGACAAGAAAATAAGTAATATATACTAGGACAAGAAAATAAGTAAGATATACTAGGACAAGGAAATAAGTAATATATACTAGGACAAGGAAATAAGTAATATATACTAGGGCATTCATTTTAAAAAATATCTTGTTAAAAGAAGCTGATTACATGGATGTGCAAGTTTCCATGTACTTTATTTTCTATACATTTTATCTTGAATATAAAATCCATGTAAACTTGATTTCCCATGCATTTTATCTAAAATATAAAATCCATGTAAACTTGATTTCCCTTGTATAATATCTAAAATATAGAAAACACTCAAAAGCATATTGTCTATAATATAAAATCCATGTAAACTTAATTTCCCAATCATATTGTCTAGTATATAAAATCCATGTAAACTTGATTTCCCTTGTATAATGTCTAAAATAAAGAAAACACTCAAAAGCATATTGTCTAGAATAGAATATCTGCTTAAATTGCATTTTCCATGTGTATAATATAGAATAGAAAATCAATGTAACTTTTTTCCATTTGTAATATCTAGAAAAGAAATCCACTCAAACTTTTTATGCATGTGTAATATCAAAAATAGAAACTCCACTTAAACTTTGTTTACAATATGTAATATTTAGAACAGAAAATGAATACAAACTTTATTTCCCATTTGTAATATGTAGCATAGAAAATCCACCCAAACTTTATTTCCCATGTGTAATATCTAGAACAGAAAATCCACTTAAACTTTATTTCTGATGTGTAATATCTAGAATAAAAAAATGAATCCAAACTTTATTCCCCTTTTGTTGTTGTAGGATTTAATACCATTTTTTCAGCACAAGATAGGCTATAAATGGTGGATGAAGAACAAGAGAAAACACCAAAAAGAAAAATTGACCCACTATTTCCCATTTGTAATATCTAAAACAGAAAATCCACTCAAATATTTTTTCCATATGTACTGGTAATATCTAGAATATAAAATCATTAAATTTAATTTTTCTAAAATATGATGATCTTTTAAATTTTAAATATTCCAGATTGCACAAGATTAACAGTGATCTTGTTTTGGCCTTCTCATTTGCATGTCATGTCTTTCACATTTGTTAAAGATAAATTAGTTGGAAAACATTCTGTGACCATTTTGGATAATAATATTTATTCTTGGTCCACTTTGACTTTCTCCAGTGCTTGTGCAAGGTCTTTAATGAGATCATCAGAATTCTCAAGTCCTATGCTGAAAGTATAGAATTTTAAATGAGGATATCAAGTAGTGTGGTATGTATAGAGATACAAATGAGGATATCAAGTAATATGGTATGTGTAGAAATACAAATGAGGATATCGAGTAATATGGTATGTGTAGAAATATAAATGAGGATATCGAGTAATATGGTATGTGTAGAAATATAAATGAGGATATCGAGTAATATGGTATGTGTAGAAATATAAATGAGGATATCAAGTAGTGTGGTATGTATAGAAATACAAATGAGGATATCAAGTAATATGGTATGTGTAGAAATACAAATGAGGATATCGAGTAATATGGTATGTGTAGAAATATAAATGAAGATATCGAGTAATATGGTATGTGTAGAAATATAAATGAGGATATCGAGTAATATGGTATGTGTAGAAATATAAATGAGGATATCGAGTAATATGGTATGTCTGTAAGGATAATATTACTGTGAATAAAGACAGGGACGTATTATTGCATACCTGTGTACAAATCACTTTTTAAACACATTGAAACCAAATCACACCAATTAAAATTAAAATTATATATGGAACCCAGTTTTCACATGTCAGTTTGGATCCATGACAAAACAAGGTTTTCACCAATTTTGCCTGTTCAGCAGAAGAAGAAAATGATTAATTTCAACCACTGACCAGAAGAAGAAAATGGCCAGTTCTCAATAGTTTAGTTCCCAAGACCTACCATCGCATAAATATAAACTATTTTCTTACATTATAGAATCCCACAAAAAAAGAACATAGACAAACCAAATATAAACTTGGAAGTACAATTTTATGTTGATATAGACATAGATTCAATACTTATCTACTTTTATTCAATGTCTGTTGCAAGGAAAAAGTACTTGCTATTGGGTTTACTCAATGTCAATTGCAAGGGAAAAGTACTTGCTATTGGGTTTACTCAATGTCTGTTGCAAGGAAAAAGAACTTGCTAGCCGATTTATTCAATGTTTATTGCAAGGGAAGAGTAGTTGCTAGTGGTTTTTACTCTGTTTTTAGGAACAGTACTTGCTATTGATGTTGCTTAATGTCTGTTGTAAGAGGAGACACTTTTTGTTCATTTTGCTCAATGTCATAAGTGGACATTACTTTCTTTTGGTTTTACTCTATGTCTGTTGCAAGAGAAAAGTACTTGCTAGTGGCTTTACTCAGTGTCTATTATAAGGAAAGAGTAGTTGCTAGTGGTTTTACTCAAGCCATCCCTATTAAGATGGGAAAGTAATATCAGCTGATCATTAGTACTTTACGTTTATTTTACTGGTGTTATGTATATTGAATTTGTTTTAAAATAATTTTATTTCATTACATGCTTTTGTAATGTAACATTGTATGTTGGACTTTTTTTAAATTTCTTAAGTGAATTTTACAGATTATTGTGTTGTAAGTAAACAAGGCTAATTAGATCATTCTAGAAGGTTTTTTTCCATTAGGTAATGTGCTGTTTTATGCTAATTGTGACCGTAGGTCAAGAAGAGAATTATATAATCTTGTAATTGTGAGGACTTGGTCATTTGTACTTTAACATCAAGTACTTTCAAGTTGTATTATATGTTGTGACCAGGAGGTTTGGACTGTAATCTCTTTTTGTATTCAAGTGATTATATTTCTGGAAATACAAAAGTGCTCTGATAAAATTCTTGGATATAGACAATAATTGGAATTTATAATGTTATTTAACAAAAGACTGTTGATATATCAACACTTTATTTGCTAGCACAGACACATCATTGACTTCAGTTTTGCGATATTTTTTTCACTTTTACTATTATTCAGGACTTTAAATTCCTAGGACTTGTGTCTGTAAATTCTTGAATTATTTTGGGATTTAATTTATATAACTGTGAGTTGTTTTTTTCTTCTCATTTTTCTTCTCATTTTCACTTTGTATTCTAGGGAAATAAATTTATTTGTTAAATTCTACAAAGCTTGCTGTTTTTAACTGTTTTCTGTTACTTATTTTAAGAGCATAGATGTCTAACACTGGATACTCACTGAGCAATTATCATCCATTACTCTATCACTTATTAATAATCATGCTTTTTCATGTGTGCCTTGTCACATATTATACCAAGAATTAATTTGTGTTTTAATAATAATGCCATTTTCTATTGAGTGGGCATATATCATTTCCAGTGTCCATCCTGACATCCCACCACGTTTATCCATTACAACTGGGGGTTTTTTCTATTTGTTACGTGACAAATGCTTGTACTCAATAACAAAGTAAAGATTGAAAGTCAACAAGCTTTGTACATTTTAACAAAACAAATTATTTCCCTAGACAATAAAGCAACTATTGGTAAATAGGACTTACAGTTTGTGAATATAATCCAAAATTTGATCCTAAGAATGAAAACACATTGTCAAGTCCTATCGCTAAATAGTTCTTTTAGAATCCAGGTTTGAGTCCCAACAACGTACAAATATGGAAGGCAATGACATCAGATGTACGAATATCAACAATTCCTCACTTGAATTGTGAGGTCTTTGTTTCTAAATAATTCCAGAATAAATTTCCATGAATATCTTTCAGAATGTTTTATTTTAAAAAAAAGTCAACTTGTTGAGTTTTCAGGGGAACAAATTGAATCCAAATAACAGATGAAAAGTAAATAATCTTGCAACAATGTTAGAATGACTCTGCCTGAAAATATTAAAAATGTGTATTTAAAACCCCAAAACATTTCAAGTCTCGCGAGATTGGTCATATGGTCTCTTACTGCAAGAACTTAAAAGAACGTATACCAATTTGTCCCCACTTAAGAACCAATCATAAAAAATGTTGTTTACACACAGTGATCACGTAAAGAAAGTATGCCCCTGATACTACCCAATCATTTTAACTTCTGTTGATGCTGTTGCCAGCCCAAGACAAACTAGGGTAAGTGAAAATAATTCTCATCTAATTTTTCTCTTCTTAAATAAACAACATTTGTTAAAATAAAATATCTCATTACTGAAAAAGAATCTCGAATCCAACAAAAATAATCATTACCAATAAAATGAAATGAAATAAAAATAAAATAAAAAAAGATTATTAAAACTTACACACAATGAATTCAATCACATATACATAACACTATTGAAGAACATTTTAAGGACCTCAATGGTTGGAACTAAATCGGCTAAAAGGACTTCTATGATAAGACCTAAGGAAAATTCCTTGTTTAAAGTTTTCTAACCAAATGCGATTTAGCTATGATTTCTATTATAAACTTTCCCAAACATATTAAAGTTTTTTTTTCAACTCCTCAATATTGGTTAGAGCATCTATATCATAATGAGTTTTAGTTTTCATAATGCCTGATACATTTTGTTATTTTACTTTCATTACTGTTTAGATCCAGTAAGTCATAAAATGACCAAGAAATTATTGACTATTTGTCCATGTGAACATAAATTGATAACACTGTGTCTGTCATACATTCTTTCCAAGAGAGATATGTAATTCTATCTTTATGTGTATTTACCTGATTCTAACTAAGCCATCGGTTATATGGCCTTTCTCCCTCTCCTCATCTGACATTATCATAGGTCCATGGGTCATTGTGGCTGGATGCTCTATCAGGCTCTCTACACCTCCCAGGGATACAGCTAGCTGAATCAGTCGGACATTCTGGGAATGCAGATGTCATTAATACAAATAGTCTTGAAAATTCTAAATATTATACTTGATAAATAGTCATTCCAAGGTATGAAATATGGGTTATAAGTAATGATAATGATAATAAATTATATGTAATGAGTGTATTTAAGTTCATGCCAATATATAATATATATTCATTGCTATATATAATATATACAAGCCAAGACATGAGTTAGTGCATAGTGGCATGCATTATTTAGTGTATAGTGGCATAAATCAGTGTGTAGTGGCATGTATAAATCAGAATATAGTAGAATGTATAAGTCAGTGTATAATAGCATGCAGAAGTCAGTGTATAGTGGCATTCATAAGTCAGTGTATAGTGGCATGCATTATTCAGTGTATAGTGGCATTCATAAGTCAGTGTATAGTGGCATTCATAAGTCAGTGTATAGTGGCATGCATAAGTCAGTGTATAGTGGCATTCATAAGTCATTGTATAGTAGCATATTCATAAATCAGTGTATAGTGGCATGCATAAATCAGAATATAGTAGCATGCATAAGTCAGTGTATAGTGTCATGCATGAGTCAGTGTATAGTGGCAAGCATAATTCAGTGTATAGTGGCATAAATCAGTGAGTAGTGGCATGTATAAATTATAATATAGTAGCATGCATAAGTCAGTGTATAATGGCATTCATAAATCAGTGTATAGTGGCATGCATAAGTCAGTGTATAGTATCATGCATAAGTCAGTGTATAGTGGCATGCATTAATCAGTGTATAGTGTCATGCATGAGTCAGTGTATAGTGGCAAGCATAATTCAGTGTATAGTGGCATAAATCAGTGAGTAGTGGCATGTATAAATCATAATATAGTAGTATGCATAAGTCAGTGTATACTGGCATTTATAAATCAGTGTATAGTGGCATGCATAAGTCAGTGTATAGTATCATGCATAAGTCAGTGTATAGTGGCATGCATTAATCAGTGCATAGTGGCATGCATAAATCAGTGTATAGTGGCATGCATAAATCAGTGTATAGTGGCATGCATAAATCAGTGTATAGTGCCATACATAAATCAGTATATAGTGGCATGTATAAATCAGTGTATAGTGGCATGCATAAATCAGTGTATAGTGGCATACATAAATCAGTGTATAGTAGCATGCATTAATCAGTGTATAGTGGCATTCTTATGTCAGTGGATTGTGGCATGCATAAATCAGTGTATAGTGGCATGCATAAATCAGTGTAAAGTGTCATACATAAATCAGTGTATAATGGCATGCATAAATCAGTGTAAAGTGTCATACATAAATCAGTGTATAGTGACATGCATAAATCAGTGTAAAGTCATACATAAATCAATGTATAGTGGTATGCATAAATCCGTGTAAGTGTCATACATAAATCAGTGTATAGTGCATACAGAAATCAATGTATAGTGGCATGCATAAATCAGTGTATAGTGCCATACATAAATCAGTCATAAAACACGAGAGTGTATACATGACTATAATACAAATGCGATGCGAGCTATCAGTTCAGAGCTCAGTCACGCAGCCTTCGAAGAGGACGGACGTGTTTCAAGGAGCTCCCGGAGAACAAAACAACAATGGAAAAAGTAGAAAGAAGAAAAGAAGAATGAGGACTAAGAAAATGACCAGTATTCTTTTTCTTACGATAGATAGTAAAAGAAAGGATTAACAGAAGAAAAGAAGATAGCAGCGAAACCAGTATTTATTTATAAATACTGATACTCCACTGTTGTTTTAACGGCAATGGAGTAGAAAAGATCTTTCATATTGCCATATTTTGGGCTCTCTTTGGCTATGAGCCCTCTTTGGATGAACAACTCTACTGTGGCCCTTGAAATAATGATTGGTTAAAAAAAAGAAACAAAACTTCCCAATTTTCTAATTAAGATCGCAAATTTATCAGGGTAACTCATACCCATACAAATTTGATGTACTTTTCGGAAACCAAATAGTACGCATAGTACACAAAAACATTAAACCTTGATACAATAGGAAATTTCACAACTTATAATTATTTGAAATGTATGTGGCTTACACATGTTTGGCAGAGTTAGGGACCCCCACCCCCAGTAGACAACGGGTAACACTAGATCTAGACTTAGAGCGTATACGACATCCATTGCCAAGATGAACACCAAGGACTTCGAGAAGCAGAAGGACCGGAGGAATGAAACAACAAGGATGGAAAGCGCACCGGGCCACACAATCACAGAGAAAAGATTACACTTTCATTTGCCAATTAGTGTGAAGTGGACCTGGGGTAAACCAGACAATCGGACACGACCTGAGACATACCAAAAGAGGATTTTTCCAATGATGCCGCCCTTTACTTGGCCCTCTCCTTTGCCTTTTCTGAGCCCGGCTTCGGGGCGGTCTGAGTATTTCAATGAGGATAGCTAGTTCAAAGGTCTTATAAGGTTACGAAAAAAAAGGTTAAGCACCATAACCAAAAGCCAAGCACAAGGCTAAGTACCTCCCTGGACAGCATTAACATCGAAAGAAGATAACCGGCTAAGGCGGTGAGCCACCAGGGGGGTAAATAGGCCCATGCGCCGGGGCACAAAAAAGTGTCTAGCACGAAGACACGGGTGAGCCCGGCCCCGGAAGGCCACTAGCCCCTTTCTTTGTCTGAGGTTGAGTAAATATGTCCTCAACTACATTTATCTTGGGCAATATTATAAAATCACAAAAACCTCAGACTAAGAAATTGTTGTAACTGATAGAGTTTTGGTTCAGTCAATTTGCTTTATAATTTTTAATAGAGGGTATATTCTATATTGTTTGTCATAGTAGGGAGTTATTTAAGGCTATAGAAATCAACCCAAGCTAGATTCATTATATATTCACACTGCACCTTCGACAACAATGACAGTAGAAATTTAATTATACTGATAATATTTATATTCGTGATTTGAGTAGATTTAAAATAGATTTTACTTTACCTCAGCCGTTTCCAAGTGCAGTGTCCGTTATATGTCGTGAATCATCCAATATTATCCTTAAAGCCCGGGAGCTCAGAAAACACGTCCGCTCTGATTGGGGGAGAGGCCACTAGCCCTTTTCAGGGCTTTAACAGTCATAATACACGAGAGTGGATACATGACTTTAATCAAAATGTGATGCGAGCTATCAGTTAGGCGGAGTTTAGTTGGGGCTGTTGAACAGAGCGGATGTGTTTTCTGAGCTCCCGGACTTTAAGGATAATATTGGATGATTCACAACATATAACGGACACTACACTTAGAAAAGGCTGAGGTAAAGTAAAATCTACTTAAAATCTACTTAAATCACGAATATAAAAATTATTATCAGTATAATTAAATTTCTACTGTCGCTATTATCATAGACTCAATGTAAATATATAATGAATCTAACTAAAATTGATTTATATTACTTTAAATAACTCACTTCTATGACTAACAATATAAAATATATCCTCTCTTAATAATTATAAAGCAAATTGACTAAACCAAAACCTTTATCAGTTACAACAATTTCTTTGTCTGAGGTTGAGTAAATATGTGCTCAACTACATTTATCTTGAGCAATATTATAAAATCACACCAATATCCCCAATCATTATCTTAATACTACTCAATAATATAAACTATCCACAAAAAGATCCCTAAAACTTTAATAGAAAACAAAATTAAACATTAATTTTCGCCCGCCAGACAAAATTCTCCCTTCCCCGTGCCGGGTAAAATATTGAACCAGCTTACAAATTAGGTAATACAATATAAATAAGCCTTCAATCTAAGATTGCATTTGATTGGCCGAAATTTAGGCGAGCTTTCCCCATACAGAAAATTCAATACCGGGCCAGAGTAGGATTGAAAATTAAATCTACAACAATCAATCAAATATGGCATTCTAATGACGTAAGCAGGAAATTCAGCATTAGCCCAACGCTCCCCACATTGTCACAAATTCAATAATTCTGAGAATTATGCTCACTTATTAAAACTTATTATAAAATATAAAGCTAAAAACATTAATTTAGATATATTGTGATATTGTGATGAGAACCCTAGCAATTATTACTCCTTACCTTTAGTCAAATTAGCCTTAGTTATAAATATAACTAATTAAATCATAACTATTTATAACATACATTTACTGTTTGTGTATTTTAATTTTCTTTATAATAACTATATATACTCTAATTAGTATTGATAACCATCTATAAAACTCAAACTCGACTCCAGATCAGATTGAAATCAACAAAGACCACAGAGGTGTTTTCCATCACGTCCGCACATCTATACAGCAAGTTACAAAACAAAACAAAAAAAAAAGGAATATACAGCAAGTTACACAAATCGTTGGACAAAAAAGAGGGAGATAAAGTTAGTTGGACTTAGACATTGGGGACTTTGGTAGGCGGGAGTTGAGGCGGAAAGCCGGTACGCTCTGTTACAATACGCTTCATAAGGTCTTTTGGGGGTCTCTGACCTCTAGGGGTCAGGAAAAAACCTAGCACCAAGGCTAAGAGCCCTCTTAAAGGGACTGCAGTCTATGCCCGGGACTGCAAGCAGTCGTATAAGCCTTAGGGCAGTAAGCGACTTAAAACCCGCTACCTTACCTTATCAGTTAGGCGGCTTACACAACATTGGCATTAGAACGTCCACTAGTACAACTGGACAGAATTTGATCACATTAGCGACCTTTCCGTTTGGGGAGCGTACACTAAGGTTGCTGACAATACAAGACCAGAGAAGCATTTACAGACGGAGCCTGGACACATAACTACAGGGTGATACTTGTGATATCTCCGCTGAGCTTTGTTGTGGCGCTGCTCCGCCCTCTTCCTGGAAACTGCCGCCTTTACCCAGCCGGACATCAATGTAGGGACAATAGTAGAGAACCATAAGGTCTAAGGCCAGAAGTGAAAAAGCCCAGCACTAGGGTTAAAAGCCCAGCACTAGGGCTAAGAACCTCCTTGGGAAAGCAGTGTTCGCCCTCAGGGGCGTCATTCTGCCAAGGCCGTGTGCTATCCCAAGGGGGTCACAGAATAACCCGAAAGGACATCTGGTCCAGCCATGGACTTTAAGCCGTGAAATATCAAATACAAAGACGACTATAAACACCTTTATGGATGGATGGACAGCCACCAGTTAGTCTGCAGAGAAGAGGGTAGCACGTAACACGAATTAATGGAGCTAGAGACGAAATAACTTAATCCCGCCCAGGCACTGAATGTAATAAAGGGTCTTTGGTCTTCTTGTTGTTTCAGGCTGAGCCTGAGTGCACAGCAAAGTAGAACAACTTTGCTGCTGATTTGGAAAAAAAAAATGAAAAAAGACAAAGGTCCATGAGTCGTTGCAGATCCGGTTAGGGAGCAACCCGCTGAACACAACAAGTGAATAAACCCTAGCAAGAGATTGTGCCAATTATGTCAACTATTTCAACTCCATTTGAATAAATAACAAGGGCCAAGCGAAAAATCTCTACTCCCCAGGCAAAATCATACATTGCTCCGGTAAAACAAAAAGCACAGGAAACATTTGCAGCTACAAAAATACCATCACTGCAAAGAGTTCATCGTGAGAAGAAAACAATAGTGGACACAGATATACAAATGTCCTGCTCTAGTGAAAAAGATGAAGAAGAGAAATGAGAAGTTGGGATAGAGGCAAAACATGTGAGGAATTTCTAAGAGGGACCCAGACAAGGATAAACGTCTGGAAATGAGACTAAAATCGGCGATAAAGGATAAAAGAAAAGGAGAAAATTTCATCAGCGCAGCCAAATTCCTCACATGTCGTATCCTTAATTCTTACAAACATAGCCCAAACCAGTGGTACTTCGGGGTCATGCTACTCGTTCAATATTACCCACATGCTTATCAAAACTACCCACTGATGGATCAGATCGATGCTGTGCAATACTTGATGGCAATACACGACCTTAAGAGTTTTCCTGAACCAACCGGACATGCCTCACGAGGCAGAAAACCGCATAGGAACTTTCAATTAATTGCCAAATAGCCTCTTTTAGATATCCAATGGATTTAATTTTGGCTAGGAATCCAAGTTATAACATTCCAGTGTTCTAATTTGAACATTTGGACGACTGTTAAAAGTTCAAACATATTGACTAATATTGACTCAACTATCATATGACGCTAAGACATATTGGTACTTAAAATTGCTAGGGACTTATCGAATGTACACTGTGTACTAGCACAATTCGATTGATAGGTAGTAGGAAAATTTAACAAACTGAATGAATTTGGCTAATTACAGAAGTGGCTTACACATTATTTGGCATAAGGATAGTCCATTAGTACAACTGGATTGAATTTGACATTGACACAGCCCTTGTCTCCTTCTCCCTGCTTGGACTCCCTTTCCTAGACGGAGATGTGAAACAATTTGCATCCGTCTAAAAGACAGGTGCCCCGTTGTGACTCCATACTTGCCGATCAGTGGCAAATGGCGTCACAAACTGCATCGGTAGACACCTGTAGTACTGTCATTACATACTGCACTAATCTTGAGTGCGTATTGGGTCTATTCCCACTCAAGCAATAGTCCTAGCTGTTGTTGTGGTGGAGTGGTATGTGGGTGCATGGCATAAAATGCTGCAAGGGCGGACTGGAGACCCGTAATATGGATGAAGATAGTCCGGTAATACCTGCCAACAAATCTCTCATTTTAATGAGTGTGCTGTCGAGATTAAAAGTTTTGCACTTTTTACACTTCAGTATTCAAATCAATTCACCAGCTAGTGTAGGTCGTTTGGGACTTGGTTGTCCCACGACCTAAGAAGTATCCATAAGCAAATTTTTCAACCTGCTATGACGGCATAAATGCTTGGGGAATGAGATTCTTATTCCTTCCCCCAGGATATATAATAGGCTGCCATGCAGTCATAATCCAGTGGTACATGCCTGAATGTGCGCACACCACTATATTTCAACAACTTACTCATTTACATACTTAGTCTAGCTACCATTCCTCAACAAGACAACATGAGCAGGATAAGCAAATTGCTTGAATTCTAAATGCATCTGGAGTATGCCAGACGCCTCCTGGACAAACTGGCCATGGAGGTAATTCAGGAAAGTGTCAGACGTAAAGAAGATTGAAAGAAGAAAAATAAAGAAAAGAAGGAAGAAAGGATCCTACATCACCTCGTACTTAGGCTTGTGTGAAGGTGAGGTGAAAGCCTGAGGTGAGTACGCCTCCACAGCAAGTACGACGTCGGCTACAGCCACAGCAACCACAACTAAATCCACCAGTACCAAGACCAGCGGTTCGCCAAACTGAAAACTGGGTGGAAGAAATAATAAGACCTCATCATCCCCGCCTGTGGCATTGGAAGAAGTCTTCACTCTTGCACAAAGTGAAAACTGGGATGATGAACCACTCCTCCCCCATCTTTTTAATTTTGTTCTTGCTTTTCATATATTTCTGCGGATATGGGAAATGACCGTTAGGAAGCCTGGTTGCAGTAATCCAAACTTCCTTCATTTCTCTCAGGTTCAGATCAGTGACGATGGTGAAGTTATCCACTTTACACATTGCAAACTCTCCAAGGGTGCCACTTTTCTGTGTGTGTGTGTGTGTGTGTGTGTGTATATATATATATATATATATATATATATATATATATATATATATAGAGAGAGAGAGAGAGAGAGAGAGAGAGAGAGAGAGAGAGAGAGAGAGAGAGAGAGAGAGAGAGAGAGAGAATTGTAATGCGTCACATTTCATGAGTAATACTGATTTTTGTTATTGTTGATTAATGCAATCTTTCTTCTGGCTAAATCGTTCTTCATATTGTGTATTTCATTATTGATCGTTCATAGTAGTATTTATATTGTGGTCATGAATTGTTTTACTACGATTTGCTAATTCTGAACTCTAAGAACGCTCACCTTGCAGTGTCATTCTTGATTCAATTATTTGTCTCTGTTTTGCTGTCGCTCGAGCTAGAAACAAACACCTAACCATAAAAAAGGATATGGAATATCAGAGTCATACACACCTCAACCAAGGCCTTTCCTCCCTCAATCCCGCCCTTGACCTCCACTGAGATCATCCCCCCAAAACTTTTCATCTGCTTCTTGGCGATCTCGTGTTGAGGGTGAGACTTCAGTCCTGGATACTTCACACTCTTTATCTGAGATAGTAAAATTTCAAGTAGTTTGCACAGTTCATGCAAAAAAGTTAATTATCTTATGTATGTTTCAACTGCTCGTGTAGTATTTCAGAATCCAGGTGTATCAGTCCAATCTAGCTTTCACGGGGTAAAAAAATTAATGTTGTAAAACTAATGAACCTAATTCAAACAGCTAAGTAAAACAAACTACCAGGGTTGTTGTTAGAACGTAATGCCAATGATTTTGAGATAATGGTCAGTGCAAAAGTCGTTAACTTATGTTATAATTAAACCGTTTGAGAAATAACTCCTAACACGAAACAAACGTTATATTGTTACATCGCATTTTGCATTGAAATTCTTTCTTTTGTCCACGGTTATGGACGACAATGCATATTTAATGAAAATCAATAAAGAACTCAAAGCATCACAAGAGTCAAGTACTTATAGTTTTCGTAGCATTTGTTATTCAAGAATTTTCGCACTTTCGAGTAATTTGCCAATGTTTCAAACTGTAATACACATACATAAATGTTTGAAAGGTATCTTAGTAGTCAAACTGTAATACACATACAGGAATGTTAGAAAGGTTATCTTAGTAGTCAAACTGTAATACACATACAGGAATGTTAGAAAGGTATCTTAGTAGTCAAACTGTAATACACATACAGGAATGTTAGAAAGGTATCTTGGTAGTCAAACTGTAATACACATACAGGAATGTTAGAAAGGTATCTTAGTAGTCAAACTGTAATACACATACAGGAATGTTAGAAAGGTATCTTAGTCAAACTGTAATACACATACATGAATGTTTAAAAGGTATCTTAGTAGTCAAACTGTAATACACATACAGGAATGTTAGAAAGGTATCTTAGTCAAACTGTAATACACATACATGAATGTTTGAAAGGTATATTAGTAGTCAAACTGTAATACAAATACAGGAATGCTAGAAAGGTATCTTGGTAGTCAAACTGTAATACATATACAGGAATGTTAGAAAGGTTATCTTAGTAGTCAAACTGTAATACACATACAGGAATGTTAGAAAGGTATCTTAGTAGTCAAACTGTAATACACATACAGGAATGTTAGAAAGGTATCTTAGTAGTCAAACTGTAATACACATACAGGAATGTTAGAAAGGTATCTTAGTCAAACTGTAATACACATACATGAATGTTTAAAAGGTATCTTAGTAGTCAAACTGTAAAACACATACAGGAATGTTAGAAAGGTATCTTGGTAGTCAAACTGTAATACACATACATGAATGTTAAAAAGGTATCTTGGTAGTCAAACTGTAATACACATACATGAATGTTAGAACGGTATCTTAGTAGTCAAACTGTAATACATATATAGGAATGTTAGAAAAATATCTTAGTCAAACTGTAATACACATACATGAATGTTAGAAAGGCATCTTAGTATTCAAACTGTAATACACATACAGGAATGTTAGAAAGGTATCTTAGTCAAACTGTAATACACATACATGAATGTTTGAAAGGTATATTAGTAGTCAAACTGTAATACAAATACAGGAATGCTAGAAAGGTATCTTGGTAGTCAAACTGTAATACACATACATGAATGTTAAAAATGTATCTTGGTAGTCAAACTGTAATACACATACATGAATGTTAGAAAGGTATCTTAGCAGTCAAACTGTAATACATATATAGGAATGTTAGAAAGGTATCTTAGTCAAATAGTAATACACATACATGAATGTTAGAATGGTATCTTGGTAGTCAAACTGTAATACACATACAGGAATGTTAGAAAGGTATTTTAGTATTCAAACTGTAATACACTAACACTAGACTCATAATGCTAAAAGCGCCACGCAAGGCAGTTGTTAGTACCACTTTAATAAGTCTTTGGCATGACTCTACTAGGGATAGAACCCACAACCTCCCGCATCCGAGCGGACGCTTTAACCACTAGGCGGTTAACAAGAGAAATGACACAGGTGGCATGAGTCAAGGTACTGGATACTTGCAACACTAAAGCAAGGGGCTGACCTAAATACGCACACAGACACGCTAACATCTACTACTCTAGGTTGGGACACACAATAGAGATACTTAGATATCACACACATCTTCTCCAGTTCTTCAACCATTTCATGGCTTTCCAAAAAAATTCTTCTTCTTCTTCTTCTTCTTCTTCTTCTTCTTCTTCTTCTTCTTCTTCTTCTTCTTCTTCTTCTTCTTCTTCTTCAGGATGTAGCAGAGCTCTATATTTATTGCATTTTTATCCAGCTCTGATTTAATTTCTCAATGTCTTTTTTTCTATTTTGGGTTTCCTTCTCTCTCCTCTCTTTTGCCCAGGTCTCCTTGATCTTCTTGACTTCTTCTTCCGGTAAGTTTCTCATTAGGTCTTCCGCTTTCTTGATATTGTCTAAGCCTTTTTGGACAAAAGGCCATTCTGTTAAAAAGAAGATACCTTCCAAAGAAGAGTCCATTTTAATAATATAAAAAATCTCCTTCAAGGTTCATATTCTCAAACATTTCAGATAGTTGAATTCTTTCAAATTATCTGCTTTTTCCATTATTATCATTTGCAAATGATAACTTGCTGCTTTGAGTCTCGCCATAAAGTCTAGGCTGATTGGAAACCTCCACTCCTTTTGAAGTTTTTCTATCACATAGATTCCATCGACCATCCACCACTATCTATCTCTTAACTTGTTGATTATATCAAACTGTGTGGGATTTCTCTATTTGAACTAATTAAAGAACACAAAACACAGAGTGATGAAGATTGGAATTTATAAAATGAAATACTATATATATATATATATATATATATATATATATATATATATATATATATATATATATATATATATATATATATATATATATATATATATATATATGTGTGTGTGTGTGAATATAAAACAAACAAAATGATTCTCACACTACTATCATACAATTGATGCAATTTATCCTACATACACTCATGAAATGATAAAGAAAAATATATAAAAATATGATTCATTCGCCTGTAGCCTAAAACAAATATACCATGTATTATGAAGAATATTGACGTCTGCCAATTTTAATGGTGTCGTGAGGTAAAAACAAGATATCCGTTTGATGAATTTCATTAGGGGTACTGACATCGAAATGTGCGTATTGAATTGTTTTAGTTGGACATATATAGATTTGCCATATTGCCTGTCGTGCTAACCACGCTGCAGCAACATCACGTGAAACTTTTGCTGCTTCAGCAAGTTCACTAATCTCTGCTTTACCTCTCCAATAATCTCCAGGGGAATAATAAACATATTCCATTATAATAATGATCTGATTAATTACGAGCCCCTATTATTATTTTACCTTTCATAGCAGATTTTACTTTAAAAAAAACTAGCGAGTTTCACTCTGAGAGGTTTATTAGGTATGGAATGTAACGCATGAATCAACTTTACATCTGCGAGATGCCGCTTGATTAATCTTATTTATTTGGATTTTCTCCAGGTGTTGGTTGGTCTTGGTTATCGAGTCTGATATCGAGACGAGTTCCAGGACCACACTAATTATATCCAGGAATGTGATTCTCGAAGGAGTATTTAGCCCATGGAGCTCCTGGCAATTTCCCTAATGAAGCAGCGATATCACCACCATGCACTATCTGCGACGCGGAAATAAATTTATATTTTTTACCACATTTTACACAATTGCCTGTAAGTGCAAGTCTCTTAATTTTTGTTGTTATCGTTGCCATTCCAACGGTGGGGGTTGATGCTCTACATTAAGCACAATATAAACTCATATCAATAATATATGGAAAACAAGAGCCAACAAGGCACCATCCAGCGTTACCAAATTCTATCAGAATGATTATTATAGTCCTATCTGTGTCTGGTAAGACACAATTATTACTTAATTTAATAATGATATGGATCAAGTGGAAAAAATATTATATTTATTAGCGACATCTGTAGATGATCAAAGATGTTACGAAGTGCTTAAATATTTTAATGAAAATGCAAAATTATTGGACGAAGACAAAAAGGATATTATTGACTTTATTACCGATATTGATGAAACTCCATCTGTAGATGAGTTAGATGGATTCATTAATAAACTCGTTGTATACTATGATGTGATGCTAGACATACAATCCAATCCAACTAGAATATTTTTCTCGAAGCAGACATAAAAATACTGACATGATTTATGTTACTGAGAGTAAGGTGATCAGAGATAACGGAAATATTTTGGCTGTATTTAATGGATTAGATAACTATACTCTACAAAATATGTATTATACTTAGTGTTCAGGGAACATGGATATGATTAAATTTAAAAATTTCTTTTTAGAAGCACAATCTACTCCGTTCGGATTTATAACGATAAATTTACATGATCCAAGAAGAAGGTATCGTGTAGGTTTAGATAAAATCTTTAGTCCTTGATTTTTAATTCATAGCAACAGAGAATGTGAATAACTAAGTTTACATTGTGTACAAGAGTTTGGAAAAACCCTCTGACTCTTCTGGAATACAATTCAGGAAGAGTTCCTGGTAGTAAAAATAATCACTATTAACAATATAATCCTTCTCGCCTATGAGTGGTTCATCAATGTTTGTCCACTTGAACATTTCCATCAGAATCAATCCTCTTGGAACATTTAAGTACTAGTGTTTCAAACATCGGTGACGTAACGGATGAAATTTATTTTTGCGTTTGACTTTCATTTTGACCACCTCTAGGTTAATGCGTTCTCTCAACTCCACGGGTAAACCACGAATATTTTCTTCTAAAGTGTGCATCTAAAGATTACTTGGGTCCTACTAAAAATGAGTAGTAACAAACTGGAGACCATCAAGCATACTCAAGGTGAGCGGAATCTTTCAGTTCCCACTCGTGAAGTGACAGGCCAAAAATGTAAGCACTTGACTTTATCCCCTTCGCCCAAGTAGATAAAACCAACTCTAGCTAATTCTTTTGGGGTAAGTCCTCCCAGATATTTCTGCCATTTTCCTCTAATGGTTTAGAATCAACTTTCATATCGCAGTATTCAGACAAATGCAAAGGGAACGAATATTCGTCTTAATAGATTCATTAATAAACTCGTCATATTCGTCTTTCAGAGGTTCATTTCCATAAATGAACGGTGAAAAACTTAGGACTTCTCTCAGTTTTGCATGACATACATAGGGTGGTAACCCTATCGTTTCCCGTGGAGGTGGAACAGCCATCATAAAACCAGTAAAGTGAAAAGGTGTACGATAACGAGTGGCATCGCTTTCGCATCCGTCAAGTTTGACATGCACAGCATCACTTTCCATTCAAATCACGGTAGTAGTAGTCATAGCAAAATCTCATGATGTGGTACTGAATCGCGTGGGTCACAGCGCACGGCATCTCTGCAATCGCAAGGCACAACATTGCACTCGAGTTTGCTCTCGCTTGATAGTTGCTTTTTGGAAGTATTCATCTTTCTCGCTTGGTGTTGGTAGTCACAATGAATTATCGGTCTTGGACGTTTTCCCCTTTAATACAAGTCGTAATGAAGTCTTGAAAATGTACATCGTTTCTTTTTTATGCCTAGTTTTGAATGTCTTCCTTTTTCCTGGACAACGGCAATATCTTCTCAACGGCAATATCTTCTACCTGAACCGTAGTGTGATGAGTGCAAAAGGCCATACAAATGTAAGGACAGTGCTGAGACCATCGAGTATGTTACAGAATAGCTGACTCTTTATAGATACATCGATAAATACGCAACCTCAGACCACAACTGAATCAATGTACTTCGTATCCCAATATCAGTCTCAGGTCACAAGTAGATAAATCTTGATCTAGCTAAAACTTCCTCAGCAGGTAGTCACTGACGTCACAGAGTACTTGTTGTGTGAAAGGATTCATCTTTCTTTCTATGTACTTGTCGTAACAATGAATTATTGGTCTTGGACGTCGTCCCTTTTTATATGCTGACCAATATTGGCGTGTCCGTACGGTAAAGTGAAGTAGTAGGGAAACCATACTCGCTTCTGGTGCACGTTTTGATAGACATTTTCCAAGGGTCAACTGACGATTTGATGTGAAGTTAAACGTACAATATTATTTAGTTGGTAAATGGTCACATTAAATTTTCCATTGTGTCCAGACTGCAAGACGTCTTTTAGTTTCGCTAAAGTTTAGCACTTAATTGGCGCGATAATTGAGAGTCAATCCTTTCATTTTACACTCCATGTGCACTCCTCCTTAGGGGTCACGGTATTCGTAGACGTAATTTTGGGACCGACACTTGCAAAACTTAGAATTTTGGCCTCGGGATGCTTGTCTGACCAAGCTTCTAAACAGTCTCCTTCGATTTTAAGTTTTTGTTGACCCAGACAATCGATGTAGATACAACTGTCCGCGTCAAAATACAACACACGCTCTACTAACAGTTTTAAGCGAGTATGGGCTGTCATGTAAGCCTCAATGATGACATTTACAAGTTTGTCGGCCTCTACAAAGTACGTTTCTTTTTTGTAATTGAATAAAATCAAGTCCTCACGAACGACATCCACGTGTTTCATGTATTTAAGCGTGAATCATATGGAAGTAGCGGAAAGGTTTTAACAAGTATCCATCTTGGGCAAACACATACGTTGTGCCATTTTGCCCCACAAACAATTCAACATCACTTTGGCAAACGATCGCCTTCCCTCGTTTTTTTTTTTCTACATGATCTAAAGTGATGCCTTCCTGCTCCCATTATTTCTCTTTGAATTTCTTTTGGCATTCGGGAGTGTGACACCAGGAAGGATGAACGCTGGATTCTTGTTTCAGTTTCAAAAAGACATTCATTCAAGTGTCTGCGAAAATGCCTGTCTCATCGCTTATGGTATTTGTCTGTCTTGGGAAAGTGTAAACGGTCTTCTTCGATGACAGGGTGACATCGATTAAGGCGATCGGTGTAGATGCAAATGTCCGTGTCAAAATACATCACATGCTCTCCTAACTGGTGCAAAGCATCGTACAATGTAAAGGGAACATGGGCTGTCACGTAAACCGCAATGACGATATATATTAATTCGTCGGCTTCTACAGTGTCCAGCCCTTTTTCGTAATTGACTAAGAGCATGTCCTCGCGAACGACGTCCACGTGTTTCACGTATTTTCTTTTGTCGTAAATCATTTGGATGTAGCAGGAAGGTTCTGTTAAATACTCCGTCTTGGGTAAACAAGGTCGTTGTGCCAATTGCCCCACAAACAATTCAACATCACTTTGGCAAACGATCGCCTTCCTTCGTTTTTCTTGATGTGATTTAAAGTAATGCATTTCTGCTCCAAGTATTTCTCTTTTAATTGCTTTTATCCTTTGGGAGTGTGACACCAGGAAGAATAGCTATTGGCTTCTTGTTTGAGTTTCAAAAAGGCATTTACGTAGTCAGCGAAAATGCCTGACTCTCTTCGCTCTTGTGGTATTTTATTTCTTGGGAAAGTGGTAAATTTCGTATACTAGTAACAGTTGGTATCCCAAGTCCAGAACTTTAAACAATTCCACGCTGACATAAGTTCCCGTCAAGGCGAGTTTATCCTGAGTGTGTGTACAAAAGTGGTCTTGGTTGGATATTTTAGCTTAAGTACGGCACAAGGAAAACATTAGTTTTCCTTGGTAATGGTGTGGTAGCACGGGATGGTACAAGTTCGTGGGAGGCAAAACATTACCTTTAATCAATCCTCCGTATTTTCTAATGTTGTCCACGTCGATGTGTTCCGTCAGAAATTGTGAGTACCCTACTGAAAAGTGACAAAATTCGCACACGTATGGATACAGAGAACATACGTCCAAGGATATTATATTTTCTACTTTCCCCTCGTCGGCTTGGTACAGCAAATAGGTGGCATTGGTCGGTCCTCAGTACAAACTGTCCCTTGGGTTGGGGTATTCTATGTCCCAGTAATCTACAAAATATCATCTGAAGGCTTTTTCGCCTCCTCCGTTTCAGGCATGTTAGATCAATTTGTCTTTCTTGTCACAGAAGTAGTGTAACCACCGTAGGGCTTTGACCGAGCATTGACGTTTGACAAAATTGGTTGTTTGAGGACTGATGACAGCTAGCGTATTTTGTGCATGAATCTTTGGCGGTACACCAAGGAATTCGCTTTGTCAATGGTGCAGGCTTTTTTCAAAGGCTCGATCCGTCTGTGTTCCATGAACAATTACCAAAATATTCCACAACAACGCCGTAAAAAGGCCTAGGTCGGAATGACAATATTTTAACATTTTTCCTGAAAGTCGAAAGGGTCGGAGGCTTGAGTCTGGTACCATGAATAGAAAGCTTCTCGTTGTTCGGTACGGATGTGGATTGGCTTCGGTATTGAAGAAGTGCGGAAATATCCTTTGGCCATTTCTGTCATGCCAAACGTTTTAGGCATACTACTACATACTACTATAATGGCCAAGTAACTAATCTAATCTTTAAACTGCATGCATGGAAATGATTTTGGCTCAATTCAAAGTCACTTTAGGACGTTCGGTACTTTGGTCCGTATAGTATTCCAAAAGAAACTGTCCATCGTATCTAGAGAAAGTATGAGCTATCACCGTGGCATACCGATGACAATCTCCGTAACATTCGATGTCTTCTTGGCTCCACATCTCGTCGACATGGTCTAAGATCCAATTGGCGATATCAGACAATGTGTTTGGTCCCAGAAAGATTTTTCAAGTCCTCCAGGGATCTTGCAACAATGAGGGTAATGAGTCAATATATATTCTTTGATGCACTTTTCACACATACGGTTAGTCACACAAAAGTAAGGTATGTGAATACCAGTTTTTTGCATGCATTCGAAATCAAAAAATAATTAATTGCCTTTCTTCTTCTGCTCATCTTCTTTCTCTTCTTCATGTTTAGAATGTTTTTTTAATATAGCATTGGTGTTCCAAGTTCACGATTTGACGACATATGTGAAATCGCTTCTTTACTTGAGAGACATGCGCCTTGTCGTCTTTGGTAAATATGCCTTGCCCATAAGTAGGGCACAATCTCAGGAGTAGACAAGCACATTTCTGGTGTGCGTTTTCAAATATTATTGGTAACAGGCAAGGCTAACAAACGTGTGCTGACAAGCTGGGCAATACACTAGTTCTTGTCCTTACAGGGTTTAGATGCCAAACATCCCTCACATTTCTATCCGCAAGTAAACATTTCTCCAATTCTTCTTTATGTCGTTTTTTAAAATCCTCGACGTGTAGTAAAGGAGAAAATGGCGAAGGTATTGGTACGAAACCAATTTTTGCGAGGAGAGAAACTCTACCAAGTCCCAGTTGAAATCGGTCTCTTCTAGAAGTAGCGCTGTGTTCACTTTGGTAGCCGCTACTATGCCATAACTTTTCGTCTCCACAACCGGTGCACCCCAATTTACTGTCTTCTTATTTTTTTGTCATGTTTCACAAAACAGTTTCGTATGGATTCACTGTTCACAGACGCTAGTGCATCTATAATGGGAATATGACGTCACAGGTAGCTATCTTAGGATTGGAAGACAGACTCCGCGAAGTGACTAAATTTTGCAACGCGTGTCGGGATTGATGAACAATTTCAATTCGTTTCGATACAGTCTTCCCCTATTTAATAACCGCGGTTCGCTTCAGTCCCGTCACCTGTTCTAGTCACAAAAGATGTGGACCAACGTAGAATCGTTCATCCTCCTATCTTCGAAGCTATTCAGTCTAGAATATCTCAAGTATGTCAGATCATCAAGGGCCATTACACAGATCGCTGACGAATGATCTATAAGGAAAGACAATGCTATCTGAAGAAAGTTCTAATTTATGGACCAGAGGTAAGGCGACATTTGAGGAAGAAAGGAAGACTTATGCAATACACTCAATGTTAACGAACTGGTGTATATATATATATATATATATATATATATATATATATATATATATATATATATATATATATATATATATATATATATATATATATATATATATATATATATATGCGTGTGTGCATTATCTATGTGTCTCTATTGTATGTGTCCCTACACATAGTAGTAGCTGTGTGTGTGTTTGTGTGTGTGTGTTTGTGTGTGTGTGTGTGTGTGTGTGTGTGTGTGTGTGTGTGTGGTCAGCCCCTTGCAAGTGTTGCAAGTTTCCAAAACCATGATGTCATGGCACCTGTGTCATTCATCTTGTTCCAATACAAAATTCCCATATGTCCATTATCGTCCCAGAGTGTGCCATTTTTCGGAAAAAAATTTGCCCCATATCGTCCCAGGCTGGTTTTCCTTCTTTGACCTAATATGCCCTATAACGTCCCACTATACTATTAACATACATATTTCTTAGGAAGATACAATTGCTGCAAAACACACATGAATGTTAGAGAGGTACACAGTCTGAGACCCGCATAAATGAATATTAGAAAGGTAACCAGGCTGTAACACCAATACATATAGGTTAGAATGGCTTTAACACATACGTGAAAGTTAAAAGGGTATCTTACTAGTCAGCAGAGGCGTAGCAATGACATATTGCGCCCACGACAAGAACTAAAGTTGCGCCCTATTATAGTGGTGCCTACGGCAAGTACTAAACCTGCGCCCCTATCAAAGGTTTGAAAGTATTAAAAAAAACTATGTGCTCACCGATTTTGCCCTACCACCCATCCCCCTTTCAATTGGCGCCCACAGCACGTGCATTATCTTGCCACACCTCGCTACGCCTCTGCTTGTCAGGCCGCAATAAACTTATCTGAATGTTAGACTTGTACACTGACTGTAACACACCTACAGGAATATTAGAACGATACCTTAGGGTGTCTCTCCAGGAATTCTGCCACCTTCATGGCGTTGGACGAGTGTCTCTCCATCCTAACATGCAGGGTCTTGATGCCTCGTAACAAAAGGCTTGCGTCATGTGGCGACTGCAATTTGAAACGCAATAACGATCAGATTACAAAAGTGTGCATGTAGATCAATGCCCCACTTTGGGGTGTCGATCTTTTCATCCCGAGTAATTAGAAAGACACACTTTTTGTTCTGCCTCACATAAAAAAAATTAGAACAATTGTATAATTACTATTAAAAGTGGTTGCTAAATCGAAAAGTCTAAGCTATAATTTGATATTCTTAAGATTGTTTTGCTTATCCTCGTACCTCATTCGTATTTCTAATTAGTGTGATGATATCATATATTCGGTAATAGTGTGTCCTGCTAGTACATGTTGCTCGTATATATTATGTTAATGTTTACCAGCTGCACGCCAAGCGTTGATTGGTATCTCTTCATATGTTTCCATAGAGACACCGTGCTGAAAGTCAGAGATCCCGCCGTTAGGTCGCTGTGACCGCCTAAATACTTGGTACTAAAAATAAAATAATAACGTGTTGTCTTCAAGTTCTTTAATCTGGTTATGGCACAATAATTCTCAACATGATATTACACGTGTAGTTAAGGATAAGTGTAGGACAGATAACGCAAATATATAAGAATAATAGGTTGGATGGTGAAACAAATGTTAGGATAACACATGTAGAATGGATAACAAATATGTTACGATATTAGGAGGTATAAGATAAATATACAAGGATAATACAGGAAGGATGAATAATACAAATATGATAGGATAGTAGGATAATGACTGAAAAGAAAAAGAAAACGTGAGGACAATAGGAGAAGGATGGATAACACTTATAGGTTATGGGGAAAACTGGATAACAAATATGTAAAGATAATATGGGAAGAATAGATCAGCGTTCGAGAGGGGTAACCTGCTCTAACAAAATTTCTGACGATGTGCATCATATTCTTTACATCGATCTTTGCTAGTCTCATTGCAAATCTCATTGCGAGCCTTATTGGCAGTTTTTCATGCATATTCATTTGAAGGGTTCAATATTTTAAAAGACTATATTCGTGACAGTCAAAAAATGTTCTAAGATCCTTTAATAATGACATTATGTTCGGTAGCAATAAAAGATACAAGAAGCAAATTTTTAAGTATGCAGAAAGTGGTTAGTTAATGGTAGAAAAAGCAACATCATATTCTTTAGAGAAAATGTGTAAATATTAAGTCTGTCTCAATACCGGAAAAGGTTACTATTTTTTATAAAGTGAAGTGGTTGTGATGGGTACATACACTATAACATACATTTGAACAGACATTTGGTACATATATTGTTTTATTAACATTGACATATGTCCCTTAGAGAACCTGAAATTTCATGTCAATCTATGGTGTCTTTTTACAGATTTATTGCACTACATTTATTAGACTTAGACATTCGAACATATAATGGATTGAATAAAATAGGATTGTGGTGATGAAGCCCTGTCGCTGTTTCTAAGTTATATTTGTTGATTGTAATATCGAATAAATTCATGCACAACTTGTTTACATAACCAGTCATCATTCATCAAGAAAAATGTAAAGAAATTATTTTATTTTTAAAAAAAAAAAGAACAAAAGCACTCTGCTCTGTCATCTATCAAAAAGATAAAGGTCAATTAAAAGAAAATAAAAACATTGCAAATCCATGAACGGCAGGTAAAACAACATGTATATGTGGAATGAAATAAGAGAAGTCTCTTAAGCCAAAACATGTTTTATTTAAAAGAAAGCTGCGGATTTCAAGTTTTAAGTTACTGTTAATTTAAAGGAAAACTGGAAAGAAAATCATATTTCTAGTTGACTATTTATTTAAAAAGAAACTGGAAAGAAAATATATCATACATAATAGTGTCGTTACCAGCTATTAAAGGAGATGTCAATGCCATATTTCATAGCTTGCTGTAGATATGGACTTGCAAAAGTACCGTCCACCATAGTTAGAACATTGTCTCCGAGGGATTTTCCCAGCTTTCCAAACTCTTCCAGGTCTAAAATAGCCATGGTTGGATTACAGGGGGTCTCTCCGTATAGCAACTGTATGAAACAAATATATAGGATAACATAAATGGATAAACCGAAGGATATTTGTTAAATCATACACACGCACGCACATATGCGCACACATACATACATACATACATACATACATACATACATACATACATACATACATACATACACACATACACACATACACACATACATACATACATACATACATACATACATACATACATACATACGTACGTACGTACGTACACACACACATGGGAAGGACGGCGCTTAGATCAATCGACCTACCGATCGACCGTATAATAAGTAACTAACCTTTCAAGTTCGCAGATAAAACGGATTAAGGAAAGGTTTATGTGTCAGGATGATTCATCAAAAAATAAATTAATGACGGACAGTGCATTATAAAGTTTTTAACTAAAATAAGCGCGTTTGGCTTCCACTGGGAATTTGCAAAAGACAATTGCAAAGTTAGAGACAAAGAATAAACACAAAAGACGGTGCTGAGTTTAGAAACTTTTACATTATTACGTTGATAATGAGAATGCAATGTATAGTTCAATAGCGAACTGTATTTGAATATCAGCTCATCTTTGTACTTTTCCTATAATAAGGAGGCATATAACACTGGAAACAAGGTCTAGCGTTAAAGAAATGGAAATAAGGTCTGTTATTATGATTGCAAACGATGTCTCTCATTATAACAAAAGAAGCAAGGTTTATCATTATATAACTGTAAACTGTGTCTCTTACTATGACAGGAATTTCGCTGATTCGCTTCAGATTACAATGCATTTGTTATGTATCTTTGCAGTGTTATTTATTTATTTTTTCATTACATGCTAGTGTAAACTTGACCTGAATTGTTGTTTGTTTGTTTTTTTCAAAAATAATTTTATTCCATAAACAACTAATACATAGCAAAAATATTTTCTGTGTATACGAGTTTAATAACAGAATCGTTAATAATAGCTGTAAATGTTTATTTGGATCTAGGCCTTATTGAAATTCCCCTACAGTCTACCTGAAATTATTCAGATTATATATTGCAATTTTAGTGACAGACTTTTTACTAATGACTAACATTTTATTTTGTAAACATTAAGAACAGTTTAGAAGGTTATTCCTCAATCGATAGCTATAATTGTGACATGAGTTCAAGTGGAAGACAATATAATCTTGTTAATGGAAAAGGTTTCACTTGTGCTTAAGATCCAGCAGAATCAATTCGTATTATGTTGTGTCCAGAGGTTCATTTGGGCTGGAATTTATTTCATCAAGTTATTATATTCAGTGATTATATATCGGGAAATACAGAGTGCTCATAAAAATAATATTCTTGGATAGAGATATTCACTGGGATTTATAATTAGTTTAAACCTGGAATTATATTACTGTGTTTTAACAAAAGACTGTTGATGCAACAGCAAAATACTAGCCGCCACAGGTACATCATCATCTTCAGCTTTGGACTTAATTTGAATTTCTACCAAAGCTTATTCGGAACCTTAAATTATTAGGACTTGTGTCTGTAATTCTATGATTATTTTGGGATTTAATCGCAACACTATAAGTTCTTATTTCATTTTCACTTTGTATGCTAGGGAAATAAATTATTTAATAAATTGTACAAAGCTTGTTGCTTATCATCCTTTTCTGTTGCTTATGTTATGAGGACAGACTCGTAACACTATCCAGACATTTTAAGCTACACTTATTTTTATATGCCATTTAATCTGAAGTAATGTCAACTGACACTTGGACCTATTTCACATCACGCTACGTTGGCTCAATCCTTGTTATCCAATTACACGAGAAACTGTATTTAATCATAAAGAATATTTTTAAAATTTCATCCAATAGAAAATGTCGAACTTCTAGTTCTAGGTCTTGAAATGCTGCATTTGAAAATATTTTTCTTTCGCTGCACTGCTCTAGCATAATTAAAAGCTGTCAATTTTAAAAAAAATTTTTAAATTTAATTTTAGTTTTTTTGTATACCTTAACATTACCAGTTCCACTGAATTTAGTAGTACGACTACAATACAATGAATGCAAGGGCTGCATGGACAGTGGTCATTTCATTTCTTAGTGGTGTCATTTTATTTCTTAAGCATTGGCAAAGGCTATGAAAAATACGACTTGCAGTTGTAATGAAATTCACCTTTGGTCCTAGAGCTGCACAGTTAATAAAAAAAAAACAGCATACAGTGTTAAACTAGGAATTATTCGATGTAATACATGGGATATGTGTGAATGATCTCACACAGCAATAGCATCTTTTAGCGATGCGTAATTTATTTTTCTTATTTGATGCACTAACCGTACATCGTTGTTTGTCCTATGATATCGAACGATTATACAGACAGAACTAAAATTAGAATTTCTAATTGTGATCATCTTCACTTCTTGGGAAAACCATCGTTGTAAATAAAATTTTAAAAATGTGAAACCTCCGCAGTTGTGCTAGGGTACCCACACACACACACACACATACGTACGTACGTACGTGTCTGTGTGCGTGTGTGTATGAAGCTGGAATTAGAATTTATCTATGTTATCCTGTAGTATTTTTTATTCGTTGTGGGTGGGTGAGGTCCACGAGGAAATAATTGTACTAATTTAAAATCTGTAACTGTGCTAGACCGGCATCTGTGCTGAGTACATACATATATAGAGCCAAGGCTTGAATTCGATTTAACAATGTATTCATTTTCTTTTTAATGTGTTGCTATTGGGTGAAGTCTATCCAAAAATGTGAGTACTAATATAACTCTGACAAATGTGCAAGCTGCGGCTTATCTACCTATGTACTCCAATGGGAGGAAAAATAGATTCCTACCCTGGTATTTTCTTTGACACATTTCCTGTATTCCTCGACCAAACATCCAGAGGGTACCCACGAAACCTCCACTCCAAACTTGGTCATTATTTTGTCGAAGAGATCAAATGCGGCACTATAGCAAGGATAGCAAACAACCTTTTCGATAAAAGATAAAGTTTTAACGGATTAATATAACATTTTAAAGAATATCAACATGAAATATTAAATTATACTCGTTCATTATATTATTCAAATATACAAAGTATTAAAGTAAGCCAACTTCACTAAGCAAAAATGTATTTTTTCTTTGCAAATTTTAAAATGCTGGATGATGAACAATACGCCACTTCAGGAAGAAGAGTACATTTTCTATCATATGTGTTGGATTACTTATTCGGCCCTCGCAGGCAGGCAAAGCGACACGTAATTAGTTGGATATATTTTGTTTCTAGGTCTACAAGCACTGATATATATATATATATATATATATATATATATATATATATAGATATATATATATATATATATATATATATATATATATATATATATATATATATATGTATATATATATGATATTTATATATATATATATATATTTATTTATATATTTTATTTATATATATATATATATATATATATATATATATATATATATATATATATATATATATATATATATAAAGATAAATGTGAATGTTGCTTTGAAATATTGATGGTCATAAGGAAAAGTTTTGAAATAATGAATGCCATAATAAAGAGCTATGAAATAATGATTGCCATAACGAACAGCTTTGAAATAATAATGGCCAAAATGACCAGCAAAGAAATTATGATTGCCATTATACAGTTTTGAAATAATGATGGCCATAATAAACAGCTTTCAAAAAATGATTGCCATAATAAAGTTTTGAAATAATTAAGGCCATAATGAACAGCTTTTAAATAATGATTACCATAATGAAGTTTTACAATAATGATGGCTGTAATGAAAAACTTTGAAATAATGATTACCATAATGAACACCTTTGAAATAATGATGACCATAATGAACAGCTTTCAAATAATAATGACCATAATGACCAGCTTTGAAAAGATGATGGCAATAATGAACAGCTTTCAAATAATAATGGTCATAATGAACAGTTTTGAAATAGTGATGGCGATAATGAACAGTTCTGAAATAATGATAGCCATAATGAACAGTTTTGAAATAATGATAGCCATAATGATCAGCTTTGAAATAATGAAAGCCATCATGAACAGCTTTGAAATAATGATGGTCACAATGAATAACCTTCAAATAATGATTGCCATAATGAACTTTGAAATAATGATGGTGATAATGAACAGCTTTGAAATAATGATTGCCATAATAAACAGCTTTGAAAAATGATGGCCATAATGAACAGCTTTGAAATAACGATTGTAATAATGAACAGATCTGAAATAATGATGGCCATAATGAAGAGCTTTGAAAAAATGATTGCTATGACGAACAGCTTTGAAATAACGATTGTCATAATGAACAGATCTGAAATAATGATTGCCATAATGAACAGCTTTGAAATAATGATTACCATAATGAACACCTTTGAAATAATGATGACCATAATAAACAGCTTTCAAATAATAATGACCATAATGACCAGCTTTGAAAAGATGATGGCCATAATGAACAGCTTTCAAATAATGATGGTCATAATGAACAGTTTTGAAATAATGATGTCCAAAATATACCGCATTGAAATAATTATTGCCATAATGACCAGCTTTGAAATAATGATGGTCATAATGAACAGCCTTTAAATAATGATTGTCATAACGAACAGCTTTGAAATAATGATGGCTATGATGAAGAGCTTTGAAATATTGGTTGCCATAATGTACAGATTTGAAATAATGATTCCCATAATGAACAGCTTTGAAATAATGATTGCCATAATAAACAGTTTTTAAATAATTATGGCCATAATGAACAGCAATGAAATAATTATGGCCATAATGAAGTTTTAAAATAACGATGGCCATAATGAATGCTTTGAAATAATGATTACCATAATAAACAGCTTTGAAAAAATGATGGCCATAATGAACAGCTTTGAAATAACGATTGTCATAATGAACAGATCTGATTTAATGATGGCCATAATGAACAGCTTTGAAATAACGATTGTCATAATGAACAGATCTGATTTAATGATGGCCATAATGAACAGCTTTGAAATAATGATTGCCATAATGAACAGCTTTGAAATAATGATGGCAATAATGAACAGCTTTGAAATAATGGTTACCATAATGAACAGCTTTGAAATAATGATTGCCATAATAAAGAGCTTTGAAATAATAATTGCCATGACGAACAGCTTTGAAAGAACGATTGTCATAATGAACAGATCTGAAATAATGATTGCCATAATGAACATCTTTGAAATAATGATTACCATAATGAACAGCTTTGAAATGATGATAGCCATAATGAATAGCTTTAAAATATTAATGGCCATAATGAACAGCTTTGAAATAATGACTGACATAATGAACAGCTTTGAAATAGTGATGGCGATAATGAACAGTTCTGAAATAATGATAGCTATAATAAACAGTTTTGAAATAATGATAGCCATAATGATCAGCTTTGAAATAATGATGGTCACAATGAATAACCTTCAAATAATGATTGCCATAATGAACATCTTTGAAATAATGATGGTGATAATGAACAGCTTTGAAATAATGATTGCCATAATAAACAGCTTTGAAAAATGATGGCCATAATGAACAGCTTTGAAATAACGATTGTAATAATGAACAGATCTGAAATAATGATGGCCAAAATGAACAGCTTTGAAATAATGATTGCCAAAATGAAAAGCTTTGAAATAATGATGGCAATAATAAACAGCTTTGAAATAATGGTTACCATAATGAACAGCTTTGAAATAATGATGGCCATAATAAAGAGCTTTGAAATAATAATTGCCATGACGAACAGCTTTGAAAGATTGTCATAATGAACAGATCTGAAATAATGATTGCCATAATGAACAGCTTTGAAATAATGATTACCATAATGAACACCTTTGAAATAATGATGACCATAATGAACAGCTTTCAAATAATAATGACCATAATGACCAGCTTTGAAAAGATGATGGCCATAATGAACAGCTTTCAAATAATGATGGTCATAATGAACAGTTTTGAAATAATGATGTCCAAAATATACCGCATTGAAATAATTATTGCCATAATGACCAACTTTGAAATAATGATGGTCATAATGAACAGCCTTTAAATAATGATTGCCAAACGAACAGCTTTGAAATAATGATGGCCATGATGAAGAGCTTTGAAATATTGGTTGCCATAATGTACAGATTTGAAATAATGATTGCCATAATGAACAGCTTTGAAATAATGATTGCCATAATAAACAGTTTTTAAATAATTATGGCCATAATGAACAGCAATGAAATAATTATGGCCATAATGAAGTTTTAAACTAATGATGGCCATAATGAAGAGCTATGAAATAATGATTACCATAATAAACAGCTTTGAAAAAATGATGGCCATAATGAACAGCTTTGAAATAACGATTGCCATAATGAACAGCTTTGAAATGATGATGGCCATAATGAACAGCTTTGAAATAATGATGGCAATAATGAACGGCTTTAAAATAATGGTTACCATAATGAACAGCTTTGAAATAATGATGGCCATAATAAAGAGCTTTGAAATAATAATTGCCATGACGAACAGCTTTGAAAGAACGATTGTCATAATGAACAGATCTGCAATAATGATTGCCATAATGAACAGCTTTGAAATGATGATAGCCATAATGAATAGCTTTAAAATAGTAATGGCCATAATGAACAGCTTTGAAATAATGACTGACATAATGAACAGCTTTGAAATAGTGATGGCGATAATGAACAGTTCTGAAATAATGATAGCCATAATGAACAGTTTTGAAATAATGATAGCCATAATGATCAGCTTTGAAATAATGAAAGCCATCGTGAACAGCTTTGAAATAATGATGGTCACAATGAATAACCTTCAAATAATGATTGCCATAATGAACAACTTTGAAATAATGATGGTGATAATGAACAGCTTTGAAATAATGATTGCCATAATAAACAGCTTTGAAAAATGATGGCCATAATGAACAGCTTTGAAATAACGATTGGAATAATGAACATATCTGAAATAATGATGGCCAAAATGAACAGCTTTGAAATAATGATTGCCAAAATGAACAGCTTTGAAATAATGATGGCCATAATGAACAGCTTTGAAATAATGGTTACCATAATGAACAGCTTTGAAATAATGATGGCCATAATGAAGAGCTTTGGAAAAATGATTGCTATGACGAACAGCTTTGAAATAGCGATTATCATAATGAACAGATCTGAAATAATGATTGCCATAATGAACAGCTTTGAAATAATGATTACCATAATGAACAGCTTTGAAATGATGATAGCCATAATGAACAGCTTTAAAATAGTGATGGCGATAATGTACAGCTCTGAAATAATAATAGCCATAATGAACAGCTTTGAAATAATGACTGACATAATGAACAGCTTTGAAATAATGAAAGCCATAATGAACAGCTTTGAAATAATGATGGCCATAATGAACAGCTTTGAAATAATGACTGACATAATGTACAGCTTTGAAATAATGATGGCCACAATGAACAGACATGAAATAATTATAGCCATAATGAACAGCAATGAAATAATAATTGCCATAATTAAGTTATAAAATAATGATGGCCGTAATGAACAACTTTCAAATAATGATGGTCATAATGAACAGCTTTGAAATAATGATGGCCATAATAGGCAGCTTTGAAATAATGACCATAATGAACAGCTTTGAAATAATGATGGCCATAATGAACAGCTTTGAAATAATGATGGCCATAATGAAAAACTAATGATGGTTATAATGAACAGCTTTGAAATAATGATGGCGATAATGAACAGTTTTGAAAAAATGATGGCCATAATATACCGCATTGAAATAATTATCGCCATAATGAACAGCTTTGAAATAATGATGGTCATAATGAACAGCCTTTAAATAATGATTGCTATAATGAACAGCTTTGAAATAATGATGGCCATAATGAAGAGCTTTGAAATAATAATGGCCATAATGAACAGCTTTGAAATAATGATTACCATAATAAACAGCTTTGAAAAAATGATGACCATAATGAACAGCTTTTAATAACGATTGTCATGATGAAGAGATCTGAATTAATGATGGCCATAATGAATAGCTTTGAAATAATGATTGCCATAATGAACATCTTTGAAATAATGATTACCATAATGAACTGCTTTGACATCATGTTACCATAACGAACAGTTTTGAAATGATGATAGCCATAATGAACAGCTTTGAAATAATGATGGCCATAATGAACAGATTTGAAATAATGACTGACATAATGAACAGCTTTGAAATAATGATGGCCACAATGAACAGTTTTAAAATAATGATGGCCATAATGAACAGCTCTGAAATAATCATGACCATAATGAACGGCTTTGAAATAATCATGGCCATAATGAACGGCATTGAGATAATGATGGCAATAATGATCAGCTTTGAAATATTGAAAGCCATAATGAACAGCTTTGAAATAATGATTGACATAATGAACAGCTTTGAAATAATGATAGCCATAATGAACAGCTTTTAAATAATGATGACCATAATGAACAGCTTTGAAATAATGAAAGCTATAATGAACAGCTTTGAAATAATGATGGTTATAATGAACAGCTTTGAAATAATCATGGCCATAATGATCGGCATTTAAATAATTATGGCCATAATGAACAGTTTTGAAATAATGATGGCCATATTGAACGTCTTTGAAATAATGATTGCCATAATGAACAGCTTTGAAATAATGATAGTCATATTGAAAATTTTTAAATTAATGATGGTCATAATAAACAGCTTTTGATAATGATTGCCATAATGAACAGTTTTATAATGTCATTAATATCATTGATATACGAAAAAATTGGGAGTATACCATTTTATTGACTTGGAAAAGTTGGGTATCGTTTATTTTGACTTTAATTCGATCCCCGCTGTAATTCACGTCTGTAGCTTTGTCCCCAATGTATTCTACTATGGAGACCATTCCATAACTTGCTTTTATTAACAATAATAATTTGATATTTGAGGACAGGGACAAGTTTGCGTAGACTGGTAATTTGTAGTATGTCCTTCTCTTGGCCTAACATACCACGTGATCTCCTGCTTTAAGGAGTCCAAACATGGCGGCGCTGACGGCCGACATTCCTGCCGAGAAGACAAGTGTTCCCGCACCTTGTTCAATGGCGTTAATTGCTGCCTCCACTGCATCGGAATTCATGTGACCCAGCCGGGAGTAAATATAGCCACCCTAAAACGACAGTAAAGATAAAGCTTACAAGTGCGCAGATTTTCGTGTTCAAGAATGTGTTTTTTGCCGTTTTAAGTTTTATTACGTCGTACTTGCCATGTCAGCAGTGACTAAATAAATTTTCACGCTTCTCGTCTTACATAGGGTTAATTGAATAGCAACAACAGTGCTTACTAATAAATCAATCAAGTGTTTCTCGCGACTCAATAACATTACCGCGTAACTAATACTTCTACAAAAATATTACCGTGCAACTGATAATCCTACAATATTACCGTGTAACTGATAATCATACAACATCCCCGTGTAACTAATTAACATCGTACGAGAACAGAAAAGCTAAAATAAACCCACATTTTAAGATTGCGATGTTTGTTTTATTTCAAGAATCCTTTCTTTCTCATATCGTTACATTTTGTTAACACTTTGCAAACATATTATATTACGGTAAAATGTTTTTAATATGGTCAAAAATAATGGTTCCATAGAGGTTCCGAACAAGTGGAACGAAACGGTCGGTAGAGTCGTAGTCTCAGAATGCAACAGGAATGGGATAAAACAACAATTCCAGTAATTAGGTAATTTAATTAGATATATAAAGAACATCCTCTTTGTAAAACGTTTGATATAAGTACCTCCTGAAGAATACGTATGTAATCATCCACACTTTTGACCTTGTAAGTAGAGGAAAGTTGGATGGGTGGTGTCAGCGGTTCCGTATCAAAACCACTGTATCGTGATGACGTCACTCTTGAGTCTAGAGAAACGTCGTTAATATGAAGGCCATCTATACCCTTGTCCAGCACGGACATTGCGGGATTCCAATGGCGGCTGGAAAAAAAAAAAAAAAGAAAACTGTTTAACAGATTTAGTGCATTATGTCTCTTCTTTATATACGGGTCACAAAATATATCGGCTAAATAAGATTTCACTGATGCATTGGCTACCAGAATCAAAATAATTTCCAATTTAAAATGGGTGACCACATTCTCTTGTATATTCTGGAAGCGGTGTTTGAGCTCGAGACATAATAGATGCAAAATAATGACTTTATCACTGTAAAATCTAGTCAAAAACCGAATCGGCCCTGATACACAATGCTTAATTGCAGTACTGTCCTATTTGTATTACACGACGTAAATCTCTCTCTCTCTCTCTCTCTCTCTCTCTCTCTCTCTCTCTCTCTCTCTCTCTCTCTCTCTCTCTCTCTCTCTCTCTCTCTCATCAATTCGCCTTCCAATAATGTAGAGCCAGAAAAGTTTATAAATTATCTAAAGCTAAGACAGAGGCACAACATTGTCACATACAATTCACCACACGACCTCTTTCCTATCTCAACGTGAGATAGCATAATCCTTGGAGTATCGTACCTACGTGAAGTAAAAGAAGACTTAATGCATTCCAGGTTAGTCGCATTGAATGTACATGTCATAAAAGACAGACTACAGTGATAAAATGTACACATAGAGGAAACTTAGCAGGCACTTTAACAGTAATCATAGCTAAGGAATATATACTGATTACAATTAAGACATTGATCAATAATCGGTAATTACTTTACTATTCTTTAATTGATTATAATTAATAACCTGAAACTCATCCACCCAGTGGCGAGAATGTATTCTCATGGAACTTCTCATCACATATAAAGGGGGTAGTGGTGGCGAAAACTTCCTAAGGTCTGGCTTTAAATTTACCAAATTATTTCAGATGTTGTCTTCAAATATTTAGTCTTAGCATTCCCAAAATTTACATTTCCATCGTTTCTTCTCTCATGTCATGTTGATGCAATTCAGGAAAGGTAACTAGAGATAAGTGTTAAAATTAGGAGTTTGCCATATTTTTTTATATAATATCATAAATTTCCAGACTCTGCTTTTAGAGAGATTAATGATTTATATCTTCACCTGTAAGTAGGACGGAGTTAAATTTAATGTGTATACTGGGTCCGCCTCTTTCTGTACCTGTAGTAGATGATAATATAATGCATGTACCAACACAGATAAATACTCTGCTATAAAACTATTGTTGTATTTTTCATCAGAAATGAAAACTGATTGTCATGAAGACTTCTACCAAAACAAAATAAAGATGCATACCTCATCTTGCTGATAGGAAGAAGCTCGGGGCAGAAGTGAACAAAGCCGATGAAGACTTGAATGTCACCTTATCAGAGTCGTGTCGAAAAGTTCTGTCAAACTTAATCACACTGGTGGAGAACTTGCGACAGTTTGATGTTTTTAGTGAGACCTTTCACAACCACATTCTGTTGTCAATCAAAAGTTTAGAATGACGTTTTAAAGGTTTTCTTTTTAAGAAATGGTAAAGAAGTTAGTTTAAAATAGTGAAATGTGTTCTTTAGTAATCAATTCTTTCCTATGCAATATACACTGGAAAATGGAATAAAGTACTTCGAAGGGCATGAAAAATGACCAGCCATGGAGAAGTTCGGCTTTCTAGTGATATTAAATTAATAATTATTAAATATTGTAACAATAAATTGTTTGTCAAATTTTTCAAGACATGTATGCATTTATTGCTTCTTTTTACAATACCTGAGAACAGAAATACCACCAGCAAAATGTCCAACGGTGTTTACATGGCAATAGCAAATGTCCAAACCAGTGGAGTCACTAGGGTTTGTGTCACCCAGTGCGGTAACTCATGGTGTCACAATTTTTATACAGTCATGTTGGTGTCACTCCCTCTGATGATGTCACCCGGTGCGGTCCGCAACCCCTTAGTGACGCCACTAGTCTGGTCCAAACGATGTTACACGGCCAGCAAATGTCTAAACGGTGTTACACGACTAAACATTGTCCAAACAGTGTTTACATGGGAAAAGAAAATGTATAAATTGTGTCTACATGGCACAAGTAAATGTCAAAACGGTGTTAACACGGCAAAAGCAGCAGGAAGGGTGAACATACCTTTGTTCTGGAGACATTATTTACAAAAAAATACGGTTGAAAACAGACAATACATCGTCAGAGTTAGCACATTTATGTTATCCCATGGTTGTAGTATTTTTTTCAAATCTTTGTACGTTTCGTGTACTTGCCGGGTAATTCAATATTGGTTGTTTTTCACCCACCTTGCTGCTATATTTGACCAAAGATTTTATCCAGACCTATACCATATCTGTATCTTGGGCCATGTAGATTTATTGTTATATATCCGAATGGAACAGCGTGTGATTTTGAGAAGAAAAGCAATTAAACTTAATCATGTCAATATCCCATGAACACCTAGTGTAATAAATATTGTATAAAGTATAATTATCTAATCCATTAGATACAACTAAAATAGTGCAGTTATCTCTGTTTACTTTAGGTATTTGTTTTTGTCGTTGTGTAACATAAATCACGCCAGTCTTTCTTTATGTTTACCTCGAGAAAATATTCTAGCTTGATTTGATCGTTTGTCCAGCATGACATCTTGATATACTACGAGGTTATTAATAAATCTATCTAGGTCATCAACAGATGGAGATTCATCAATATCGGTGATAAAATCAATAATATCGTTTTGGTCTTCGTCCAATATTTTTGCATTTTTATGAAAATATTTAAGTTTTTCTTAACATCGTTGTTCATCTACAGCTGGTACTATTTAATATAATTTATTGCACTCGAGCCATCGCATTATCAGGTTAAGTAATAATTGTGTTTTTAGAACTAAAAACTGTTTTTAAAACTGTGTCCAGATAGAACTATTATAATCTTTCTGATATAATCTGTCAGTGCTGGATGATGTTTTCGTTCTTGTTAATAAACCTGGTTCTTGTTTTCGTGTCACTGAGAAGTCATTTATATCCATATAATGAATAATATGAATATATATTGTTTTCGATGCAGAGTACCACGTCCACCACTGGATTAAGAAACAATAACAGCAACAAAGAAAAGACGTGCTATTACAATCAAAGATGTAAAATGTGGGGGAAATATAAATTTATTTCATCGACAAAGACAAGTGCAGATATTACTGCTTAATTATGAAAATTACCAGAGTTCTATGGGCTAAATACCCCGGTGAGAAACATCTTCCTGGCTATAATTATTGTGGTCTTGGAACTCGACTTAATATTCGATTTGATGATCAAGATCAACCAAGACCAGAAGAGCATCCAATAAATAAGATTGATCAAGCATGTCATGTTCATGATGTTGCTTACAAAAGTAAAGATTTAAAAAACGGCATCTCGCTGATGTGAAATTGATTCATGCGTTAAATTATATTTCTAATAAATCTCTCAGAGAAAAAATTGCTATTTTTTAATATAATCTGCTATGAAAGGTATATTAATTGTTACGATCCTGGAGTTAAAGTATGTGTTAAGGAATCAATTTTGTATAAATCTTTTTATTTCATTATATTTCATTAATATTGTCTAACATGTTTTTGATAAGTGTTTACTTGAGTCGTACATGTGACTCATGTTAGCACGTGCTGTGTATGATAGCAAATTCATTACAAATAAACATTCAGGAGTAGCCACGAAAACGATTGGTTGATACTGGGTCAGGATTTCCTGAATGTCCAGAAGTACTACGAAATTGCATGCGACTTTGTGCGCGTACAATTCATACAAAGCATTAGCTTTCATATATATGCTTGAAATTTTGTGATTCATACACAGTCACGGACAGACTGTCCTGGTCGAGAGTCAACAGTCACGGACAGATTTTCGTAGTCGAGTCTCTTATACAACTTCTAATTTGTTGTGCCAGAAGAAGTTGTCCGTATGTCTACGTAAAAAAAACATGCCGTGTTAGAGGAACTATTTTCACTTCGTCTTTATAATTATTTTCCTAGAGAACAACATTACGTATTTGGACATTTTCTCCCTAATATTGGAACTGGACAACACATACATTGTTTACTGTGTAAATTCTGGAATTTGCTGTTAGTCTTCGTCTGACGTGGTCAAACGCCATTTTGGACCAGAACATCATACACTTTCAGACTGTGCTTAAAACTCTTTACAGGACTTAAATTTTTATTTTGAACAAAATTTTGGATCATTTCTGTAAACCGTAAGTCTTACCAAAATTATTTACATTATTTTATGAGTTCTAGTAAAATAAATTATATCATTGCTAAAACATATAAAGCATCTTGTATTCACTCTCTTTTATGTTACTTAGAACGAGCCGTCACGTAACATAATGCTAGGGGTTGGAAATTAATTATATCATTATTATAATGGAATCTATTTATTATAGTCCAAGAAGATATTGGAGAGGCAGAGCAGCTATTAGTAAACTTGTTGAAGCAGCAGAAGTCTCGTATTCTATTCTTGCAATTGGTTAGTACGAGGCCAATATGGCAAATTTATGGAAAAAATTCTGTACGCACATTTTGATGTTAACATCCCTAATGGAGTTCATCGAGCAGATATTTTCTTTTTACCTCATGATACTATTAAAACACGTGGACGTCAATCACGCAAATATAAATAAGCATTGACTATTGTTGACGTTACAATTAAATATAAAGAGGCGAGCCGTTATCAACAAAGAAAGCAAGTGAAGTTGCATCGGTGTTTAAATGAATTTATCTTTGAGGATCCGGATCACAAGGTAGTACACGATGGCCACAATTATAACAAGTTGATCCTGGCAAAGAATTTCTTAGTGCAGTATTATCGTTGATGAAAAAACAAAGGTTAAAATCAGTTGAGGACATATTGAAATTCATCGTGATCAGGCAATCGTTGAATGATTTAATCGAACACTTGCTGAGCGGTTATTTAGATATCAATTTGCAAGAGACATATCCAATGACTTTAAATCCGGGGAAAGATCACGGTTACCAAAGGTGAAATCTGCATTAAATAATGAAATTACTAGTGCAAAAAATATATACCAATACGCCAACATGAATTTTCCTCTCAACTAGAAATGAGGTAATGTAATTGTAAGATAATTTTATGAACCTGGTGAACTTGAAGGTGGTAAAAAGAGCAACTGATCCTATCTGGAGCGTGACTACACATACAATTTTGAGCGTGGTAAAATCCACATGCAGATCTGCAATCTACAGACTGGATTCGACTGCTCATCAATATGGATTTGTAAGTGAACAATTGCAAGTAATTCCCGAGGACAGAAAATTACCACCACCTTCATTTATGTAAAGTAGAACCTCTACGTCTATTACATTCAAGACACGTCAGCAACACATTTTCACGTGTATGACAATGATCACTATTAATTCTGTCTACGGTAAATTGTCTTTGATTACTATTCGAGTGTTTCCATAACATTATTGTGTTACACTTGCACAATGATTATTCTGTGGTTGTTTTAGTGTTATAATAAATTCATTATCAATATCAAATTCACGCTTCTCATTGTTGATAACCCGCCAATTGTTTCTTTATGGTAACAGGGTAGTTAGTGATTTCTTCAATTTCCACGTAATCTGTAATAACTATGCAATTTAGATATTCTTCTGACTCGAGACAGAGCGAGGTAAATTAAATCTGAATCTGACCATTCTATTTGATCATCTACAATCCAGATATTTGTATCAGAAATAGTTAATCACTGTGACGAATGAATCGTTATAGAGTACCCTAGCGTCCGTGGTGATTTATCCATGCTTAATACACTCTCAACAGCATATACAGCAACCAAGTCATTCAGTACAAGGTTTTGCATTCCACCACCAGGAATTTCAACATCAATATTCTGTCGTCTAGTATCTGCTGGGCGATAACGGACCGGTATAGGCAGATTTGAAAACTTTTCTTTATGTAACAGAAAGAATTTTTTCTGCAGTTCGTCACGAACTATTTTTCTACTTGCGAATATCAGTTCAGAAGGTCTCCATAAATTCAAAAAATCATTAATTGTAGTTCTGGAATTACTTTACTCATTATCTCAAATTATATTTTAACTGACTGTTTGATTAACATTTGACGTTCTTTAAGTGGTTCATCAATAGCTCTATGGTCACAATTTATTTCTTCATTAAAATCTACATTATTATCTGGCAATTCATGTGGAAACTGTCCAGGAAAGAATGGTGGTTGATCATGATCGCCACACATTATTACAGCATTATTTTTATTCAATAACCATTTAAGGCATATTTTTAGTATTTCCAACAACACCTTGTCCACCTCGTCACATATACTTACGCATATATTTCTCACCCATTCGCTTTGGATTCCATGTGTCTCCGCACCATCTAACTTTAAATTATAATATTTACATGATTTACACCTCGTTCTTTTGTTTTTATGGCGAATTTATGTGTAGATTTCAAAACAATTATATCCGAATGGTTGTTCAAAAATTATTTAATCATGCGAGTTGTTTTACCTAAACCACCACATCCATTAGGATAAACGGTCTTTTGTATAACTACAGGATCATACACAGATGGTGCAGATGACTTTGATACTTGATTATTATTTTTGTAATATATTTCCTTAATTTCAACATCAGTGTCACGTTCCATTTTGATAGAATCAAAAACATTATCTTTCTCAATTGCATTACACTATTGTCCAGTCTTTCTTATTTCCTACTCATGAGAAAATTCATTTTTTTTTTCGATTGAACGTGCAAGGATTATAACACACTTGAAACAGTAGTTTTACAATTCTATAATTGGAAGGTAATGTGTATTTATCCTCGAAATTTTCTTGTTATAATGATTCAAAATTGCATATAAAGTTTTGAGGATCAAGATTATCAGATATGTGATGTGATGTGATTATGATTTTTAACGTAACTTGAACAATTTTTCAGTCATATCGCTACGATGTCTGCAGTGTGGCAGTTTATAGTTATGTCTAGCACTGGGGCATTATGCCGCATACATGTAGCATGATGTTCCACCAAGTCACATTATCCTGACACCAGGTCAACCAGTCCTAACACTAACCTCTTAATGCCGAGCGTCAAACGAGGCAGCAGTTAGTACCATTTTGTAAGTCTTTGGTATGACTCAACTGGGGATCGAACCTACGACCTCCAACATCCGAGGCGGACGCTCTAACCACTAGGCCACACAGCGAGTCTACACTGTGGCTCTAAAAGCTAAACTGTTACCCCTCGGCCACCAGATCTCTTATGAATATATAGATAAATTTTAAGTATATAACTATTTGCACTGTCTCACATGTGATTACTCTGGAATTGTATTTACTAACGTGTTCTGATTCTGAATAAAATTAGTTATTATAACGCAGTAGTGTGGATTTATTTCATAAAGTGAAATATTTTAATTCTACACAGGAAGTCCGGAACTTGAATAGTACATTCAGATCAATATAACATACCACACATTGTACGTGCAGATATATAGCATACAACAGCGTAATGAATATACATGTAGTCATTTAGTGTAGAACTAAAGCGTGGACTTACTGCAATATTCAAACATAATTCATCAAATATACTGTAAAAAATAATTACACATCACATTTTCTGTATGAGTTAAAATATATATGTTCATAAGATTATTTGGTTAAAATACATAGAGCAAAACATAATTTTGATTTGTAATTCAAACCCATTTGTATAAATCGACGTGAATTTAAGGTTATCAGAGTCAAAATATACATCAATAACCCTCTCTCGTATAAATTGCAGTTTCATTAATAACTTTTTGCTTATAGAGAACAAAAAAAATCACTGTTAAATCCCAGAATTTTAAATGTTGGCAGCTGTTCTTCTGTAACTCCAAAAATTCAAAAAATAAACGTTTATAATTCGCACGCTGAATTGGTCGGTTTCATTAACTATGTAAATACTAAAAATCTACTGGTGCTTTTAATGTTTTTCCCCTATCAACAAATGCTTTATTTGCATACTCATAAGTCACTGGATTCAAATGTTGTATTGTTTAAATTATATGTTGTTTTAAATCATCGTCATGCAAGTGGTGATGCTGAAAAATAAATTTCTTAGATCATTCAGTACATATTCATGTGCCATTCTTACCCTGAATGAAATCTATCAAATTAGTACTATATGCATAATAGCGGTGATCTTGATTCTCTATAAATGGATAAGTTTTTCGATTATCTGGGACTTTTGATCGTCGACGTATATGCGGTTGGTTGTCCATGGCTATAATTTTCTTTCGATTCATGAAAATGTTTCCCGTGAATGAATCACCAGATTTCTTGATATAATCGTAAACTGACTTACCGGAGTCTTGTATTTAACCCTGATCAGTAAAAAAAAAAACGATATTATCAACAACTGCGTTAGGAATTCGTACGAGTACATCTGACAGTTGTATATTGTCATTAATCGTCCTTGTTTATCCTGAAGAAGTAATGAATTCAATTTAATCCACACTTGTAATATTTAAAATATCATCAATCTGTTTAGAGTGAAAATTAGTTCTTGCTACTTCATGAGCCTTTTTAACCCCTATACAGAGATACAGCCAAGAGGCTTGAAATCTTCATTTCTAAGAAGTTTCTTTTTTTTATACAAATTCAATGATCCACAGCCAATATATTCAAAAAATACCTCAAAAGGACGTAAACCTAATGATTCTTGAACTGACTCCCTAACATCAAACAACATTCATCCCAATAATATTAGGTATCAAAACAATATGGCCGAATTATATTCATCAGCGTTTAATAAAATATTTCTTAAAACATGTGACTTTAAGGATGATAGGTGGAAGGTTTAAACTATTGGATGTCTAATTTATGCATACCTTGATGGAAATTGTAGTCATAAAATTTGAACCTTAACAGACTGGACAGGTTTGGAAAGGCTACAAAGTGTCAAAACCCAATCCAAAACAATAAAAGTTCTTGATTAAAGCTTTTGCTGTGGTTTCAGTTTTAATATTTCCCACCTCTGGAAATCACATTACGAACAAGAAGTATCGGTTGCTGTACTTAATATTATGTAAGGTACCAACAGAGTCTAAATTTATCCCACTAAATGGTTCTTTAAATGCAGGACCCAGTTGCAAATGAGCCTTGGGTATCTTCATATTATATTTTCCTGATATTTGAAAAGTCTTATAAATGTTGCAGTACTTACAAATATCACTTTTGATTTGCGGTAAATAAAAATGATTCAAGATCTTGTGATAAATTTTAGTGACTCCTAAATCACCAGCCAATTAAGTTTCATGCACTAGACACAGACTTTCTTGTTGATATGACTTGAAGACGAAAATGTGATAGCTCACTGACAACTCGTTACCAGCGGGTACTTAGGTGGTCACTGTTTTCTAATAAGGACCCCATTTTTCATAACAACAAAAAATTGTTACTTGTGTGGCTTCAATCCTGCTAAAAGCCCTTTCAAACTAAGAAAGAGATCTCTAGATCTTGTTTCTGTTCGTCAATAAGTGATTGTCGTCTGTTGCTATAATTAGAGTAGAAAGGAATGAATAGTGGAATAATGTGATCGAAATCTGATCATGACTATGGACCAAAAGTGACCTCATTAAAAAATTGCCCAATAAAGGTGTTAGCTAATGCAGTAATTATCTCATCAGAATAATTCTCAAGAGCTTTTTTTGTGGTAGCTTTGGTAATTGCACAAGCAAGATACAAAATCATGGATTTCAATATCAACAAGATCAACATTTGTTCCAAAACAAGACTTGTTAGTTACAAGATAATTAACCACAACCTATCTCCAGCTAAACAATTACCTAGTAATAAATAATTAAAAAGGTAAAAAGAAACCATCATTGGTCCAATTTATGACGGTAAACAAATTGAGCATGATGACACATGGGACCGGAACAATAAGTCGCACTCTACTTCCTAATATTGAACATTTTTACTAGAAGATCTCTCAGATAAAAGCAATGTATCTGGTAACAAAAGACTGAGAACCTCGTGTGTCGCTTAATATTTGAATAGAGATATGCTTATCAAAATCACCAACAGAACCTTTCAACGTGAATCTTTCATAATTTTTCAAAATAGAATCAGTCTGGTGTTTGTTTGACTGGGGCAAAATATTGGTTTCAATACAAAACCGTGACTTTGACCACCTTAAAAAAAGAGCATGTATAATAACTCTATATTGATTATGTTGCTTATTTTCAACCTGTAGCAATCATAAATTACGTGATCTTTCCTCTATCAATAAGTACAATAAGGAATTGAAAAGGATTTCTGATTAGTCTTGTCACATGTTTGATTTTTAAAAGTTGTGCCAGACTGATATTTGGAAGTACTCGTATGAGACTGAGATACTTTTGTGCCCAAAACCTGCTGAAAGGAAGGATTATCGACAAATAAATCTATGCGAATAAATATCAGCTATACAAGCAACAAACAATTTCTAAAATTGTGACCTCATTCAGATAGGTATTGACATCAGTATGGATAAAATTTGTAAACTTTTCAGTTATTAGGATCTTCCCCGAAATGTCGCAATGTTTATCAATCTTTTCAGGTTGAGTACCACCTGTCAAGTAGTTGTTCTTGTCCATGAAATTTCAACATGGGTTTGTCCAGTTTCTTTTCTACAACTCCTCAACCATTGCCGATATGCCTTGGATACCAACTCATAACCCTCAGTGAGGTGTATGCAGACTTCACAAGCTTTCTGTAATAACAAAGTCCAATGCTCTCTTGGCCATTTCAAGTTTTCAGCAATCTTATCAAAATGAGGAAAGTGTTATTCTACTTCCTTTTCTAAAGAAGGCAAAAACATTATATTTCTGGTAACATCAATATCTGAAATTGTAAAAGAAAGGGGGCGTATGCTTCGCCTACCAGTTCAAACTTTTAAATATTTATTACATTATCCTTTCTTATCTCCACATTTACATTTTAATTTTCCTCTCATCTTTTTCTCTCTGCATCTGTCTCCCCTTTTCACCTCTCTGAATCTGAACTTCTTTCTATCTCTGTCTGTCTTTATGTATCTCTCTCTCTCTCTCTCTCTCTCTCTCTCTCTCTCTCTCTCTCTCTCTCTCTCTCTCTCTCTCTCTCTCTCTCTCTCTGTGCATTTTCCTTTCATTTTCATCTTTCTGTATCTTTTCTTTCTGAAACTAAAATTGTGTTGATTCCAATTCCATCTGGTTCACTAACTATAATTCCTTTAATTTATGTTAAAAACCAGAGATATAATAATCAAACACAAAACAATATCAGTAATAATTTTATTGCCCACGAAATACTGAATCAAAATATTCTTTATTTCCAGCTTTGTTAAAGACGCTTTTACTTCCGAAATATCATGATGTTTGACAAGCTCAAGCAACTCGTCCTTTTTCATACACTTGAACCCCTTCTGGGCAAGATTTGAAACTCGAAATTAGATGATATTGAAAATGCTTTTTTATTTAAGTAAAATTGTATTAGATGTGTGAAAGTGTAATTAAATTCAATTTGTTGCATGATGTCTCTGAAGTATTTTAAGGATATTCAGATTCCGGACGAGCCCCCATTTCAGTCACCACTCTATGGTCTTAAACTAAATAATAGATAAGATGTGAAACTAACAAGGTAAGTAAAATTCAACAATAATTTATTCCCCAGAAAACAAAGATTTTTTTAAAAAAAAACAAAAAAACTTATAGTAGATTCGAAAAAATCTCAGATGTCCTATCCAAAAATATAGATCGTTTTGAATAAATTTGAACATATCTCGAATGCCCTGATGTACGTAACAAAACGATATAACCCAGAATGTACTTGAACGATTTCTCTATAGTTCGAAAATTGTGTTTAAGTGAAAAAAGTAAATGAATGCTTTGGAATTCCAATGAATAATTTAAATAAATAATTCCTCCCAATTTATATCTAAAAACATCTGTAAACTCAGATTCTAAATTCACAAACACTCATATGAAACAGGAATAAATAACTCTTTACCATATCCCTTTTAAATACAAATACTCACTTCACCTACGTTTTAATAGACTGATCTGGAATTTCCTAGATGCGAATCATCTCTAATGGAAAATTACATGAAATTGTAAACAATTTCTTTTCCAGAACATTCTAAGCTCGTATAAAGTTTTTGAATGACTCTGTCTCAAAAGATATTAGATTTCGTATTTAAAACTCCAAAGCATCATTTGAAGTCTCGCGAGATTGGCCATGTGGTCTGTGATGTGTCGTATTTTGAAAACTCTTAAAAGCATTGGTTAAAGGAAATGTATTAAAGTCAACTTAATTAAAGTAGAATGGGCTAGAGATAGTTAGGTGCTTATTTTCATTTCATCTTTGAACGTCAAAACAAAATTCCTTTCCACGCGACGTAACTTGACTGAGTCATATGCTATAGTACAAGAAAATGACATAAGACCCTTTCCCAAAATCAACCGGTTAAAGGGGGAGCTTGACAACAATTGATTGTTCAAAGAACGTTAATTACGGCATGATTAGCTGTATTGACAATCAAAAATTCTACGGAACAGATTTAGGAAACAGTCTATTCCGATTGGTTAATAGTAATTTATGATCGTAACTCTGTAAAGAAATTAAAGGTTTTACTTTAGAAAAATTCTTTAGTCTTCAATCTTTCTTGAAAGAAGTTAGGAGGTTGACTCTGGGAAACGTGAAAAACGTTATCTCGTGATTTTGCAGTAAAGCGTGAGAGTTGTTTCAGAATGTAGACAAACTCTACATTTGAGGTTCGTGAAAACAAATAAAGAAACGGCATAATGTTCGCAATCTTAGTTTCCCGATTTTAGTATGTTATTTTATTTGTTGATTTACTTGCAAACGTTATGATTTATATATGTATGATTTCACTTTGCAGGGTTTTAGTGAAATGTTAGTCATGAGAGTTTATTCTTTGATTTTCTAATTATCAATTCATTTGGAGAATTGACAAGACTGCATGTAATTAAAACTTCATAAACGTCAGCAGATGAAGAGCAGAGCCAGCGCCAAGCCTCAGTCCAGCCCCCGGCAATTCCATGTCCTCATTGCCCTACACTCTTGAGATCGCCAAGCCTCAGTCCAGCCCCCGGCAATTCCATGTCCTCATTGCCCTACACTCTTGAGATCGCCAAGCCTCAGTCCAGCCCCCGGCAATTCCATGTCCTCATTGCCCTACACTCTTCAGATCGCCAAGCCTCAGTCCAGCCCCCGGCAATTCCATGTCTTCATTGCCCTACACTCTTCAGATCGCGGATTGGTTTTACCAGCCATATGCGCACTCACAGACCTAACCAGATCTGAAGTTATGGTAGTCCTCGAGACAAAACGACTAACAACTATTATATTTTATTTAAATACATTTAATTGGAAAGCGCCACTTGTACCACTTCCCCCTTAATCAGGCTCTGTTTAGACTATGGCGTCATGTTAATTCCAATTGGGCCCTCAAGTGTTGCTCTCATGTTAACTCCACTGTAGATCCACCAGGTGTCGTCACACCAACAGTGACAGTTTATGTTACTCCATTAGTTGAATTATTAAGTACTTTAGTTATGTGAAGTCGATAAGATTGCTTCTACAGAGCTAGTGTTTTATGTCTGTAAGATAGCTCGTACAGAACTATTGTGTTTTATGTTGTTAAGATGGCACGTATAGGGCTAGTATTTTATGTCAGTAAGATGGTTCGCACAGGGATGATTGTTTATGTATATTATCCAAATCACCTACGTTCAGTAGATTTTATTGTATTTTATATGTAACCAATTCTTTTGATTTGCTTTTCGTTCCCTCCCTTACTTTTATCTTAAAATCTTTTGCCATCTAAATCTTTACTCACAGCCACAGGGGCTCGTATCGTTTATATAATAACTAGTTATTATGGGGCCCCGAAAGGCAGAGTGGTTTAAAGCGCTCGCCGTTACATATCACTGCCATCTCATCTCTGTCTGCGTGAGTTCGAGTCTAAAATTCGGTGAATGTGGATATGTGAAAAAGCTTGCCAGTAGCTTCTTGAGGGTCGGTGGTTCTTTCCGCGGATTTCCCGGTTTCTTCATCCACCAATAATAGTGGCCGCCATGTATAGCCTATCGTGCGCTGAAAAATGGCGTTAAGCCCCAGAACAACAAAAACAACAACGACAACTAGTTATTATACAGTACATGTATGGCAGTTTGACTGTAAACAACGGATCGAGCCACTGTGACCACAGCTAGGAATGTGTTGTAAATATGCACAAGAAAGGATAGCATGGGTTATCCCAAGTTTAATCTACTTAATTTGTCTTACTTTGTGTTGACTTTTGATGCTACATACTGATTCTAACAAATAATTACAACAACTACCACTGTTGTTATTTATGATGTAACTTAACACAAATAATAGAAACACGGCGGTCCTAATAAATACTGCTAAGCTAAACAAAGCTTGATAACGATACACAAAGTTTGATAAAGCCACACAAAGCTTGACAAAGCCACGTAAAGCTTGATAAAGCCCGACAAAGCTTGACAAGGCCTGACAAAGCGTCACATAGCTTGAAAAAGCCCGACAAAGCTTGGCAAAGCCACATTACGCTTAACAAAGCCACACAAATATTGACAAAAGCTCGACAAAGCCACACAAAGCTTGACAAAGCCACACAAAACTTGACAAAGCCTCACAAAGCTACATAAAGATTGACAAAACCACACAAAGCTTGACAAAGCCCGACAAAGCCTGACAAAGCCATGCAAAGTTTGACAAAGCCAGACAAAGCCTCATAAAGCTTGACAAAGCTCAACAAAGCCGCACAAAACATGACAAAGCCCGACAAAGCTTCACAATTACACACAAAACCTCACAAACCCGTGCAAAGTTAAATTAAAATTGTGTATTTATATTGTTAATTATAGTCATGAATAAATTAAACAGACAGAAAGACTAGGGTTAAACGCAATTATGCCAAAATAATTACCGAAAACTTGGCGACAGAGTTCAAACTCGAACAATGCTGAAGTATTGATAAAGTCTTGACTCATTAGTGTTTGAAATGTTTCTTATTCTTTTTTTTTTATATTATTTTATAAATTGTTATTTTGCTATTATGGACAGAATGTGCAATTTTCTAAATATATGTCATAACGAGTTATCAATTTTTATTTAATTTTGTGTCTATATTCGACACAGCATAACAAAGGTACATTAAGCAAGAAAAAAAAATCATAATAGAAAGGTGTATTTATGTTGCAACATCAGATTGATTAATAAATCTAACAAATCAAAAGACTAGGATTATACATGTACTTCATTAATAGACCGCAGATTGGGATATTAATTAATTTGGATAATAACAAAATCAGACAAAATAATATTTGAAATGTTTTGTATCTTAGTAGTAATAGGGGACGATTTGGCGACAATGGGAGTTATCATTAAAAAACAGCCTGGGACGATATAGCGACAAGATTTTTGGCGACAAATGGCACAGCGTGGGTGACTTTAGCGACAAGGGGAATTTTGTATTAGCACACCCTGGGACTGTATAGCGACAAGAGAAATGGCCCCAGGTAACATGACATCACGGTACTGAACACTTGGTAACAGTGTAGCAATGTGTAAGTACTGTGACGTCAAGCATTCGTCAAGTACTGTGACATCAAGCGTTCGTCGTGTTAGTGAATGTAGTGATATGTATGTTTTATAACTTATACAGGCAATTTGTTATGGAAAAGTATAATCTTTTCGAGGCATGGAAAGTGGCCCTGAAAAGGGCCTTTGTTTTCGTCTTCTTCTTTTTATTGTCTGCATTTCTTCCACCATTGTCTAAATTTCTCTAAAATTCCTCTCTTTTTCTTTTTTACTTCTTCTTCGTATGGCATCCAGTCTGGATGTCCCATATCTCTAAACTTTTTTTGTATCTTCATCCAATTTTCATTCAGTTTTTCAAAGTCTTTTTTCTTATTTTGGTTTTCTTTCTCTTTTCTTTCTTTTGCCCAGGTTTCCTTAATTTTCTTGACCTCTTCTTCCAGTATTTGTTTGATATTGTCTTCGCATTTCTTCATGTGATCTGCACCTTTTTTCACAAAATCCCATTCTGTTAAATGGAAGATGTCTTCCATATAGCATCTCACTTGGATAACATCATCCAGAATCTGTTTCAAGGTTCCCACTTTGAAGTATTTGGAATTGACGATTCCTCGTATTTTGTCTGCTTCTTCTATGGTTATCAATTGTAACTTAAAACTGGTTACTCTTAGTTTGTGTATCAAGTCCTCAGTAATTGTTAACTTCCATTCTTGGTTAAGTTTGTCCAGTTCGTGCACTCCATCCACGAACCAATACCAAGTATCTCTTAACTGAGTAAATAGCTCTAGACTTCAGTCATTTTGTATTCTGTGTAGAATGGCACGAATGTTGAACACTAGGGTTTTATATACGTAAAGCACGGACGTGAATGAAAACATCCCTTAAACTCACTTCACATATGATATTCCATCTCATCAACGAAAGAGAAGCACAAAACACACCCTATACCATCTCATCAACGAAAGAGAAGCATAAAACCCAAAATATACCATTTCAACAAAGAAAGAGAAGCACAAAACACACCCTATACCATCTCATCAACGAAAGAGAAGCATAAAACCCAAAATAGACCATCTCATCAACGAAAAGAGAAGCACAAAAAACACACCCTGTACCATCTCATCAACGAAAGAGAAGCATAAAACCAAAAAAAAAATATACTATTTCATCAACGAAAGAGAAGCACAAAAAGCACACCCTATACCATCTCATCAACGAAAGAGAAGCATAAAACCCAAAATATACCATCTCATCAACGAAACGAGCAGCACAAATCATACCTACACCATCTCATCAACGAACGCAAATGTAAACACACACACACACACACACACACACATTTTTATTGAAGTGAGTGTTTATAGTTACACTTCACAATATTTACACAAGTTGGCAAAATGGTAAATTGAAAAGTATTTCTTTTCTAGAGATTTGGTTAGCCCTGAAAAGGGCTGTTTAATTGAACTCCAATGACATCTGGCTAATGCTGACATCTTCCAGGACGAGCACCGCACACACATCGTCGGCTCCAGTCATTCTCCCAATTTATTGCTCTGACCTGCAGAGCGAACGGAGCTTGAGTGGCTTCACTATCCCACTCCTCCGTTTGTGGAATAGTGAAGACCTGCTGAACCTCTTGTCCTCGTGACCTGAGTCGGGGATGAATAACTGGTCTCTGCGGTGTAACTGCTGCTGCTGCTGCTGCTGCTGCTGGAGGTGTCCTCACCTCAGGTAGCACCTCACACACGAGTTTTACCATGGGATGCAGCAAGATCCCTCGCTGGTTCTCTATCTCCTCCACTTCTTTCTGTCTGGCTGGCACACTCCAGGTGTCTTTGGAGTTCAATAAGTTTTGAAATTCTTTCGCTCATCTTTAATGTGAACAGGTTCACAATGGGAGCTAGACTGACGTATGCTCGCGTTTATATCCTTGGAGAACGGACGTGATGGAAAACATCCCCTAACTTTTTTTTATTATGATATGAAACACGCGGACTTAAAAGAAGTTCTCACGTTAACTTTTTTGACTTACCAACACAGTCAGATTTTTTTTTTGTATGTTGTTGGACAAGACAGAGAGAAAAGGGTGGGTTTTGTTTGTTTTACTGATTCCCCTAAAATTGAAGTGTTTATAGTCACACTTCTAAAATTTTAAATTTTAAATTTTTTTTGGCAAATGAAAGAAGTATATCTTTTCGAGAGTCTTGAATAGCCCTGAAAAGGGCTGATTGTTTTTTTTTTTTTTTGACGAAGAGTAAAGGCAATCTTTGTTGAATTTTACTGTCTAAGATTGCAACCCCGTCTGGCAGCAGGTTTTCCTACACGATAAGGTCTGCTTCTGCGAAAAGAGAAAGTGAAGTCTTTGGTGTCTATTCGACAGTCCACAAATCCTTTGTCTGGTTCTTGTTGTTGATATTGTTGTTGCTGCTGCTGCTGTTGCTGCTCTTCTCTTTGCCTCTTCTGAGTTCTGTATTTCTCAGTCCATTCTTCTTTTTCTTTCTCAATTTCCTCTCTAAAGACATTCTCAATGAGATCTTGGGCTATAGAGAGCATTCTGACATTCTCTATCTCTTCAGGCTTCGGTATCAGGTTTAGCCTGACACGATGTAATTGAACGTAAGCTTCGTTGAGTTTAGCTAGTCTGGAAGGCATCTTCGTAGGATGACGAGTCAACAGTGAATGGTCAGACTGGTACAAGCGCGGACGGGATAGAAAACATCCCTACTGAGTTTTAGTTATTGAAACGTGAGGATAGCTCATGTCATGAGGAGGGATAGAGAGAAAGTCAAAGAGCATATATTCAAACTGTGGGTCTTTTTTATAACTAAACAAACGACAGACACGTTTTTTTCTTCAAAATACAACATTTTTTATTCAACTAACAATGAATAGAATTAACAAGGAACAAGGAACAAACAACATTTCAATTTAAAATACAAATTATTTTTGACAAGGTTGACAACGTTGTGAAATCATGTGAGATTTCCATTGATTTATATCATGAGGCCATTGATGTACACTACGTTTTCTAGCTAAAGACAAAAGATAACCATAACGGTCACAAAACCATCGATCTACTCTTTCATCATTTCTAGAAGAGTCACGATCAAAAAAAGTGACCAAATGTTCTAAAGAATGTCCCAGACTGCGATGATGAAGAAAATACACACAATATTGTCCACACACCATGGAATCGTTGCTTTGTAACTTCACATTATTGAATCGTGTCGTCTGGGCATTTCTTCTCATAAAGTCAATGATATCGTCTTCCAAAGGTGGTAATCCATACGAATCAAAGTACTCCACACAATTGACCTGAGGAAAGTACACGGCTACCCAGTGAGTTCCTGGAAGATGACTGTCGTCTGTGTTGATGACATAAGCTTGGTGGTCTTGAGTTTTGCGATGTGGGAGTTCATCTTTAGCACACACCACAGGATTCCAAGAAGCAGTATACGAACTGTTATTCAAAAGGTAATAAAGTTCCCAGGTATCCATATTTTCTGCTTGTTTTGTTTCTCTTGTTTTTTTTTCTTCACAGGTGATGATAAGTCATCAATTCAATTCTGACTTTTTGCTTGAAAAGTTCTGACAAGTAACCGTTTCTTCGCCTGGTTTCCCAACTCTGGGCTAAGAGAGCTTCGATGTGATAGATCTCTCGAGTAGTCAGTGGAGGACAGGAATGATCACACAAGCCTTTATACCACTCATGCAACACGGTTTCTTCTGCGATGAGACTCCAAGCTTCGTCCAGATACTCGTCCAATTTTTCTTCTTGACTCATCATGAGACATTAACGTGTTGAATTTGACTGGGATGATCGTTTTGACATCCATAGCAATCTTTCTTGACCAATTCCGTAATTTTATCTGCCAAGTGTTTAGCAAAACAGGAGACTAAATGTTGTTCTTTTTCTGGCCATCTTGACTTCACGACATCGTTTTCTTTGTCTTCATTTTTGAAATTGGTTTTCACGGTATCCTCCCATTCCATGGATTCTTCCACTTTCAAAGAAGGATAAGTGTCCTCCATAGTGTCTAATAGTCTAGAATAACTTCTCTCAAACTGTTGATTTCTATGGTATTATCGAATTCAGCATACAGGATGACGTTCGTTGTGTGGGGTAGAGGATCTGCAAACTGAAGTTCCACTCGCAGTTGACCGGATTTTATAGGGTGGAAATGTCCCTCGTCACTGCCTTGGTCTGGAGTGAAATCAAAGGCCCACAAAGTGTATCCTCCAGCATAATCGTCGTACGAAATGCCGTGACTGGTGTTGGTTCCTAGTTGACCGGTAGCTTCGTACAGGGACAAGTACGATCTCAAGTAATTCTTCTGGTCAAAGTTAGGTTCAAAGGGTCTGGTACACAGAGTCTTGCCATCGCGACTGACTTCAATTTTGGACACTTTGTAGTGGTTAAACTCAAAAAATTTTCATTGTTGGCTCCGTTGAAGGCTGCATTGCTAACGATGCCAACGATTAAACGTTTGGGTAACTGGCCTTGGAATAGATGATCTTCGATCTTGGATCGGAGTCCAGTAGCAATAGTGAATGTTTTCACTTCTACACGTCGTATCGGATACTTGGCAGTGGTTCTGCTCAAGGTGTGACTGATGTCGTTTCCCACTTTAGGTAACACTTCTACGCGACGCACGTAAAGTCTGGCTTCTTGAATTTTGGTTTTGTAGTGAACATTTTCTTCAGCCATCAAGTGGAACGCCGTACTGCTACGATTCAATCTCAGACGAATATCTACTCCGTTCAGCAAATACTTCTCCTGCAACCACATGTCCAAATGCAAACGATCCATCAGTTCTAAATTATGGGCTCCCACGATTTTCTTTTGACGAGCAACAAATCCTTTATTGTCTTCATCTAGTTCGTCGAACTTTTCTGGTGTGTCAGGTTTCCAAATCACGCAAGCATCCAGATGAGTGTTCTTGGCCTCCTTTCCGTACGTCAAGAGATTTTCTAGGTACGCTCGGTAAGGGTAAGTATCCATGCTACTGCTGATCAGTTTGTTATTCAAGTACAAATCCACTTCGCTAAACAAGGAATGCATGAAATTGTTGACGGGAGCTACTTTGGCATCATCTGCTAGATTGGAACCGTCGGATTTTTGCACTTTGACTTTCAGATACAAGTAACTACTATTCAGATCAATGTAATCTTCCGGTTGTCCTTTGATTTCAAACTCGATGGGAGCGGAATCCGTCAAAGAAGAAAAAAGGATGAAATTCGACACATTGGGATTCTTGCATCGTCATCATGGTGTGTGGCATGGCAAACAGAACCAGATCTGACTTGGAATACGCACAAGACTCGATGCATCATTTTTCTGTTTTTTTTTTTTTTTACAATTTAATAATCAAAAACGTCTAAGTCTCGAACAGTTTTTTTTTCTTAGTCTTTCTAGCTTTGAGAGTATGAAGTCCTTTGAAAGGGTGTTTTCGTCGTCTTTTTCTGCCTTGTCCTTGTTGGAACCTCAGAGAAGCAGGAATGCCTGACTCAGCAGCAAACGTGGCATTTATAGGATTTTCGTCGACCCAAAATATCTTTGCCTGTTTGAAGCAAAACATTTTTGCCTGCTCGTAAGAAAGCTTCTTTGTGGTTTTGTTTGTCAATGATGACATCGTGGAGAAATTCTTTACCGTGTGTCATCGCAGCATCTTTCAGGGCGTGCAATCCCCGTGTCACCATTGGTTTTAACACGGGAACCACAGTACGAAAGACCGATTTGAGCATATCCCCTAAACCATGTCCTCGTTGTCGAGTGACTCCTTGGTACACAGGATACATGACTGACAAAAAAGTTTTTTAGAGTACTCTTTTTCGAAAATGGAGTTTCACAGTGACTTTCCCTTGGGTGAATGGAATATTTTGTCCCAGATCTCCTTTTATAGTTATGTTGACAGTGTCAAAATACGACTTACTGACAGGTAAATAGTGAGGATGTACAAATTCACGTTGACGTGATAGGTGTTTCCACCTTCTTCGTCAGCAGCCATGGCAGAATCCACTTTGAAAGGAATGACACGCAGTAACGGTACAGAGGTGTGACCTACTACGTTGTACTCCACTACATCGGAGTACACAAAAATCAAATTCAGTCCTTGGTTCATTACTACAGGGAAATGAAATGTTTGGCAAAATCCAAATTGTTACCTATGGGTGGCATTTGGTTGGATGATTCTTGACCATTTCGGGGTTTCCACCTAAAATGTGATACAATTCAGGACAAAATGTAATGGCCAAGACTTTGTCATGTGAAAATTTCATCAGGAGTCGACGAGCTATTTTGTGGTATTCAATCTTGACACTTTTTTAGTTTTCTCCAAGGCTTTTTCAAACATGATATTGAACTTGTCAGCAAGGGTGTTCACCAAATGTTGACCGCTAAAATAATAACCTGAAGGAATTTTCATCATGTAAGTGGTTCGATTAGTGGCAGGATTCTTTGTTTTCGGAAAGTCAACTTTATCACTGCGTTCATCCATGACTTGTTGCACTTGTTCATCTTCAACTTCTACGGATACAGTGTTTTGAGTTTCAACGATGTTTTTAATTTGTGTTGGGTGAATCATTTCTACCAAAGCCACTTCCCAATAGGCTTCGTCATCAAATTGAATGGCTTGAGGTAATTTGGCCGTGTAACAGCACAAAGTGTTTTTGGGAAACACCTCCATGGAACTGTCACTGGGTAAGGTTAAGTAAAATTGGTTGTTCATAATTCCACAGTTCTAGTGTCCGAGGAGTCACTGGAGACCAGAGGAGTGTCTAAAAGAGATGGTTAGGATGAATGTTGGAACTGACGTTGGACACCAGACTCCCGTTGTTGTTGTTTCCGTTAGAGGAATATTTTAGAGACGGGTTGGGAAGAAGGTAACCAATGCAACTGCTGAGTAAAATGGTCCACAATTGTTTGTCTCCTTGTTGTAAACTTAGATTGGCAATGGCTGCACCGATGACACAATACACCACAAAGATTTGGCAGAAAAAGACGATTTGCGTTTTAGGCACACGTTCTCCACACCACACCCACAAGGGTTGCTTTTGTAGATCTTGCAGAGAAGAACTGGGGGGAAGAAGCGTTCACAGTAGGAACTGAGGCTGTGTTGAAGACCATGATGGTCACTTCTTTTTATAGTCAATGATTTGAGAAGCGTTAATCCAAGAGTCAAAACTTGACGGATATCCTTTCCAATGTACTTTGACTTCTTTGACACGTCGTTTTCCCACTTTTCGTGTTCTTCGATCGAGAATGCTTTCGATTTCGTACACGTCGTCTTCTTTTTTGGTCACACGTTGTAACTCGGGTAAGTAAAACGTTCCTTTTAACACTTCTCCGTTCATGTCTTCCAATTTATAGACGGGAGGATAACGACCACGCACTCGTTCAGTGACACGAAACAATTCGGTGGTCCAGTTGGGCAAGTAACCTTTGTCGAAAGTACGTTTGGTTTTGCCAATGCGTACCCAATCTCCTGTGGCTAACTGTCTACCTTTCTTGGAACTAGTGACTGACGGGGACGTACCAAACAGACGCTTGAAGACGGTCACTTCGTTGTCGGGAGTCACTTCTTGAGGGGCACGTCCAATGCTCCGATGGTAAGATTGGTTGTACGATTGAACGAGGTGTGGCAAGATGTCGATGTACTTGAGAGTGTGTTGATGCGTAAAATATTTCCACATGCGTTCTTTCAAAGTGCGTTGAAAACGTTCCACGATACTGGCTTTAGTTTCGGGATTCTCGGTGGTAAAAAAAAAATGAATGTCACGTTTCTTCAATTCTTTTTGGAAAGCTTGGTTTAGAAATTCGGTACCTTTGTCGGTTTGCCATCGAAGAGGGTGACGACCACTTTGTTTCAACACCAGTTTCAAGGCTCGCACTAATTCACTGCTCGATTTGGAAGTCAAAGGCACGACCCAAGCAAATTTGGAAAAGACGTCGATGACACAAAACAAATATTTGTAGCCACGATTGTAGGTGGCCAAATGAGAGACATCGGCTAAATCCGCCTGCCATTGATGATCGATACCTTCCACTTGGGTGCGACTTCTTGAAAATTTTCGTCGAATAGGTTTGTGTAAGGTGTACGTAGCTTGTTCTTGTAACCATCGTTGCACTTGAGGTAAACGGACACTTTTCAGTTTTGTTTTGGCAGCACGATACAATTTTTGAACACCTCCGTAGCCAGCTGGATGAGATGGATCGTAGTAAATGCTAGCTAAGACCTTCTCCATTTTTTTCTTTTTTGTTTTTTTTTTTAATAAGTGATCCAATCTTCGCTGATGCTTTTCGCTATGGAGCGAGAGGGTGGTTTGGAAACGGCTTTACGTGTTCGATGTGCCACAGGAGTCGAAGTGGAAGGTAGTTTTGGTAATGGTGTTGGAGGTGGTAATGGTGGTAAGAGAATTTCTTTGGTTTTCTTGTCTTTTTTCACTTCTGGTTTCCCTTCTTTCTTTTTTACTTCTGTCGAAGAAGGAGTGGACATCTTCTTTTTAACCCAAGCTTTAAGTTCTTTTCGTTGAGGTGTAGGGGAAGGGGTCAACAAGGACGTTGCAATTTTACTAGGAAGAGGAGCTGCTGGTGGTGTTTGAAAGACTTCTCGTACCTCTTCTTCAGGTATCCGTGGGTTGCTTCTGTCTTAACCGCTGAGGTAAGTGGTGGTGGTGGTGGTGATGGACTTTTCATCAGGGCTTTCAAATCTTTCAAAGAAGGTACAGCTGTTTCGTCTAACGCTTTTTGGTGAAAAGAGTTGCAGTCGTTGCAACAATTGACCGTACCGTTGAGATTTTTCCGTTTCGACAAATCGCTACGATCCATCAAACGATTGCAATTCGTGTTGTAATTGTGACATTTCGGTCAAATGAGGATTGGGAGGTAATTGTGGGGTCCGTTGTTCTTGCCAACGATGGTATTCCATCCATCGTTTATAAGGGACTAAAGTCAGTTTTCGTCCTTCCATTAGATTTCAAGAATCACGTCTGGGATCTTTTGACTCCAGTGTTCTCCTTTTATCTTCGTCCTCCCAGGACAGTTCCAAGTGATCCCATTACTCCTTGCAACAAGGGTTGTGCTATGTTTCCCAGCAAGGGTGCTAACATGGGTGCTAACAGGGGTAAAATAGCAATTCCTCCGCGTTGCACCAACATCTTTTCTTTTGACGAATAGGAATTTTCTTTTGGACCATTTGGCGAAGAACGTGTCGATGTTTGGCTAAGCATTTTTTCTGATGTGCAGACAAAGGAATCGTGCCTTTCAAAACATTCAGACAACATTCGCACACGGTATCAATGACGTCCTTCGAGGCGGTTTGAATGAGTTTTTTTCGCATGGGTGAAGGAGCTTTGGACAGGACAGACAATATGTCCCAATGTTTGACTAAACGAGGAGGTAGTCCTTTTCTTTTCTTTCCTTTAGGAGTAGAAGAGGAATGGGTTTTGGAGGGTGACATTTTTTTGTGAATTGTTTCCAGGGCAGACACCAAAAAGTACACTAACGTCAATCACTTGGGTACATGACCTTTTATCCTTTTTTAGCACAACGAAACTAAACTGTCTTGTTTCCTTTTGGAACAGGAGAACGATACATCTTTGGGTACACGACAGCCACTTAACTTCATAGTTCGTCCTTGTTAGCCCTTGTCCATATGGTCTTTGTCCCTGATCAATTTTTTGTTGTCTCTCTTTTATAAATTGCTCAACCTTTCCCAACATGTTGTCAATGTGTCTGTAAACAAAAAAAGGACTGAAGAAACCGCCTCTTTGGTGACTCCTTTTTTTCTTGGAACGACTGTGTCTTTTCTGTAGGTGTCGTCGATGCTGAACTAAACGTTTCTTAGGATGACGTGACTGACGTTTTCGTTTTCCTTTTCCTTTTGCACAGAAGAACGACGATGGTGATGGTGTACACTTCTTGGTGGTGCCATCTTGAGGTGATTAGCAGCACAAAAAAAACACACTGATGTTAAAATGGACCTCGGTTCTTTTTATACTGGAATGCGTCGCCACTGATTGTCTTTACGTCGTATCAACTTGATGACAGGCAACACACGTCGTGGAGGAGTTCGCAAAGGGCTAAATCGAGCCAATTCTTGGTTGGACAAATCCAGTAAACTTTGTAACACACCTGTTCTCTCTTGGACTTTGATTTTTGGGGCAGGTACTTTGTGAGCAGCAGCCGCTGCTGCTAAAGAGGAAGCGGGTATTACTGATGGAGAAGACATTTTTGGAGACGCTCTCATGTAGGTTGAAACTCTTTTCGGTGGTCTTTTCTTTTTCGTTTTCTGAGGTGGTGACTTGGTTTTACTACCGTGAACTCTTTTTGTTTTCTGAGCTCTTTTTTCTTTTTCTTCTGGGTACGTTTGGGAGTAACTTGTTTCTTGGGTACAAGTTTGGGTGCATTGGGATCCCATTTTAGGAGGGAACGAATGATGACACCTCCTAGTGAACCACTACCTCCAGGTTTCAAAATGATTTGCTTTTTGGTTTGAGTGTCAATGCGAGGATCAGCTAGTTGCGTCAAGGCTACTCTGTTTCTGTCAAAAAAAAACGTTTGGTTTGATGTGGAATCTGAATGATGCCTTGCAGTAATTGACGTGCTGTCACCGTAAACCATCGTAAGACTTCTTTGAGACTGGCTTCTAAGACACGAGCACGTATTTGTGGATTTTTCTCGCGACTAATGCCATACAAGGCACGAATCAATTTAACGGGAAGATGAGACTGAAGGGACGTCATGTTGACAATGTGTGAGACAGAATCCAAGTAACCAAGGTTTTTATACTATTTTTGTCTTTGCTGGTCATGGTTAAGTCGACGACGGGGATGAGTACACGACAGGTCCACCGTCTTGACACCAGTGGTGAAACAGATGGGTACGAAATCGCAAATAATCGGGGTAGTGGGTTTCAAATCCACGAGTAAATAGGCGTGTGGAGTTTGAGTGGCATCTTCGTACGCATGAGTTAGCCAAGGTGTTCCTAACTGTTTGGCTAAGACTTGCACTTGCGATTTATCTCTAGGACTTTTAAACAAGACCACGTAATGAGCATTGAGACTGATGGTACGATGGGCTTTACTTTGTTGAAACAAATTTTGAGTAATGTAAATGACACTGGCATTACGATGATGCCCTTTGCGTGTAAACTACAGTTCACAGTTTTCTTCTTCGTCTTCTCCTAACATGTCATCAAAAATAACCAAATGGGTTTGACTGGGGTCAGACACGATACCGTCGTCTTCGACCGGAATGCCTTCCACAAACACAATGGATTCACCTTGACTTTCTCGTAGAAGGTTGTACGCGGATTGCCACTCTTTGTAACACCACACGATACGTTGAGGTGGACGATCGATCAAATGATGTTTATGTTCGATCAAACGTTTGACAAATTCGGTTTTGCCTGAACCGCTAGGTCCAGCAATGAGCATGTTAAAGGGATGTCGAAGATACAAGGCATCCCAACTAGCACGGTCTAAGTGTTCGTCAATGACTTTGAAAGTGGAGGAAGAGGGAGCAGAGACAGTAGAGGTAGCCATAGTAGCGTCAGGAATGTCACCTTTCGTGTAACACGATGACAAACAAGACAAGAGATTTTATACTTTTTCAGGACACGTTTATTGCAAACTTTAAAATGAAATAACACGAAAGACATAAATACATAATAGCCAAATGGTTAAGTACATGAATAAAAGACACATCAACACAACTATCGTGGAATATAAACAAATTTCTACTTGACAACATTTTTTGTCATTCAAATGTAGTGTCCTAGGGATAATGTGTAATGTTCTAAACGTTTGTACATGGTTTGGTACTGTCACACAAAGGTTCTCCTGGAATGACCTTTCGGAAAGGTCAAGGACCGTCCTGTCTTGAAGATAATGGTTTTCCTCCGTGACAGACTGTTCTTCTTCTTCTGGTATTGTCACTAACACAGAATGAAAAGTGACTTTTTTCACGGAACGTTTTAATGTTTCAGGATTACAAATCTCGGGCATAGTTAGCCACTTCTTTAGTCTAAGCCTCAAAATCCACACTTTTCCAGTCACGTACATCTGTCCAGTGAGGGTGTAAGTCACAAGCTACACACACATCCTCATACACCTCTTCGGTACCTAAAAGTTGACGAATCTTGTTTTCCCGTAAAGGTTTAGAAGTATCCAAATGAAAACGCAAAGCTTTCAGGAGAATGAGTTTCTCGTGAGCATTTAAAGGCATCACTTTCATATTTTGTTTTTGGAGTGGTACGTACTGTTCGTAAAGTGTCCACAAATGATCGGACGGTAAACGAAATCCCAGAAAGCAAGTCACTAAGACACACACGACACGTCGTCCCCAATTCAATGGACACAGTTCTCGTAAAAGGCAATGGTAATCCTCCACTGATTGAATATGGTCATGGATCTCCTTCCAAGGAATCTGTTGAATCAACAATGATAACGGTTTCCGCATGGTAGAACGATTTTATAGTCACTTTTTTTTCGCCAGCATATAACCGTAATTTCTCCACAAACATAGTCGTTTTATTCCATTCTCGAATCTAAATTCTCTAGTCACTAACTGAAATGTGACTAGTCGATCAGAAGTTTCCTCTTCCACTAAGTTTACAAACTGTTCAAGATTGTGGTAACTCTCTAACTCGTCCTCTGGAATTCGATTCAGTAAGTGTAACTGGAAGTACATATAATCTCTACTAACAATACACTTTTTTCCCACTCGATGTCGACTAATGTCTGACCACTTGAACACTTTCTTCAGAATCAATCCTTTTATAGCATTGAGGTACCAGTGGTTCAAACATCGGTGACGTAACGGATGCAATAGTTCTTTGCGTTTGACTTGTATTTTGACCAACTCTCGATAAATTCGTTCTCTCAATTCCACAGGTAAACCACGAATATTCTCTAGTAAAGGATCCATAACCATGTCTTAAACACTTCTCTTGGAGCGAAAGTATTGAACGTAGTGAGTTATTTCATTCCACTGCCATTCAGGATAACGGTCCAGAATGTTAATAAAATCTTCCGTTGTAAATGGTCTAAAGCGAAAACAAAGAATGAACACAACTTTAATCCAAAGACATCGAACTTGTTGGTTGACTTCTTTCACTTTCCTCCTGTGAATTTCTCGACACAAACGTTCTACAGTCACCAATTGAGATTTGGCACTAGCAAGACTCTGCCAAATGTCCTTGTAGATCTTCTCTTGCAATTCCAGCGGTAATGTTTGAAGATTGATATTGATGTCAGGTTTAAATACTTGACTAGGGTGACCCGACCTTGGACTCCTAACCCTGTGGCTACTTTCTTACTTGACATCGTTGAATTTGAATAAAGGACGAGGTCCCACTAAAGGTACGTAATGACAATCCGGAGACCAACGAACATGTTCCAGGTAAGCGGAATCTTTCTGTTCCCACTCGTGAATTGACATGCCACAACTAAAGCACTTGACTTTATCCCCTTCACCCAAGTAGAAAAATCCAGCTCTGGCTAATTCTTCGGGGGTAGGTCCTCCCAGATATTTTGGCCATTTACCTCGAAAGGTTTGGATCCGACTTTCATAATCAGAGTATTCTGGCAGACGCACAGGAAACGAATATTCGTATTGTGCAGATTCACCTCGATGAGGGTAAGGTGAGATATGCAAAAGTTTACTCAGTTTTACGTGACATCCGTAGGGTGGTAACCGAAGCGTTTGTTGTGGAGGATGACATCCACAGATAATGTGAAAAGGTGTACGATGACGAGCGGCATCACTTTTGCATCCGTCAGGATTGACACGTATACCATCATTATCACTCGTTTCCAGGATAGGTTTGGTCGTCTTTGCAAAGTTCCCATGACGATAATGTGGTACTGAATCGCTAAGGTCACAGCGTACAGCATCTACGTCATCGCAAGGTACAGCATCGCACTCAAGTTTACTCTTGCTGGATATTTGCTGGGTAAAAGGATTCATCTTTTTTCTCTTGGTCTTGGTAGTCCAAATGAACTATTAGTCTTGAACGTTGTCCCTTTTTATATGCTGAGCAATATCAGCGTGTCCGTACGGTAAAGTGAAGTGGTTAGGAAGCCGTACTCGCTTCTGATACACGATTTGATTGTGTGGGCAAACGCACAATCTTGTTAGGTTGGTAAGTGGTCACTTTAAAGTTTCCATCCTGACCAGACTGCAAGGCTTCTTTGAGTACGCCAAAGTTCACCACTTGACTGGTGCGATAATTGAGAGTCAATCCTTTCACTTTACACTCCGTGTACACTTCTCCTTGAGGGTTACGGAATTCGTAACCGTAATTTTTTGGACCGCCACTGGCAAAACTTAGAATCTTGTCCTCGGGATGCTCGTCTGTCCAGGCTCCTAAACGGTCTCCTTCGATTTTAGGTTGCTCTTGACCCAAACGACTAATATAGATGCAACTGTCCGTGTCAAAATACAACACACGATCTCCTAACAGTTCTAAAGCTTCGTACAGTTTTAAGCGAGCATGAGCTGTCACGTAAGCCGCAATGATGACATTTCCAAATTCGTTGGCTTCTACAAAGTCCAGTTCTTCTTCGTAATTAACTAAGAGCAAGTCCTCACGAACGACGTCCACGTGTTTTATGAATTTGGTTTTGTCGTGAATCATCTGGAAGTAACGAAAAAGTTGTGACAAATACTCCGTTTTGGGTAAACACGGACGTTGTGCCATTTTGCCCCACAAACAATTTAACATCACTTTGGCAAACGATCGCCTTCCTTCGTTTTTTTTTCCACGTGGTCTAAAGTGATGCCTTCCTGTTCCCAGTATTTCTCTTTGAATTTCTTTTGACTTTCGGGAGTGTGACACCAGGAAGGATAGCCACTGGCTTCTTGCTTCAGTTTCAAAAAAGCATTTACGTACTCTGAGAAAATGCCTTTTTGAGTCTCGTCACCCTTGTGGTACTTTTCTGTCTTGGGAAAGTGGTAAATTTCGTACACTTCTAACAGTTGGTATCCCAGATCCAGAGCTTTAAACAATTCTACACTAACCCATGTTCCCGTCAAGGCACGTTCTTCCTGTGTGTGCTGACAAGGGTGGTTTTGGTTGCACGTTTCAGCACAAGTGCGACACAAAGTAAACATCAGTTTTCCTTGGCAATGATGGGGTAACACGGGATGGTACAAATTCGTGGGAGGCAAGACTTTGCACTTGATCAATCCTTCGTATTGTCTAATATTGTCCATGTCAATGTGTTCGGTCAGCAATTGTGGGTGACCTACCGGAAAGTGACAATACTTGCACACGTATGGGTACAGAGAACACACGTCCAAGTATTTGATTTCTTCTCCTTTCTCCTCGTCGGCTTGGTACAGCAAACAGGCGGCATTCGTCCGTCCTCCGTACAAACTCTCCCTTGGGTTTAGAGGGTCCGACAGCTTGTAACTTTCCACGATACGCTTAAACTCGGGATCGGTTTTCAATCGCTGGTCGTATTCGTGTTCCCACATTTCTATCACTTGATATCCTTGCTCTTCTAACTTCAAGCGACGTTGACAAGTGGCCTGGTACAAGTCTTCCATGGTTTGTTGTAAAAACTGATTTTTAGTACTCCGTTGAGGATAACAGATAGGACATCCATGAAATAAGCAACCGTTAAACTCGTACACGATCTGAGGGTTTTCTAAGTTCCAACCATCTACCGAATACCTTCCGATGGTCTTTTCACCTCCTCCGTTGCGGGCATGTTGAATCCATTTGTCTTCCTTGTCACACAAGTAATGTAACCAGCGTAGTGCTTTAACCGAGTATTGTCGTTTGACAAAATGGGTCGTTTGAGGGGTGATAACAGCTAGGGTGTTTTCGGGCATGAATCGCTGACGGTACACTAAGGAACACGCTTTAGCAAGGGTGCAGGCTTCTTTCAAAGGATCGATTCCTCCGTGTTCCATGAATAATTCTCGAAATTTGCCACAGCAACGCCGTAAAATGTCCACGTCGGAACGACAATATTTTAACATTTCTTCCTGAAAGTCGAAAGGGTCCGAAGCGTGAGTCTGGTACCATGCGAAGAAAGCTTCTCGTTGTTCGGTACGCATGTTGTCGGGGTCGTAGTAGTGAACCTCTGGCAAATGAGGTAGAACAGCATGTTGATTGGCTTCGGTATTGTAAAAGTGAGGAAAATAGCCTTTGGCCATTTCTGTCATGCCAAACGTTTTAGGCATGCGACTCAAAGGCATGGCCAAATAACTCATCGAATCTTTAAACTGCACTTGTCCCACTTGCATGGAAATGATTTTGGCTCCGTTCAAAGTCACTTTAGGACGTTCGGTACTTTGTTCCGTATAGTATCTCAGCAAAAACTGTCCATCGTATCCCGAGAAATTGTGAGCCATGACTGTGGCAAAACGATGACAATCTCCGTAACGTTCGATATCTTCTTGGCTCCACGTCTCGTCGATAGGGTCTAAGACCCATTGGGCAAAATTGGTCAATGTGTTCGGTCCCCTAAAGATTTTTTCACGTCCACCAGGAATCTTGCTACAGTGAGGGCAATGAGTCAAGATAGGCTCTTGGATGCATTTTTCGCACGCTCGATGAGCCACGCAGAAATTAGGGATGTGAATGCCAGTTTCTTGCATGCATTCAAAATCGAAAAAGATGAAATTGCCTTTCTTTTTCTGGGCCTCTTCTTTTTCTTTTTCTTCATGTTTAGAATGGTATTTTTGAATGTAGCATTGGTGTTCCAAGTCCACGATTTGGTGACAAATGTGACATCTTTTCTTTCCTGAACAGACGTGTGCCTTGGGGCTGTTGGTACGTATGCCTTGTCCACAAGTAGGGCACAATCTCAGGAGTTGACATGCACTTTTCCGCTGTGAACCCTGCGTCTTCAAATGTTGCTGGTAACAGGTAGGACTGACAAACGTGCGCTGACAAGCAGAGCAAATCACTCGTTCTTGTCCTTCGTATAAACAGGGTTTAGAGGCCAAACATCCCTCACATTTCGATCCGCAATGTTTGTGTTGCTCTCGATTGTTATAACCATAGTCACATTTCTCACAGTAATAACCGTATGACAGGAATGCAGTGATCCTGGTAATGGCATCAAAATGTTGATCGTGATGATAGATGTGAATGTATTTTCCGTCTTTGAAATCTTTGCCTCGAAACAACAGAGGTCCGCGCACTTCTTGAGGGTGCACTTTCAAGGTGTAACGTGGAGCCAAGACGTCTTGCAACTTTTGCATTTCAGAAATGCCACAGGGTGTGTCTTTAGCTAGTCCCGCTTGCTGTAACAGGAGTTCTGCTTCTTTTTGTTGTTTCGCTCGGTCCGATCGTTGAATAGTTTTCCAGGCTCTTTTCCATTCTGTCGTATTGTTCTTGTCAGCATACGTTCGTCCCACCACGATGGCACGAGCTAAACACATCTTGTCTTGAGAGTTGTTAATTTGGACGAGGCTCTTTTTGATGCTGCGAAGGTTGTCTACCAAGAACACCTTTTTGCGCTGTCCTGTCCCTTGGGGAAGAGAAACGTGTGTCATGAACAGTGTCGCTTTTCCGTCGGTGATGTGAAACTTGTCATTGGATTGTTGCACGTATTGAATCTTGTCGATGATTTTGGAAGGTGTCAATTCTGATGGACTGCTAAATTCGATCCATACGGGAGACTTCAAATTGTCGTGATGAATGGAAAGTCTCAAGCGATCGTCTTCTTTGGCTTCACATTGCTGTTTCAGATTTGTTAACAAAGAATCCCACACATCGGTGATGAACTCTTCTGCTTTCTCCAGTGGTACGTCGGACTTGAAATCTTTAAACTTCACGGTGTACGTGTGGGCTGTAGTTCTAAATTTTCTAGAGGATCGTTTGTCGGTCTCTTGAATGTGATAGTAATTTTTAGGGTTTACTGTTGGTACTTTATTTTGCTTTGCTGTAGACTCCCTGGGTTTAGATTCTGGTTCACTCATCTCATCTTCAAAATCACTGGCATGAATTTGAGCCAAGACTTCGGCTAATGTGCGAGGCGATAAATCACGTTTCTGCCTCTTACTTTCTTTTTCTCTCTCACTGAAATCGTGCGATCGTTTCATCTTGATTGAAAAAGTGAAATGACTACATTTGAAATGCCGTGGGTCCTATATATTCATGTCAAATCAGTGCATATATAAAGGGCTAGTGCCTTCCCTCTCAGTATTCATTTTTGCTCTCAAGCTGATCAGTACGATGGAAGAACCCACACAAATCAAACTTCTCATTAGAGCTTTACGAGGTGTCATTCGAAAGTTTTCGCCAGACAATCCAACGGACTATTCTTCCACTTTTCGAGACAAAAGTCAGGATACTTGCTATATCTGTAAGAATAAAGGGCATTGGGCTACAGAATGTCCAGACCGTCAAAAAACCAGTGTCAAAAAAGACAAGAGTCGAGATACCTGTTATCATTGTAAAGAGAGAGGACATTGGTCTACAGAGTGCTCTAAGAAACAACGACAGGAGCAGGAGAAAGAGGAAGAAGATGAAAAGGAAGAACCCCGAGACAGGAAGAGAAGAAGGAAACTGTGAAAGTGAAGAAATTCAAAAAAAACAGGCACAGAAGAAGTCTATGAACTTTTTTAAACAATTGTTGCGTTCTGTTGTGAATTGAATTGTAAAGAATTGTACCAGAATAGACCAGATTGAAAAAACGTAAGTGTCTCCTGGTTTTAATTTTTTAGAATAAGAGTCTACATTCACGCACACACACACATACATACTAAAGGGTGATACAAGGATTTTAAGTTTTCATTGATTTTTTTTTGGCAAAATAAATAGTATTTCTTTTCGAAAGTAATGAGTGGTCCTGAAAAGGACCGTTGGGTCTTTTGTTTCCTGAGAACACACTCAAGAACGAGAAGCAATTCGCTTCAATTGCCTTATGCCTTTGCCACGGCCAAGGCCAACTTGTGGACTTGCTCTTGTCAGTGATTGAGTAGAAATTACTAATGGTGGAATCTCTGGTGTAGTCACAATGTTAGTCTGCTTGGCTCGGGAAGGTCTTTTTCTCTTCGGTCGTAATAAAGAAGTCTGATACATTTCTTTCAGATTTCTTAACTCCACTAAAATATCCAAGAGTATCGTGACCGTTTGACTTTCACTGTTTTCCTTCTCTCCTGGACTTGCTTTCTTTTCTACTGCTGCTTCTTCTTCTTGTCGTTTCCTTCTCGTCTCTTCTTCTTCTCGCTGTTGCTGTTCAAGCAGAAATGCTTCTTCTGCTTCTTTCTGCTGCTGTAAAAATTTCTCTAATTCTTCTTTTTGTCTTTGTTTAAAATCGTCGATGCGTGGTAAAGAAGGAGAAATTGGTGAAGGTACTGGTGCCGGTACAAATTCTTGCGAAGAGAGAAAATCAACTAAATCCCAGTTGAAATCAACCTCTTCGGTCAGTGACACTGTGTTCACTTTAGTAGCTGATGCTATACCATTGCTTTTCGTCTCCGCAGCTGGTGCACCCCAATTCATTGTCTTCTTAAGTTCCGTCATGTTTGACTCAACAATGCCGCATCTATTCACTTCGCACGAACGCTAGTGAACGTATATAGGCATTGTGACGTCACAGGGAACTCTCTTCGGATTGGAAGACAGGCTCCGCGAAGTGACCGAATTTTGTAACGCGTATTGGGATTGGTCAACCATTTCAATCTGTTTCGATCCAGTCTTTCCCTATAAATACACACAATTCACTTCATTGACTTCACCTGTTCTCATCACACACAAAGAAGATGTTGATCACTGCTAAATCCTCTAGTTGGTTATCGTCATTGTTTTTTGATCCAGAATTACCCGTGTATGCGAAAACAAAATGGTCTGTCATCCGGATTAAAGGTGCCACTGTTTGGAAAAGAAGATGTTATGTGGAAAGACAAGGCTGTTTGAAGCGGACTCTCATCTTCGGACAAGAAGTGAGATGCAGTTTAAGACAAGCTTTGAGAAAGAAAAAAGCAATGCGATGTCCTGTATGTTAACGGCATGATGTTAACATCATAAACAACGGCCCTTTTCAGGGCCACTTTCCATGCCTCGAAAAGATTATACTTTTCCATAACAAATTGCCTGTATAAGTTATAAAACATACATATCACTACATTCACTAACACGACGAACGCTTGATGTCACAGTACTTGACGAATGCTTGACGTCACAGTACTTACACATTGCTACACTGTTACCAAGTGTTCAGTACCGTGATGTCATGTTACCTGGGGCCATTTCTCTTGTCGCTATACAGTCCCAGGGTGTGCTAATACAAAATTCCCCTTGTCGCTAAAGTCACCCACGCTGTGCCATTTGTCGCCAAAAATCTTGTCGCTATATCGTCCCAGGCTGTTTTTTAATGATAACTCCCATTGTCGCCAAATCGTCCCCTATTACTACTTATCTTTATGAGTTGCTGGGATAAACTATGGAACTAATATGCCGTCTCTTTAAGTACGTCTTATTGAGTTATCAAACATATGTTAGCAAACTCAACAAGTGTGTCGATGTTTGACAAAGCATAACAAGCGCACACAAATCCTGACAAAATGGTAACTAACATGTTTATTTTGTTAAAATATATATTCCGATAAATTATCGACAGAAATGGCGATTTTGAAAACAGGGCACACCATGTATTGTTGTCATTCCTAACTTGAAAATCAAACTCCCAAAATATAACACATGCATATCTTTGGATAACTAACAAATTAAAAGCATGTCAGATGATGACTATTAACACTAGGGTAAATATTGGTATATCAATTAAAAAATATTACTTCGTGTCAGCTTCATCAGATCTTTTGCATCTAAATTATATTTCTTGTTTATATTTAACAAACATATTATTTATTTTTAAATTCCAAAATGCCTAGTGCTTCTGCTAAAATTTAAGAAAAAGAAACTGGACTTGTGCTATATGTGGACTTAATTGTGGTGTTGGTTTCTTTATTTCTAATAAGTGCAAGTGGTGAATGCATGCAAAGTGTGATGGGGTTTACATCCGATGATTTAAAAAACTATTTCTGAACAAGACACTTATGAGTGTCGTGTGTGCATTCGTACAGCCAACAGTGGTGTGTACAACAACGAAAGTTTGATGAAAAGTCCAAATACAGTTATTATTATTATTATTATTATTATTATTATTATTATTATTATTATTATTATTATTATTATTATTATTATTATTATCAAAAAGCGTTTGTCCGTATTGACATGACAGAAACTCACGTATCATAAATTAGGTTAGGGTTACCTCCCTTGAATTAGTGAACACTATGGAAGGAAAAGACAACACTAATGTTGACAAAAACAACAAATACGATCGGCAGTTAAGGTATCAATGGCTTTATCTTTTATGGGTGAATAAAACAATGCATTTATTACTAAATAAAATTATACTTAAATAGTCTGATATGGTCTATTACTGAAAACGAGGGTGTGTGGTTCTAACATGCAAGGAAACATGGAAGCAGTGAAATTTAAAATTTCACGCGATCTTTTTCATTTACCTCTATCTTGATTCTCTATATGATTTAAGCATATACGTGACAAAAATTAATTAGCAATTAATGTTTTGCTAATATTTGAATTCCGCCTCCAACTCCAATTTTTTTAAAAAAAGACAAAAAACCCACACACCATTTTCACATTCGTTGCCGGTCGACGGCAGGCAGACAGTTCATGGTAGTAAGAAAATTAAACATTAAAGTGTGAAGAGCATTTTTGTTAGTATCAGAAATATTGCATATAATCCAGAAGAAAGAAACATGTTGCTGCAGCAGCTGGGTTCATGCAGCAACTGATGTAAACCCTCAGTGGACCGGCAAAGACTTTCAGTAGACCAACAAGTAGGTCTCTGCTTTTTTTTCTTCTGACAGCAGCAGAAAAACAGCAAAGACCTACTTGTTGGTCTAAGACTTTCAGTTGTTGCCAAAATTTCATTTTCAAAGCACATGTAATATCTATGGACAATTATCTGCTTCTTGTCATCATCATCATCAACAACACATGATGCAGAAAAAGGGGGAAATGTACATTGTTGTCAGATTTATCATTGAATTTTATATTTCCTTTGTTGATAAAAGATTATTGGCATAAACAGCTCAAAAGAGAATTGTTTAATGTTGTTTTACTCATTATCAATGACAAAGTTATGCAACTTATTGTGGTTCCATCGTGGAAACTTTTTTTTTAAATGTGGGTTGGTGTATTGGCTTTGAAGTGCTTTGTCTTGGTATAAAAGCCTATCCTGATCAATGATTACTGCAATAAATTTCACTGTTCATTGGAGTTGACTTTTACATGTAAGGGTTAGGGTTGTGATTTGGATGGAAATACATTGTAGTTAATTTTTAATGTTAGAGATGGAATGGGGTAGGGTTGGGAATAGATTAGAGATATCTTTCAAAAATAAGATGATGGGATGGCTTTAGTGTTAGGATGGGAATACATTGGAGTTAATATTTTAATGTTACATAATGGCATGGGGCAAAAGGTTAGGATGGGAATACATTGGAGTTAATATTTTAATGTTACATAATGTCATGGGGCATAGAGTTAGGATGGGAATACATTGGAGTTAATATTTTAATGTTACACAATGGCATGGGGCATAGGGTTAGGATGGGAATACATTGGAGTTAATATTTTAATGTTACACATTAGCATTGGGCATAGGGTTAGGATGGGAATAAATTAAATTTTCATTTTGTATTCTAGGAAAATAAAGTATTTATTAAATTTTGCTAAACTTGAACACTATTAAGAGAGATATAAACTATTGAGAGTGAATGAAAGCCTACTTGTATAAAACAAATGCATGATGCAAAATGTTGGAATAATTGACTGGATGAAATAGGTGCATGTTTAAATAGTGCAGTTTTGTTGATACTTGGATTTTCTACTGGAAATTTCCAGAAATATAATTTTATCTAACTCATATAGTGAACAATTTTATTCTGATTTTAAACTCAACAAAGCTGGAGGGTCATACATGGCTGAACTCAGTGTGGACTCGGGTAGCTACATCTCAGGAGTACAAGGATGCATCCATTTTCCTCTTGTACAAGTGGAAAGGTAACAGACAATCCTGAGACAATCATTGGGGATATCCTTACTGTCAATATAAGGCAAAATCCTTGCCAGAATTCTGCTGAATTCCAGGAGAAATGCAAGGAACAAAAGTCAAATCTGTACATAATATTCATTGACCTGACAAAATCCTTTGACGCAGTCAGCCATGTAAGCCTTTGGAAGATAATGGAAAAATTTGATTGCCCAGAAACATTTGTAGTGAAGGTTCAGCAATTCACTGATGGCATGATCTCTTATGTCCTAGATGTGTTGAACCATTTCCAGTTACCAATTTAGTTAAGCAGGACTCTAAGTTGGTCCCAGCCCTCTTTAGTATGATCTTTTTCATGCTTACAGATGAGACTATGACACTGGGATAGACATCAGATGCCTGACTGACAGTAAGCCCTTCAATCTGAGTGTAGTACAGGCAAAAACGAAGTTATAGAAAGTGACTGTTCATTATCTCCTATTTGCTGACAGCTTTTCCCTGAATGCCTTTATCTGAATCTGACATGAAACAGATTATGACCATATTCTTTTCTGATAATATTAGTCTCACAACTATTATCTAGAAGACAGAGATGATGCACCAACCAGTGCCACAAAAGCCTTAAAAAAAAGCCCACCATCACACTAATTGGCCAAACTCATCTGGTTGTGAACAAGTTCACCAATCTTGGCAGCATACTGTGATGTGCAGACTACATCAATGATGAAACCATGCCAGAATTTCTGACACTGCTGTATGTATGCAAAACCTGGATGGAGTGCAGATGCAATGTCAGGAAACTGAACCATTTTCACAGGGCTGCCTGAGGACAGTGATGAGGATAAGATTGCAAGTCAGGGTCACAGACACTGAGGTTCTCACACATTCAGGCATTCCAAACAGTGACACAGCCTCAGCCTCAGTTTGCTGATAAAATCATATATGAGATGGATAGACCATATCAGCCTCAGTCTACTTATAAAATCACAGTTGAGATGGGCAGGCCATATCACCATGATGGCAGAAGAACATCTTGTAAAGATCTTCTGTAGAAAGCAGAAGGAGGGAAAGCAATCTCAGGTGGGTCAGAAGAAATGCTTCAAAGATTCCTTCGCCATCCTTGAAACAATTCCTCATTGACACATAACCCTGGGAAGGTCATGTATTCACCTTGCATGGTCTCATCCATACTGTAGTTTCTGACTTTCAATGGAGGAGAATTGCAGTGGCAGTGTAGAAGCATGAGCTACATAGATCTCATGGCCTATATTGATCAAGTAAAACCAAGCAGTATCACAGACAACTCAAAGCATTAATTGTCCTGATCAGCTATTCATATACTCAAAGAAACATAACCAGTTGGTAAAATCAGGATCATCTTCAGATTTAAAGGATGAACAGCAATATTGATAATATAGACTTGTCATATCCTTACAAATTTACATATTACATACATGGACAGCCAGTGTAGTTGCCACTATGGACATTCCTATATATTGGTCCTTACTCTAGTGTCTGTCAATTTCATCTATAAACCATGGTCCTTACTCAAACATCTATGATGATGTCACCTTGGTCCTTAGTCCTTACTCTATTGGAAAGACAATAAACAGTCAACTATTTAGAGACCACCTCAGTTATGGGTTAAAATGCGAAGTCTCTGCTTCAAACTTCATAAAAGGTGTTGCATAAAAATTCAATATGGATGCTCAGATGGAAGGCACTGTTACCTGCTTTTTCTGCAAGCATTTTGGAATGTGTGTGCATGTGTGTGTGGGCTAATAAGGGGAATCTTTTGAAAAATCTTAAGGGAGAAATTAAGATAAGATCAATGAAGCAGAAATTTGGCCTTCGGAACAACGGATTACAGTGTTAAGAAAAAAAATGTTCACATTACTTAGTTTTCTAAAACCCTGAAATTAAGTAATTATTTTATAGTTTAGTCATGTTTGGTATTTTTTAGGTTGTGGGGTGACCATGGACAAGCAGCACTGGAAATAGCCAGAGTTTGTCTCATCAATGCTACAGCCACAGGCACAGAAATATTGAAGAACTTAATACTACCAGGTAATAGGTACAAAGTATTCATATTAATATGGAATATAAAATAGGATATGCCATGAATTATAGTAGTATTGTTTCTTGAATGTTTTTGCAAATTTACATAAAATTGTTTCTATCAGGGTCCACACTGAATTTGATGGTTTGGGCAGAGCTTTTGCTCTCCTTTAGCAGTACAGAGCCGAGTGGTAGAAAATAGGGAGAAGTCATTGTGGAAAGAGTGGTAAAAATTTGTTTACAGTAGATTAAAACAGCTTGAAAAATGCTAGATATTGCATTAACTATACAGGATACCTTGTAAGTTTTATAAGATATTTAATAAATTTTATAAGATGTCTTGCATATTTATAATAAATAAAATAGAGACAGTCATACATATAATTATATCATTTTAAAGGATATGCAATTCATCAATTTAAAAAAAATTATACAGTTTTATATAGTGCATTGGTATTAAGGCTGTTAGGATACAAAGTAATCTAATTTATGAATCCCGTGAGATTCTTTTATGAGTCTGTTAATGTCTCCATGCATAATATCTATCGGCATGAAAGAAAAATGGAGTAGAGAGTGATTATTGGTATTAAAATTTGTTGAAATGTTAGAGGAAAACTGAGGATCTCTATTTTTTTTATATGTAAGCGATGATTATTAATTCTATTAGAAACTTGTTGAGGTGTTTGTCCAATACATTTTTTTACAGGTTATTAAGTAAATCACATGAGTTGATATGCAGTTAGTGTTATAACGTAGAATAAATACCATTCAGCGAATTTTGTAATTGAAAATCATTGTAAATAATGCATTTGTATCTTTTGGCTTGGCTATATGGTATACAGTTTTTACATGACGTGAAGAATATTCTGCATACTGGTGAATATTAGTTTTCTTGACAAATATATTTGTAGAGATAGTGTTATCAATATTTTTAATAACATTCACATCTAAAAAGAAAACACATCTACTAGATATAGTATAAGTAAATTTAATCGTCGGATGAAAACAATTTAGGCAATAAATGAATTTTTCCAGTTCTTCAATTAAATGGTTCTAGATTGTAAATATGTCATCTAAAAATATAAACCAGACAGATGGATTAAACTTTTCTTTTTGAATGAAATCTTTTTCTAATTTACCCATGAAAAAAAAAGCATATGAAAGTGTCATAGGACTACCCATTACTGTACCCATTATTTGGATGTAAATGTTATTATTTAATTTAAAAAATTATTTTCCATGATAAGTTTTATTATTTTACAAATATCTTCACTAGACAGTGTGCTATTATTAGGATTGTTATGAAGAAAATATTTACATGCTTCAATGCAATCTGTATGTGGAATGTTGGCATATAGTGAAAATAAGCTCGGAATTATCAGAATTTGTGTTGTTTTGTTTTATTCCAATTGTAAATTTTATAAGATATTAAATAAATTTTATAAAATGTCTTGTAAGTTGTATAAGATATTTAATACATTTTTAAGATATAAGTTTTACATGATATTTAATAAATTTTATAAGATATCTTGTAAGTTTTATAAGATATTTAATTAATTTTATGATACCGTATAGAATTCTTCTATTTAAGTAAAATATTTTATAAACCTTATTTGATAATTTATTGACTTTGTAAGAAATGTGAAATTGTAATTGAGATATCTTATACGTTTTTAAGATATTTAATATAATTTATCAGATTTGGAATTAACTCTTTCGGATACATGTATCTTCTTTATCTAATACATCTTATAAATGTATGAGATATCAGAATTAACTCTGAAAGATACACTCAGGTATCTTTTTTATATCTTATAAAATGTGAAATATCTGAATTTACTCTATGAATAAGTAATTTCTTTTTTTTATCAAATATAGAAGTTGCATTTGCATTATGTACCCTTCATCAGAATCTTTATCCCACATAACTCAATTGGAAATTAAGTTGTTATAAACTTGTAGGGTCTGACTGGTAGACATTTGTTTTTGTCTGTCAATACTGTAATTATGTTCATGTACATGATGTGTAAATGATTGATAGATATATCAATATTTTTGTCTATATCAGTCCTCATATCAATACAGGAGGTGAAGAATTGATGTAAAATGATATTTACCCTATACAAGTTACTTTAATCTTCATGCAGTTTTGAATAAATATTTGTTGTTTGCCATTTTAGTCTTATATGTTAGTAACAAAGAATTTTTTTTATATTACCCACTCACCTTTTACATTTATGTATATTTAATTTGTGTTTTTGATATTACCCACTCACCTTTTACATTTATGTATATTTAATTTGTGTTTTTGTTGGCTTTTATATATTACTGTAGTGTGTATTTGATCATATCCAAAATCAAGATTATATAGTGCTTGACTTGACTTGACTTATTATGTAAACAACAGAATACATAGCTAATATTTCTCTGAATTTGGATTAAATATTAATGTTTGTTTCAGTTTGAGTTAAAGATAGTTTTAATTATGACCTTAGAATCTTCAAGAAAGTAAAATTCCATAAAGTGGCAGTATTTTAGGAAAATGGTAATTGTGACCTTGGTCAAGTAGAAGTATACTCTTGTTTATCTAAAAGTTACTCATTGTTGCCTTAGAATCTGAAGCAGAATCAATCTATTTTTGTGTTCAGTTTTTTCATTTGGGTGGATTAATGTATTTCAATTATTATTCACTGGAAATACAAAGTTCTCAAAAATAATCTCGGACTGGAACATTAATTTGTTATTATTGATATTCAGATGAGGACATTTTGGAAATAAAGTATTATGATTTTTTCAAAGACTGATAGCATATCATCACAATCCTCAGTATTGGAACTTATTTGGAATATCACTGGATTTCTATTGGAACTTCATACATTTTGATTTGTGATAAAACTTTTCAGACTATTTGGGATTTAATTCACAATATTGTAAAAAATAAATTAATTTTGACTCATATTCTTGGGAAAAAAATATTTGTTGAATTTCACAAAACTGATTGGTTTTTGCTCTTTTCTGCTACTTTCACAGTGGCAACACAAGGTGGCTAGCTCACATAGTTTGAAACATCCCAACCTCCTCACTATTTCCATGCTAATTATTTTATCCCATCATTATATGCAGCTGCTGTTAAGATATTTAAACATAAAGATAACATTATGGATTTGCTTCTTGTATAGAACTTAAGTACTTTAAAGATTATTTTACACAAATCTTCGCTGTTACTTCTCACATTGTATACTTGTAATGAATGTGAGCGTTTCATGTCACACAGTGAAATATGTTACATTCAGGTTTGATTGGTATGTCACAAAGTGAAATATTACATTCAGTTTTTGATTGGTATGTCACAAAGCGAAATATGTTACATTCAGGTTTTATTGGTGGCTGTTGTTTTTTTCAAATCAGATTAAAACTATAATCAGCAATCAGAACTAGCTTATTCACTGTTTGACACACCAGAATTACTAGCATAGAAAACAAATAGAAATATATAAATAGCAACATAGAAACTTTGTGTGTAAGTGATTGTTTAATGATCTGTAAAGTGCTTAAAATATACATGCAGAACAAATCAAATTGTTTCCATTATGTGAATTTATGTAATTAATGACTAATTAATGACTGAATGTGCCTGTGAGGTTTAAAAAAAAATATTAAATGAAATTGGCAAGAGGGTAGATTCCAAACCACATGAGTTGTTAATTTGCAGAAGGGGTGTGTACTTTTAATAATTTCCTTTTTCACTCACAGAAATGAGTGTTGGTGTTGCAGCAGTTGTTAATTCTGCTGAGATAATTATTTGGTTGTTAGTCATCTCTATTCTTGAACTTATTCTTGACAAGATTTTCCTTGCATGAGGAAATTGAACTCTTTGTTTTGTTTTGTAAATAACATCACAATGCCTCAAATGTAAGTGAAGGCATGAAATGTGTTAATAAAATGTTTTAAAATAAACATATTAATGCAGTGTAAAACAAAGGGCAAGGTGAACAAGATGAGCCCTGCACCTGATCAAATGGAGAAGGCTTAAATAACTCAAAATGTTGAACAAAAATCACTGACACCTAACAGGTAGATTGTAATTTTTTTTTTATCTTGTCAAGGATGAGAATGGCAAATGAACAGATCCTTAATCAATGTCTGTCTATAATATGCATAGAAATAGTACAACCAATATATAAACACTTAAAATGGTAGAACCTTGCAACTAATGAGACCTTCCAAACATGAAAAGACCATTAAGTTGATATGTGTATCAGTAATGGATATTATCTTTGGTTGTGTGTATTGATATGCATAATTTTTACCCCTAGTTTCAGCTTTTTGTGACTTATTTAGCTTTATTATATGTGTCTTCTACTTTAAATTTGTTGATCCTACTTAAATAGACCCTGTTAATAATTAATACATGGATACAGTAGTCATAGTTGTAAAATCCTGTGTGTTAGCATTAAAATATAGATGAATCTTCAAGGTGAATCTATATTGTGGTATTTTTATGAGAATCTAGTGGGGTTTTATTTATCTGATTTTCAGAAAATGGACAAGACATTAGGTTTAAGAAATTCATGTCCCAGTTACAGTTAATAACACAACTGACTGAGTGCCCAGAGATTGCAGTAAATAGTACAAGTGACTGAATAACCAGAGATTACAGTAAATATTATCAGTGACTGAATACTCAGAGGTTATAGTAAATACCAGTAATGATTGAATACCCTGAGACATTATCAGCTGTCCAATGAAAGGACAAATAACATTATTTTGCAAGTCAGCAGACTGATACTCTGATTTCTTTTATTCTTTGACAGGTATTGGGTCATTCACTGTGGTGGATGGTCACAAGGTCTTGGGGGAAGATGCTGGGAACAAGTAAGCAAACAGAAATCCATTATTGAGTCCTTATTCATCATTATACTTAGCATGAGATAATTTTTGCAACTGTTAAGCTCCACAGTTGTCTCTATGATAACCATATTTATCCTATTAAGCCTATCCATATTTCAGCAAACTGAAAGCAAATTGTTACAAAAGCTTAGTCCGGTTATAAGTTCACCTCTCAATTGTTAAAAATTTCCAACCATCTGGCCACATCATATGAGAAATATGGCATATCTGCTAGCAGGGATTTTTTAAATTAATATTCACAATAATATTTAAAGCTTTGTAAGCCAAATGAGCTTGTATTATGGCATTGCATCTGTCATCCATTGTATGTGTTGAACATCCTTGTAAGCCAAGTGAGCTTGTAGTATGGTACTGCATCTGTCATCCATTGTCTGTGTTGAACATCCTTGTAAGCCAAGTGAGCTTGTAGTATGGTACTACATCTGTCATCCATTGTCTCTTTTGAACATTCTTGTAAGCCAAGTGAGCTTGTAGTATGGTACTGCATCTGTCATCCATTGTCTCCGTTGAACATCCCTGTAAGCCAAGTGAGCTTGTAGTATGGTACTACATCTGTCATCCATTGTCTCTTTTGAACATCCCTGTAAGCCAAGTGAGCTTGTAGTATGGCATTGCATCTGTCATCTATTGTCTGTATTGAACATTATTGTAAGCCAAGTGAGCTTGTAGTATGGTACTGCATTTTTCATTCATTGTCTCTGTGTTTTACATCCTTCTAAGCCAAGTGAGCTTATATTGTATGGTACTGCATCTATCATCCATAATCCTTGTGTTGTATATCCTTGCTAGCCAAGTGAGCATATATTATGGTACATCATCTGTTATTCATCATCTCTGTGTTGTACATCTTTTTAAACCAAGTGAGCTTGTAGTATGGTACTACATCTTTCATTCATATTCTCTGTGTTTTACATCCATGAATATTCACTTGTTACTCTTCTAAAGACCGTGTATCTGATTCAGTTTTGTTAGTTACCATGCTAAATGACATATTTCTGATCAAGCTTGGAATGTAAGCTTATATGATCAAGATCTTGCATGAATTCAGTATTGAACATGATCCATACAAATTAATGAAGTGATTCGATTGGCTAAGCATGCTATCAGTGTGGATGCTGTTTCTGATCCAGGCTTGATTAGGCTTGGAATATAGGCTTATATAATGAAAATTTTGCATGAGTTTGATAATGAATACGATCCATGTATATTAATAGGTTCATTTTGTGTGTGATTGTCTGAGATTGATCAATTTCTGATCCAATTTGTATAAGACTTTTTTCATAAATTGTCTAATATAATCAAGATGTTGGCTAATTTTTTATTTTGAGCAAGATTTATGAATATTTATGAGTTGATCTTGCATTTGATAGACAGAGTTTTTTCCATGAAGAAGACTTTGATAAAACTTTGCAAGTAGTCTCATGTCATCAGGATTCTGTTGAGTATAATTATGTGGGTCAGCCATTCATATTAATGATGACATCTTAATGTTAGGTCATAAAGGCCGGCGCAAAAATATGTGCTTCGTCAGCACAATTATCTTAAATTGATACATACTAAATATAAAAAAAAAAACAGAAGGCATATATTATATTTTAACAGTGTGGTCAACACTGTTATTAGCACATTTTTAGAAATCTTTTTAATCTTTATTGCCATGATGTGGGAGGAATTTGATTATTATACCTAATTTTGTATATGATTAGTGAGATGGATATGACTCTTGATTTAGAGACTGCACTCTAAACCTTGATGTGATGTAGTGTCTTAGTGTAGACTGCACTCTAAACCTTGATGTGATGTAGTGTCTTATTGTAGACTGCATTCTAAACCTTGATGTGATGTAGTCTTAGTGTAGACTGCACTTCAAACCTTGATGTGATGTAGTGTCTTAGTGTAGACTGCACTCTAAACCTTGATGTGATGTAGTGTCTTAGTGTAGACTGCACTCTAAACCTTGATGTGATGTAGTCTTAGTGTAGACTGCACTCTAAACCTTTTATGTGATGTAGTGTCTTAGTGTAGACTGCACTCTAAACTTTGATGTGATGTAGTGTCTTAGTGTAGACTGCACTCTAAACCTTGATGTGATGTAGTCTTAGTGTAGACTGCACTCTAAACCTTTTATGTGATGTAGTGTCTTAGTGTAGACTGCACTCTAAACTTTGATGTGATGTAGTGTCTTAGTGTAGACTGCACTCTAAACCTTGATGTGATGTAGTGTCTTAGTGCAGACTGCACTCTAAACCTTGATGTGATGTAGTGTCTTAGTGTAGACTGCACTCTAAACCTTGATGTGATGTAGTGTCTTAGTGTAGACTGCACTCTAAACCTTGATGTGATGTAGTGTCTTAGTGTAGAACGATAGTTGTTTTCAGTGCTAAGTGCTACGTAAGTCAACCTAGTGAAATGATTTCAATGTTCTGTGCTACGCAAGTCAATCTAGTGAAGTGATCAACTGTTATGATATATAAGCTCGGTAAACACCATCAGGTCCTCGTGGTCCTTAGGTTTTTATGGTCCTCAGGTCCTCGCTGTCCCTCCTCTTTTTAAAAGTATCCCATGAACACCATCAGATTCTCATGGTCTCCATTTTATAAATGTATCTCATGAACACCATCAGGTCCTCATGGTCTCCTTTTTAAATGTATCTCATGAACACCATCAGATTCTCTTGGTCTCCTCTTTTTAAACATATCTCTTAAACAATTTTGCACCGTTATGGTTGAAAATATTAGCTTCATCTTTATATCATACTGATTATTTTGTGAGGTTTACATAGAGGCAGTGTTAGTGAGTATAATATAATATATTGAGTATTGTTAGGTTTTCATAGAGGCAGTGTTTAATGAGTATAATAGAATATTATATTGAGCATTGTGTGTTTGCATAGAGGTCATGTTTAGTGAGTACTGTAGAATATTATATTGAGTATTGTGGATTTACATAGAGGCAATGTTTAGTGAGTACTATAGAATATAATACTTTGTGTTGTGGGGGTTACATAGTGGCAGTGTATAGTAATATAGAATGTAGGGTTTATAAAGAGACAATGTTTCATGAGTACTATAGACTATTATACTGAGTATTGTGGAGTTTACATAGAGGCAGTGTTAGTGAGCTCTATAGAATATTATATTGAATATTGTGGAGTTTACTTAGAAGTGCTGTTTTATGAGTACTATAGAACAGGCTAATCTTCTCTAAGTATATGCTACATGCATTTATGACATATATCTTTAATTTTGTTTTTGTAATTATTTCATTTTACATTTTCAAATATTGAGCATGTTTTTCACAGATCACAAACCTTATGCCCCCAAAACTGAAATTTTTCCCTGTTTTGTTTTTCAGCTTCTTTTTGACAAAAGATTCAATAGGAAAGGTAAGATTGAACTTGATTCAGCTAAACCTAAAATATCTTTCCCAAGCCCTGCACCATGGCCTGCTTGTTTTTTCACAGAACTTGTCACCTAAATAATGGAACTTAATGTTGTGTTTGAGTATATGTAAAATTGTGCTCAAAACGTTTAAAAATCTGTGTAATTTAATATAAAGTACATTTAAACTTTTTACTCCATACGGAGATCCAGTGAAGGGTGCCAAAAAGAATCCTCTCATGTAGATGCTTAATTTCATGTCAAGTAATATGGCAAATTGGTGGAATTTAATCATGGGCAAGCAATATACTAAGTTGGTAAAGTTCAGTTATAGGCAAGCAGTATGCCAAATTGGTGAAATTCAATTATGGTCAAGTAATATACCAAATTGGTTAAATTTAGATATGGTCAAGTAATATACCAAATTGGTGAAATTCAATTATGGTCAAGTAATATACCAAATTGGTGAAATTCAATTATGGTCAAGTAATATACCAAATTGGTGAAATTCAATTATGGTCAAGTAATATACCAAATTGGTGAAATTCAATTATGGGCAAGCAGTATACCAACTTGGTGAAATTCAGTTATGGGCAGGTGATATAACAAGATGGTGAAATTCAATTATGGGCAAGTAATATACCAAAATGGTGAAATTCAATTATGGGTAAGTTATATACCATTTTGGCAAAATTCAGTTATGGGCAATCAATATACCAAGTTGGTGGAATTCAATTATGGGTAAGTAATATACTAAATTAGTGGAATTCAATCATGATCAAGCGAATTGCAAACTTGGTGAAATTCAACTTTGTGATTTAGAAGGAGACAGTGTAATGGACAGATTGATGGTATGTATGACAACCTTCTAAGAAAAGCATGGGGATTACTAGATTTTGTTATATATTGAAAAATGAACATTTTCTTGCATCTAAATAATGTTTGCTTAGAGATGAAGCCATAGTAGTATGTTCATTGCAACAAATTTTAATCTTTCAAGATGTTTTCAAGATGCATTTTTATAGAAAGGCAACCCGATCTTCCAGTTGTATATGTTTGAAAGTTTTTAAAAAAGTAGCCAACAATAAATTTGTTTCAGTTTGTTGATTATATAATCTTTAATTGTTAAGTATTTGCACTCTCTCAGACATTAAGAGTTCACTGTTTGTACTGTCGGACATTAAGAGTTCACTGTTTGTACTCTGTCAGACATTAAGAGTTCACTGTTTGTACTCTGTTAGACATTAAGAGCTTAGTGTTTGTACTGTCAGACATTAAGAGTTCACTGTTTGTACTCTGTTGGACATTAAGAGCTTAGTGTTTGTACTGTCGGACATTAAGAGTTCACTGTTTGTACTCTGTCAGACATTAAGAGTTCACTGTTTGTACTCTGTTAGACATTAAGAGCTTAGTGTTTGTACTGTCAGACATTAAGAGTTCACTGTTTGTACTCTGTTGGACATTAAGAGTTTAGTGTTTGTATTCTGTTGGACATTAAGAGCTTAGTGTTTGTACTGTCAGACATTAAGAGTTCACTGTTTGTACTCTATCAGACATTAAGAGTTCACTGTTTGTACTCTGTTGGACATTAAGAGCTTAGTGTTTGTACTGTTAGACATGAAGAGTTCACTGTTTGTACTCTGTTGGACATTAAGAGTTTAGTGTTTGTACTCTGTTGGACATTAAGAGCTTAGTGTTTGTACTGTCAGACATTAAGAGTTCACTGTTTGTACTCTGTCAGACATTAAGAGTTCACTGTTTGTACTCTGTTGGACATTAAGAGCTTAGTGTTTGTACTGTCAGACATTAAGAGTTCACTGTTTGTACTCTCTCTGACATTAAGAGTTCAAAGTTTGTACTCTGTCAGATATTAGAAGTTTAGTGTTTGTACTCTATCAGGCAATAAAAGTTAGGAGTTTCTACAGTGTAAAACCGCTATAACACGATATTTGGGAGACAAAAAACCTGCCTGTGTTAGAGACCGAACCGTGTTATAATCAACCAGGTCAGCTGAAGAAAATGATTAATCTACCAAACAAATGTGTAGTGGGGGGTTATTAGGTCATAAAGGCAGGCGAAAAAATATGTGCTTCGTCAGCACAATTATCTTAAATTAATAAATACTTTCCATTGCTTTTATTTAAGTTTGAAGAAAGGTTCTTGTTTTTATTGAAGATTGTAATCTGCTTTCTTTGATGAAGGGTGCCTGTGTTATTGAAGTCATTGATAAAGAACAGATTTGGAGAACCAAACAAATGCCCGTTTCTTATTGTGGTGGCAACATCAAAAAATTGTATTGCATGATTGAAACTGAATTTTTCCCATTTGCTGTGTACATTTTCATAACAATCGGTACTTCAAAGGTAATGTTTTCTTTGAAATTTCATCTACTATTTTATCTGGGCACATTTCTTAAAAAAATGAATTGGCTGTTGTATGGTCTGACGTAGTTACTGTTCCTTGCTGCCTGCTAAATAGACAAGTGAGAATTTGTTTTCATTTGTTGTCTCTCATTTTTTTACATTTGTGGTATTTGAAAGATGCTGCCTTCCACACATTTAAATTTAAAGTAAGGGTCAATCAACAATAGAGACGCTGGTATGATGACTGGGATTGCTACAGAAAATGTGAATATTCTGCAGGATTTAATTCTGAGTGAAAAAAAGACAAATTTTACTTACCATCCACATATAAATATCAGACTGTAAATATATTAACTACTAGCGAGTGTCCAACAATCAGATGAAAGATAGATTATGAGATAATGCCTCGTCTGGTTGATCTCCATTACCAGAAATGTAAATTTTAAAAAAGTGGGTATCTCAAAATTTACAGTACTCATGCTAGATGACAACATAAGCAGATTATGATATAACCAATGCACTGTTAAGATGGCATGTCAATATGAACAAAGAATTTATTTATGTAATAATAAATAAATTCCAGTGCATTTTATATCAACTTTGCGGCTTTCTTTCATTGGGCTTCTGAATTTCTCCACTCCAAACCAATGGTTGTATATACAAGTTTAAACAGCCAACTATGTCGCCTATAAAAAATAATCGCCAGATGGTGTATTTTGATGTCATTAAGGGAAAAAAATTGCAACTTGTTACATTGGTGATGCCCTGTGCAATTTCTGAATAAACATTTTACACATTATTTTCCTTACTTCTAAAAAGAAAACATTATTTTTTCTTGTATGAGAAAAATGCATATTAAATTTCAGGATTCATTCCAGGATTATCTTGTATTATTCATATGCAATCTCTTCCCTAAAATGGTAATAAACATTTTTTAGGTTTTTCGTAATTTTTGGGAAAAAAACTTGTATACAAGAAAAATACATGTATATGAAATTTCATGGGCCACACTACGACTGTTTTATATTGAATTCATGTTATAATGGAGCACTCTATAGCGAGGTCATACTGTACTCTGTTAGACATTGCAATTTAATTGTTTGTACTCTGTTGTTGTTGTTGTTATAAGGTTTAACGCCTTTTTTCAGCACAAGATAGGTTATATATGGCGGCCAGTATTAATGGCAGAGGAAGAACCCTGGAAAACTCTGGGAAGAACCATCAACCCATGAGAAGCTACTGGCAGGCTTTTTCACTTACCCACATTAGCCAAGTCTGGACTCGAACTCATGCAGACAGGTGAGATGGCAGTGATCCATAATGGTCAGCGCCAGGGCTTTAGACCACTCGGCCACTCGTAGCCCCTGTTTGTACTCTGTCAGACATGAATTAAATGTTTGCAACCAGCCAAACCAAATGGTTGTATATATAAGTTTAAACAGACAACAATGTCGCCTATAAATATAATTGCCAGATGGTGTATTTTGATGTCAGTAAAGAAAAAAATTGCAATTTGCAACATTGGAGAAGCCCTGTGCGATTCCTGAATAAAGATTTTACACATTTTTTTCCTTACTTCTAAGAAGAAAAATTTAAATGACTATTAGGAATTAAATGTATGTACCATGTCAGACATTAAGAGTTTGGTGTTTGTACTCTGTCAGTCATTAACATTTTGGTATTTGTACTCTGTCAGTCATTAACATTTTGGTATTTGTACTCTGTCAGTCATTAACATTTTGGTGTTTGTACTCTGTCAGACATTAAGAGTTTGGTGTTTGTCCTCTGTTAGTCATTAAGAGTTTAATGTTTATATTCTGTCAGTCATTAAGAGTTTGGTTTTGTACTCTGTCAAACATCAAGAGTTTGATGTTTGTACTGTCAGTCATCACCAGTTTGGTGTTTATACTCAGTCATTAAGAGTTTGTTATTTGTACTCTCTTAGTCATTTAGAGTTAATTATTTGTGCTGTCAGATGGTAAGAGTTTAGTGTTTGTACTCAGACATCCAGAGTTTCTTAGCTGCAGTTTATGAGGTGTTGACATACATAAAATTTGGAAAATTATTTTTATTAACTTTGGTAAGTTAGTATTTCTATATATATTTTGTGGTTAACTTGTTGTCCATGATGTAGATTGTAAGGGTCATGTGCAAATGGCATTATGTCCTCAACTTTGTCCATGATTGTAGATTATATTGTAAGCTACAGATCATTTGTAACTAACTTGTTTACTTGGATTTCAGTTCGATATCAGTTTTCCATGTACAAAACCATAGCCTACCAGATTGTTGCCATGTTTTTTAAATTAAAATTTAATTAAAAGACCTGATTTTGTTTCCAATTTTGAAAAAAAAAATTTACCCACATTCTCGTCACCTTATTGTTACTTAGTTTCCCTAATATATGGTTGTTTGCATCAAAATTAGTTTTTCAGATTATATTATTTATCTAGTGGAATCAGTCTCTTAGTTGTGTTGAGTTATAATGTGAGAGGATTTATTTATTTAAATTATTCATTGGAATTAAAGAGTTTATTGACTTTTGGAGTAAAACACTATTTGTTGATTATTGTGAATTCATTCCAGACGACATCAAAATATTAAGTACTGGAATTCATTTTGAACACTAAAACTTTTGGTCATGTGATGGAACTTATAAGACTATTTAGAAATTAAAGTCACAGAACTGTAAGTTCCTTTTAAATTTCACTTTGTATTCTGGTACAGTTAATTGTTGAATATGTCTGAACTTGTTGGTTATGCTTTCTTGCTTATTTAGATAAAGTCTACAGATTTGTAAGAATGTATTATGTATATTTTATTATTTTATTTCAGTCTCGGGCCAAGGTAGCTACAGATTTATTAGCCGAGCTTAATGAAGATGTAAATGGTGACTTTCTTGAAGAGGTAAGTAATGAAAGTTACATTTGGAAGGGTATGCCCATGAACAGTTTCTGAAATTACTAGGAAATGTGGCAGATGACATTTATCCTGGCCATTACATAAATCCAGTTTAGAATTAGTTTGTATAGATGAATGTGCAAATATATAAAAATCACTCCCTAAGTATTGGATTCTTCCTTATAACTTAGGTTACAACATTTACCAAAATTTCTAAATGAGTACAAGGTCTTAACATTTACCAAAATTTCTAAATTAGTACATGACCTTTAGTAACCATAATAGAATCAATTAATTGAAATGATTAGCGACTCAACCTCCCTTTCTCTTGTTAGGCATTCTGAACAGCTGATCTCACACAACTTGCAATTCTCTTTGTCTTTTACCTCTTCTTATGAGAGAATCCAGTTTATGAGACAAGTCCTAAATGAATATGTCTGATAAATTTTGTCAAGCATGCCTTGCATTGTCATGCTATTGATTTCTACTATATATATATATATATATATATATATATATATATATATATATATATATATATATATATATATATATATATATATATATATATATATATAATGAAAAAAAATTAATCAAGCCAGACATACCATGTGGATGTGTGCATGGGATGTTTTTCTAGGATAATCGAACCAGACATACAATGTGGATGTGAGCAAGACATACCATGATGATGTGTTCATTGGACACTTTTATAGGATAGTGGAGCCAGACATACCATGTGGATGTGTTCTTTGGAGGCTTTTATAGGAAAGTGGAGCCAGACATACCATGTGGATGTGTTTATTGGAGGCTTTTATAGGATAGTGGAGCCAGACATACCATGTAGATGTATTCATTGGAGGCTTTTATAGGATAGAGGAGCCAGGCTTTTATAGGATAGTGAAGCCAGACATACCATGTAGATGTGTTCATTGGAGGCTTTTATAGGATAGAAGAGCCAGGCTTTTATAGGATAGTGAAGCCAGACATACTATGTAGATGTATTCATTGGAGGCTTTTATAGGATAGAAGAGCCAGGCTTTTATAGGATAGTGAAGCCAGACATACCATGTAGATGTGTTCATTGGAGGCTTTTATAGGATAGAGGAGCCAGACATACCATGTGGATGTGTTCATTGGAGGCTTGTATATGATAGTGGAGCCAGACATACCATGTGGATGTGTTCATTGGAGGCTTTTATAGGATAGGATAGCCAGACATACTATGTGGATGTGTTCATTGAAGGCTTTTATAGGATAGTGGAGCCAGACATACCATGTGGATGTGTTCATTGGAGGCTTTTATAATATAGAGGAGCCAGACATACCATATGGATGTGTTCATTGGAGGCTTTTATAGGATAGTGAAGCCAGACATACTATGTAGATGTATTCATTGGAGGCTTTTATAGGATAGAAGAGCCAGGCTTTTATAGGATAGTGAAGCCAGACATACCATGTAGATGTGTTCATTGGAGGCTTTTATATGATAGTGGAGCCAGACATACCATGTGGATGTGTTCATTGGAGGCTTTTATAGGATAGGATAGCCAGACATACTATGTGGATGTGTTCATTGAAGGCTTTTATAGGATAGTGGATCCAGACATACCATGTGGATGTGTTCATTGGAGGCTTTTATAATATAGAGGAGCCAGACATACCATGTGGATGTGTTCATTGGAGGCTTATATAGGATAGTGAAGCCAGACATACTATGTGGATGTGTTCAATGGAGGCTTTTATAGGATAGTGGAGCCAGACATACCATGTAGATATGTGTTCATTGGAGGCTTTTATAGGATAGTGAAGCCAGGCATACCATGTGGATGTGTTCATTGGAGGCTTTTATAGGAGAGTGGAGCCAGACATACCATGTAAATATGTTCATTGGAGGCTTTTATAGGATAGTGAAGCCAGACATACCATGTGGATGTGTTCATTGGAGGCTTTTATAGAAAAGTGGAACCAGACATACCATGTGGATGTGTTCATTGGAGGCTTTTATAGAAAAGTGGAGCCAGACATACCATGTGGATGTGTTATTGGGGCTTTTATAGGATCAGTAATGACTTACAAACTATACAGTGGCTTACAAGCTTGAAATGGTGTTTCTTAAAAGTAAAATGTTACAAATGAAATGTTCTGTGATAAAACATTGTGTAAGGAAAGTTTTATCAACATTATCAGAAAATCATTCTAATGTATAATTCTCTGTAATGTGTGTTACAACCAATTCTAATTGACATATAGGTTAGTGTAGTAATGCCAGATTATATGTGAAAATCATACTTACTGCAAGAAAGGAAGTAACAGAAAAACCTTATCAAACAGTACTCTTGAACAAAGAAGAGGGAATATAAATGAATTAAAAGTGATACTTTCTGCATCACTGACAACCACATGCATGTTTGTTGTATGTTTACTGACGTTGTTGTTGTTGGGCTTAACATCATTTTGCAGCACATGATAGGCTATTCATGGCAGCCAGTATTAATAGTGGAGGAAGAAATCGGAAAATCACTGGAAAGAACCACCGACCCACGAGAAGCTACTGGCAAGCTTTCTTACATATCCACATTCGCAGAATCCTAGACTCAAACACATGCAGACAGAGGTGAGATGGTAGTGATCCATAACGGACATCGCTTTAGACCACTCGGCCACTCGGGGCCCTTCTTACTTACTTACTGCAAGAAAGGAAGTAACAGATAAACCTTATCAAACAGTGCTCTTGAACAAAGAAGAGGAAATATAAATAAATTTAAAGTGATAGTTTCTGCATCACTGACAACCACATGAATGTTTGTTATATGTTTACTGACATTGTAAATGTTTACATGTAATGAACTAAATTTGGCCATTTACACATGTAAAGATTGTAGCCTTAATTATAACACTTATCCTGTTATTCTATTTAGAGTAGAGTTTTATAAAGAGGGAGAGTTATAAACAGTGATGCTATCTTTTCTAGAGGTGTTATAAACAAAACCTTATAATGGGATGTACACAGTATCACAAATAGTAAGGTATTTAATGATATGAATGCATGTTTTTAATTAGATCTCACCTGAAAAAGTAATTGAACAGCAATTATTTAACTAATTAAAGCACTTTAATTGGTTCCATGACTATACCTACATTATATGGAGGTATATACTAAACACTTTAATTGGATCCATGACTATACCCACATTATATGGAGGTATATGCTAAACACTTTAACTGGTTCCATGAGTATACCAAAATTATATGGAGGTATATACTAAACACTTTAATTGATTCCATGACTATACCCACATTATATGGAGGTATATGGTAAACACTTTAATTGGTTCCATGACTATACCCACATTATATGGAGGTATATACTAAACACTTCAATTGGTTCCATGACTATGCCCACATTATATGCAGGTATATACTAAACACTTTAATTGGATCGATGACTATACCCACATTATATGGAGGTATATACTAAACACTTTAATTGGTTCCATGACTATCTCCACCCTATATGGAGGTATTTACTAAACACTTTAATTGGATCCATGACTACACCTTTATTATATGGAGGTATATACTTAACACTTTAATTGGTTCCATGACTATCCCCACATTATATGGAGATATTTACTAAATACTTTAATTGGATCCATGACTACACCCACATTATATGGAGGTATATACTAGACACTTTAATTGGATCCATGACTATCCCCACATTATATGGAGGTATTTACTAAACACTTTAATTGGATCCATGACTACACCCACATTATATGGAGGTATATACTAAACACTTTAATTGGATCCATGACTATCCCCACATTATATGGAGGTATTTACTAAACACTTTAATTGGATCCATGACTATCCCCACATTATATGGAGGTATATACTAAATACTTTAATTGGATCCATGACTATCCCCATTATTTTAAAGCATCTGCGAAACTGAGGGCTTTTATATCTTGATATAAATAGTGTTAATTTTGCCATCAAGCATCCATCAATGAGCCGAGATATGTCATCCTTCTCAGTTATTCACTGCACACAATGTCTGTTATGCCAATCTCCACCCTGTTGTAGATTTTGTCAATGTGACTGCTTTCTCCTCACTACAATGTCCAAAAGAATATGGCACAACAATTAGATTTTTAGAAAGAATCTGTGTGGTGGAAAAGGTTGTACTATAATATCTAAGACCATTGTTGCAAAAATAAACACCCTTAAATTTTTCCAGTTATCTTTTATAACTTGTCATTTGATGTTAAAATCAAAATAAATGTAGAATTCAGTAAAACTCAGATGCTCAAAATTTTCACTTCTGTGAGTATTGACAGTTTATAATTATCATATAGTTGATATAATTGCTGCACATAACAGTGAAATTGACATTGCTACTTCAAAACAGCCCACATTGAGAGAGAGAGAGAGAGAGAGAGAGAGAGAGAGAGAGAGAGAGAGAGAGAGAGAGAGAGAGAGAGAGAGAGAGAGAGAGAGAGAGAGAGAGAGAGAGAGAGAGAGAGAGAGAGAGAGAGAGAGAGAGAGAGAGAGAGAGAGAGAGAGAGAGAGAGAGAGAGAGAGAGAGAGAGAGAGAGAGAGAGAGAGAGAGAGAGAGAGAGAGAGAGAGAGAGAGAGAGAGAGAGAGAGAGAGAGAGAGATGTGTTCAGGTTTATTGTATCATTCTTTTTCTAACTGAATTGTTGTACATTAGGAAAGGAAAATAATCTACTTCAGCAAGATATGGGAGCAAAATGTCTCTGCATGTGCACAATAATGCTGGAACTTTGGATTTCCAAGTCTATAATGCAAGCTTATTTTATATTTGTGCATGGCCATGAATTTAGTTGTTGGACATCAGATGAAATGCAGATTTCATTAAATGTTTTATAAAGCAGAAAAATTCAACTCCATGTGAATTTTACTCATACACTAAATGCATTCCCCAGTTGTTAAATTTAGGACTTGTAGCTTCTGTACACACACACACACACACACACACACACACACACACACACACACACAAACACTATATATATATATATATATATATATATATATATATATATATATATATATATATATATATAGTATCTGATTGGTTAACCTTGTTACTACTCAAAATGTCATATTTCTTTGCTAAATTTGATAAGATGGAGAAAATGTGCTATTATGGTTTTAAACTAAGTAACAGAAAAGAGTGAAAATGAACATGTTTAATAAAATTCAACAAAAAACTTGTTCCCTAGAATACAAAGTGAAAATTTTTTAAAAAATTATTTTAAATTAAATCCCCAAATAGTTTTAGAAGTCCTGTCATAAGTCTAGAAGTATAGAGTATTCTGAATATTATCTGTTGCTATTTTTAAAAAAAGGAGCTAAAATTATACCACAGTTTAGTGTGTTAAGCTACTCTGGTAAAAGCTGATTTGAAGAAATGGAGAAAAATATACACCTAACAAACACATTTGCTCTAATAATGAATTGCCTTACTATGACACAGTTCAAAAGATGAAATTATACTCTCTCATAAACACATCCATTCAGTGATATGATATCACTATTTTACTGTAAATATTTTATTTAAAGTGATTATGGTTCATATAATCATATGCTGTTTTTTTATAAGAATGAGAACTTTTTAAAGAACATATGAACTGAAAATTCAAATTCACAATACAAGGTCTTATTACACAGTTCAGAATTCACATCCTTAGTTTGAATTCTTGATCCCTCAACCCATGATGCTACAGAGTTGTTCTGTTATCATCTATGAGGCTATACTGCAACCATCTGAGCTATATTGCCAGTCCTGTACTGCCACACTGCCCTATCATACTGCCAGTCCTGTATTGCCACACTTCCATATCATACTGCCAGTTCTGTACTGCCACACTGCCCTATCATGCTGCCAGTCCTGTACTGCCACACTGCCCTATCATGCTGCCAGTCCTGTACTGCCACACTGCCCTATCAATATTGCCAGTCCTGTACTGCCACACTTCCATATCATGCTGCCAGTCCTATACTGCCACACTGCCCTATCATGCTGCCACTCCTGTATTGCCACACTTCCATATCATACTGCCAGTCCTGTACTGCCACACTGCTCTATCATGTTGCCAGTCCTGTACTGCCACACTGCCCTATCATACTGCCAGTCCTGTACTGCCACACTGCCCTATCATGCTGCCAGTCCTGTACTGCCACACTGCCCTATCATGCTGCCAGTCCTGTACTGCCACACTGGCCTATTATGCTGCCAGTCCTGTATTGCCACACTTCCATATCATACTGCCAGTCCTGTACTGCCACACTGCTCTATCATGCTGCCAGTCCTGTGCTGCCACACTGCCCTATCATGCTGCTAGTCCTGTACTGCCACACTGCCCTATCATGCTGCCAGTCCTGTACTGCCACACTTCCATATCATACTGCCAGTCCTGTACTGCCACACTTCCATATCATACTGCCAGTCATGTACTGCCACACTGCCCTATCATGCTGCCAGTCCTGTACTGTCACTGCTTGCCCTTATAACACAGGCCAGCCCTGTACTGTCACATTGCCAGACCTATCAGCTACAAATTTGACAAAACTGGCTTGTGTATTATATTAATAAACAGCTTTAATAATAGAAAATATAAACCCAATAAATTGTGAAGAGCATATAAAAATACACATATAATTATTCCAAAATCCATTTAAATACTACCTTTAATTTTCCACTTTAATATGAAAAAAGTCTTTAACGGAAAACTCCTTAAAAATGACTATACTTCATACCCAAACATGGTACAGTTTTCTGGAATTTTTTAATCAAGAATAAAAATAATTTACATCCTTATTGGACATTTATAGTAAGGATGCAATTAAAAATAGAAATTTGTAAAGTAAGCTACTATTCAGTACTTTAAAAAATTCATGTACAAGACCCTAGGGTAAAATACCTGTGCACATCATGTGATATGGGTAAATTACTATGACTGACCTACATTCAAATGAACCTATTACTCAAGATTTTACATTGAAAAAATTGAAAATTGAAAAATTAATTTTAAATTTTAAAAAATTATACCAAACTTCAGTAAAAGTTATACAAAGTTAGCAAACCAATACACCTCTGTAATTTGAAGATGAAGAAAATATATGAAATAAGAATGTAAATGTAAAATAAATATAATAAAAAATGAAATTATCTTAAGTTGACTAAAATTGTATGTGTATCATTGGTAATTAATTGCTTTTAATAAAAAAAATAGAAAAAAGTAAACTAATAGATATGAGGAATTATATTTGATGTGTTAAGTTTAAAAACTAAGTAAGTAGTGTTTGTGTCTCTCTGATGGCATACCAGTAAATACATTCAGGAGTTAATATTCACTAGCACCTTACAATGGTATGCTATGTTAAGATGTCAGAAATACTTGTTGTTTTTATGCTGTTGAAAGTACATTCATTATTTTATGGCATTTCATATTTTAAATGTAATTAGCCAAGTTTATGGCATTTCATATTTTAAATGTAATTAGCCAAGCATATTGTTATGTGCTTGTCTCCAGTATTACTTTCAGCTTTGAGCAATTGACCTCAGTTCACAAATCCTGCAATATCCTAGATGCCAACCCCATACATTTTCTGACCATGAAACATAATTTTAAAAAGGCAACTAAGAAACAAATTTTAGATTTTTTAGCATTGTGAGCACATTTAATTCATTTATAGGTAGCAGCAGTATAGATGAGACACAAGTTGATGTTTCCCCCAATAATTTTTAGTGCCTCATGAATACAGACTCTTATAAACATGGTTTTATGATGGCTACTTTGCACACTCTTTGCATTCATGGTTGGTTTAAATTGATAACAAGTTATTTAAATAATTATATAGAGGTTGTATATCTAACTATCATAAAACTTCATGTTCTTGAGTAATACTGGCAAGTTTTTTTTAAGAAAAGAAATAAAATTAGGTCATGTAACTTTAGGTTGATGGATGTAGTCAATGAGTAATAAGCAAGATCATTATGACCAGACCAGTCCAGTCTAATGTTTCTTTTTAGCATGAGTCTGGAAACTCCTTTTTATTAGTCCCAACAGAGAATGTGGCAGTTCAGTCACAGTTCAGATTCCAGCCTAGATTGGCTTTCTCCATGTGATATTAGGGGAGTCACTAAGGTCCCATTTCCTGAGCCTGATGTAGCCAGTAGTCTGTTAAAAGTTTTATTAAAAAAGCAAAAATAGCAGCGATGAACAGTGTTGAAAACTGAATTTGATACAGTAGTCCCCCTCTTATACGGCCACACCTTCTGCACCGGAAAAGTGGCCTTATAAGGTGGGTGGCCTTTCCAGAGGGGGACTAAATTTTTTGTGAGAAGTATATGTACATAGTAAGAATGCTTCATTTTTCAAAGTATTTAATATCTTCGTTTAAAAACAACATGAAATATTGAACGGTTCTTGTGCTATAATAGTTGACTTATTTCAACTGAATTTGCATTAATAGTTCTTATTCTTGGCCTAAGCAGGTGTTGTCATGCACATTGCAGAACCATTCAAAAATGTCATTTGAATCTTGGTACATACTCAATTCTCTTTCCATTTGCTCCATTTTCCCACTGCTGCTAAATAACTTATCGGTTACGATGTTATCTATTCGAGTCTTTTCAACATAAAATTGTTTTATTCGAGTCTTTTCAACCGAAATTTGTTTGACCAGTCCACCTCCCCACCTCACCCGATATCGTAGACTAAAATAACCGACGTTTTCTGAAATAATCATCTTTGTTTTCATGATGACATGTTAATGTTTGGTAATTAGTTATTCCGATGTTGCTAACTGTATGTGATTTAATTATGCAGATGACACATTTATTGAGCGGACGAAATGCTTTCTTCGTAAAGAAGCGACAAGTTGTGTTGTCACGTGACTTTTTGGTCTTTGTCTAGTACCCTGTTTCTATTTTTAGCCATTGCTGACCGTGTGATCTTGACATTACGTGCATTTATAATCATCAATGTGGCAACTACAAGACTTATAAAACAATTTTTTTTTTGTATTTAAACAAGATGTATATTTTTAAAAGCAGCGATTGTCACGTGATTTATTAGTTGCAGTCTGGTACCCTATTGTTTTTATATTTTTATTTACTCTAAGGTGGCGCTCACCAGTTATTATGTACTTTTGAGAGAGTGATGTATGTAAGGTGAAGTTGTTTGCATTTTAAACATGCACAGTGGAGAGAATGTTGGCATACCTATATACTACTTTCATGTAATGTGGATGAAATTTCTTTGGATATTGTACTTTTGGAAATTTTAAATGATCTTAGGACACTGCTAACTAAAATGACTGCTCCCTTGTGCTCCAAAAATCAACCTGAATTTGTCTAAAGTACACTATTCTTGGCAGCTATTAAAATATGGAAAATGAATTTTGCCAAACAAGATAATACCAGCTTCTAAAAGTGCAATGACTGAATTACCAAATACATAAAATGTAAAAAAAGTTATTGGCTCTCTTTTTTACAATTTACCTCTGAAGTTCGAGAAGTGAAAATGAGCAAGTAGAGCTAGCACTTTTTTGAAAGGTATACATCTGGAGTAAGGCCAAGCTGTGTACTCTCTAACCCATATTACACCCATCAATCATACATCAAAATAAAGGGAATTAAAGGTTCTTTGAACAATACCTAAGATATACAAAGTCTCTTTTAAATAACCAGTATAACTAGTGAGAAAACCCGGGAAAACCCTTTTTCTTTAAAATTTTAACCCTATGCTAAATATGAAACTGTAGAGCGCCACCTAAGTGTGAAAAAATTGCTTGGATATTTACTCAGATTTGATCTGAACAATAGCACATTGCCGCTGTTAAAATTTATAAACTTTACAATTGTTGTGTAATAGCCACTAATTATGTAAGTTAACAAGCTCAACATCTTGCAAAGGAAAGCCATAAGGGCTATCAAACCATTTTCTGGGCAGACTTTTGTATCATACCTCGATATTGCAACTTCTCAGATGTTACTACTATTAATAAGTGTATTCTTAACAATTATCAGTGAATTAACCGGACATCTTATGATAACACGCAGGAAGGATATACTGATTACCTTTATGTATGGATTAAAATTTGAGTATTTCTCGGCTTTAGGGAATAAATGTGGCTTCTCGTGAGGTGTAAAGGATATAATAGTAACATTAGGGGTACGCGTAGAACTCTATTTTGAAGAACGAAAACCTGACCTCGGGAAACATAAATCGGATTACTTAACACAATTAGAAAAAAAAATGTTCTAGATACATATTACAAAATAAAATGCGGCTGCTTGTGAGGTTGAAGTTTTATGTTTTTGCAAAAATATGCTGGCCGCTGGTCGCGTTAGCCGGGTGGCCTTTTGTGAGGGGTAATTTTGAACACAAATTCGTCGTTGCCTTCAGATTTTGGCCATATGGAGCGGGTGGCCGCTGGTGAGGGGGCCGTTCAAGAGGGGGACTACTGTATTTAGTATTATGAACATCAATACATAGCTTGCTTTATTGATCTCAAAGCTATTTGTTACAATGCCTTTCTTTGATATATTCAACTAACCACTTAAGTAGCAAGAAAGCACACCTTGATATTGACCATGACCTATGACAAGAAAATTATCATAGGGTGAAGTAGGTATTGAGCCCAGGCAGATTTCACTTAACATCTCAAAATTTCTTCCTTAGATTGATAATTTCTTATTAGATGGTTGTCAAGAATGCTTTATGCACAGAACATTCAGTTTGCCATCATATAACCATTAATTTTCCTCTTGCTGTATATTTTAGATTTCCCTAAAATGTGATGATTTCCTGAACTCTTTTTTTTCAAGGTTAAAACAATTTCTATGTCTTAAATTCTAAAAATATAGAGGTGATTTGACTTCATTCCACTATATATACATCTGACATAAATACAGGTCTTGTCTAGAGAATCATAAGCAAAATAAAATCTCTGTTTGAGGAAAAATATTGATAATTTTAGTGAAACCAGGGCCATCTGACTCGTGTATGAAGATGATCACTAAGGTTGGTTTCTCTGTTCATGGTTATTTGGTGGGAATATGGAAGGTTTTAAAGATATGGGTTAAGTTAGGGGTAAGTATGTACCCTAGAGTCAACATTAGTTGCATTCTTAATAATTGTTTTCTTGTTTCATAAGTGTGTGTGTGTGTATATATATCAGGTGGGGTTTCATTGGTTTCCAAGGTAGGACCAAGAGGCAAAGTCTTTTAGAGTAGAGATGGTCCTACAGGTCAGAGTTGGTTGTATGTATGAATTTCAATTTTCATGTCCAATAAGTATGTATGTATGTATGTTTATATATATATATATATATATATATATATATATATATATATATATATATATATATATATATATATATATATATATATATATATATATATATATATATATATATAAGGCTACATGGTGGGGATCTCAATATTTTCAAAGTTAGGATCCATGGGCCAAGTCCTGGAGTTGGAGGTTACCTCCAAGGTCTATGTCAGTTACATTTATGAATTTATCTTTTCATGTCCAGTAAGTATTTTTATGGTTATATAGTAACTGCTTGTAAATCAGCCATAGTTTACAATTTAATATTCATGAGCATGATGTCTTTTCCAGGATGCTGAGAAATTGCTCGATTCCAACCCAGATTTCTTCTCTCAGTTTTCTATAGTTGTGGCCACCAACTTGTGTGAAAGGTATTTACTTCATTTAGAAATACACAGCTTATTTCTTGGATCTTTGTGAAACAACTTTTATAACACATATAAAACAAAATATTTCATGTTCTGAATTACTATATTTACATTCATTTCATTATATCATTTGTTTTTAGTCAACAGTTTCTCCTTATTGTACATAAATCACATCTGGATAGTTTGTATTCTAAAAGAAGTAGTGTAACTTTCAAGGATATTTTTCTACCATGGCATTATTATTGCCTTGCATCAAGTTGCTATAATAATCATTTTTCCATCTTTCATGAGATAAGCAGACTTCAAGTGGCATAGCTCTGAGAAACATTAGGTCTTACTTGTAACTTAATAGCACATTATAATGTGGTGTTAGAAATCCAGAGTTAATAACCATTCAACATAATCGCATGGAATTTGATAAGAACATTGTACCAGATATGCCTTTGATGCATTTTGTATCATCATTTTTGACAAAGTTATAGCTCTTGTTGATTGAAATCTTTGCTTGGGCTAGATGTTAGTTGGCATAGCTCATAAACTATTGAACATGTTCTGATTAAATTTGATATTATCATAGTTGTGCCTTTTATGGGTTTTGCCCTGATTACAGGAGTTATGGCACATAATTTCCCATCCTACTTACTGATGGTGTTCTTAGCTAATTGAGTTACCCTCTTTAAATAAAATAATAATAATAATAATAATAATAATAATAATAATAATAATAATAATAATAATAATAATAATAATGTAACAAAATGTCACTGTGACCTATATTTAACATTTGTCTGGTTTAAGTTAAGTATAGCTCATGACCTGATCTGATAGATCTTTTGCAGCCTATATAATAATGTTATACCTGGAGTCATGAAACTTAGAGGATTCATCTGATTGGTCCTAAACTCACACCTTAAAAGTAGGTCACCATGACCAAAACTTAAGCTTCACTGAGCTTAGTTAAAATGTTGTGTTTTTTTACTGTTTCATGCTTGAATCATTTAACATTACAGTTGCATAATCACTTTTAGTACCCATACATACATAAAGGTCAGTGTAACAGTCTCATTTCACATTTAATGGCACATTTTATGATTTTGCACTCAAGTCATAACCATACACATGTCATGCATGCTACATACATATTGTACTAACCAATTTTAGACACATGATGCTTGGTTAGGGGATGCATCCTGATGAGCACTTCTTCATTTCAGTTGTGGATCAGTTTGACACATATTTTATGCTTTACTGACTTGGGTTAAATTTTGTGTTTTGTATTTCTTTTATGCTTTTAATTCTAGAAAAATTGATGGTGATATGCATATTTGCTTCCAGTCTTATATCAAAAGAATCTGTGACCTATACTTGTTTGTGGCTATTTTTAAGTATTTGCATTTGGCTCCAGACTACACACAGTTTTGGCATGCTCTATACATTCTGCCTATTGCATATGAACCACTTTGGTGGCCTAGTGGTTAGAGCGTCCGCCTAAGATACAGGAGGTCATGGGTTCGATCCCTGGTTGAGTCATACCAAAGACTTATAAAAATGGTACTAACAGCTGCCTCACTTGACGATCAGCATTAAGAGGTTAGTGTTAGGACTGGTCGGCTGGGTGTCAGGATAATGTGACTGGGTGGGACATCATGCTACATGTCTGCGGCATGATGCCCCAGTGCTAGACATCACCATGAACTGTCACACTGCAGACATTGTAGTGATATGACTGAAAAATTGTTAATGCTACATTAAAAATCATAATCACATGACATCACCTCTTATTGCATATGATGAAACTTGGTGAGTGGAAGCTTTTTGATAGATTCTGCATCCATCCTCCCTAGAATCCTGAGCTAGATAAGTGGATGCATTTTCAGTAGATTCTAAATCCACCACACTCAGGATTGTGAAGTTTTGTGAGTGGATTCATTTTGATAGGTTCTGCATCCTTCATTCCTAGAATCATCAAGCTAGGTGACTGGATGCATTTGGAATGTTTCTACATCCATCCTTGCTAGATTCATCAGGCTTTGTAAGTGGATGCATTTTGAATAGTTCTACATCCATCCCTCCTAGAATCATCAAGATAGGTGAGTGGATGCATTTTGAATGGTTCAGTATCCCTCCTCCATAAAATCATCAAGCTAGGTAACAGGATGCATTTTGAATGGTTCTACATCCCTCCCTCCTAGAATCATCAAGCTAGGTGAGTGGATGCATTTGGAATGGTTCTGCATCCATCTTCCCTAGAATCATCAAGCTAGGCGAGTGAAAACATTTGGAATGGTTCTGCATCCATCCTTCCTAGAATCAACAAGCTATGTGAGTGAATGCTTTTTGGAATGGTTCTACATCCATCTTTCCTAGAATCATCAAGCTAGGTGAGTGGATGCATTTGGAATGGTTCTGGATCCATCTTCCCTAGAATCATCAATCTAGGCAATGCATTTGGAATGGTTCTACATCCATCTTCCCTAGAATCATCAAGCTAGGCGAGTGAATGCATTTGGAATGGTTCTTCATCCATCTTTCCTAGAATCATCACGCTAGGTGAGTGGATGCATTTGGAATGGTTCTACATCCCTTTTTCAAAAAGTAATGTTTATCATTGATTCATGCCTAGCAGATATTGTTGATAAAATTCACTTTTTGATACTTTTCATGTTCTGATGATAAAACTTTAATAGTGGTTATATATTTTCATTAGTACTACACCCATACAACCAAAGAATGTCACTGTGTGCTCCATGTTATGCTTTGCAAACATTGACTAAGTGATTGTGTTTATTGCTGTGTAGTTCTAGTCAATTGTAATCTCTCAGTTGTGGTTAGAAGTTGGAATACATATGTTTATTAGTTGGCACATGTTCCATGTTAATGACTCTATTTTGTGATCAAGTCAGCAAGATTTACATATGTAAACAGCCTGTAACCATTTACAAAAATCAGTAAGTGTGTAAACATACACAGACATGGCTGTCAGTGATGCAGTAGCTGTCAGTTCTGATTAATTGATATGTTTCTACATTTCTGCTTAAGAGGACTTTTGTAAGATTTGTTTGGTCTTTTCTTCAAGTATGGATTGTGTTCATATTGAATGTTGCATTTTTAGGAAAAAAATGAACTTGATGAGAATTTGTTTTACCACACAGTAGACTTATATTGATTCACTTTTCTGACAAAATTTTCTTTACCACTGCAAGACATGTTCTTTAACATAACTTTTGATGAATAACATTTTATTTTAAAGGAAAGGGATTTGTAGTTTACAAGCCTCTGCAGTGTTTTGTAATCATAGTTGATTCCTCAAAAGCATAGCATGCACAGGGCATCTAATTGCATGATGGTTTTTTACCATAAGCATATATGTTGCAGTATTAGAAAGTATCATGATGAACCAGCAGATGTTTTACATAATTGATATATTCAACAAGGTCATGTCTTGAAAACTCCATCTTGTTATAAGAATAGGTGCAAGACATACAGCAAATGAAACAAGTAAGCAAGCATAATGGTTTACATGTAAACAGTCATCACTTGCATCAGCTCTAAGTCTACTGTACAGGTCAGGGTTGAGTTTCTGATCATTTTGGTCAAACAGTGCTGTGGACATTGTAGCCTTAATTATGATCAGTTACCATCACTCTGTATTGTGCATGCAAATGAGTATAGGAATTTGATTTTCATGTGAGGTCTTATCAGCACTGGCTAATCAAGCTAATTATTGATGCACAAACTCTACTTGTACTTCTGACTGACACAATCCAAGTTTACTCAAAACCGAGTTGAAACCGAATTCTAGTGATAAAAGAAGTTCACCCAATGAAATCTGAATTCTAGGAGTAGAGAGCGAATTTCACTCTGTAAAATATGAATTCTAGGGATACACAGTGATTTATGTCTACTTAAGCAGCTTTTAAGAACAATGATTTAACAAAATATAAAAATTGTTTTATCATTTGTTTCCTATTAGAATAAATATGTTGGTTGGTTGGATTGTATGTCAGCACAACACTGGTTATGTAGTGCAAGTTGAAATTATTAAATTAAAGATTAAAAGTTTAAAAGTTAAAATATAATAAAAAAATAGTAAAACAAGCCTATTAATTACCAAAAATTCTAACATTTCGTTATGAAGATCATTTTAGTCTTAATTTTGGAATGATGATTAGTGTTTACACTGGTTAATTGGGTCTGCTGAAAAGTTTGATCATTGATAATTTACCATTAGAACTTTATTTTATATATAGTCCTAGGAAAGGAGGGGATTGGGGTCAACAGTAACATTTTCATAGAGAATATGGACTCTTTGTTCTTCCTGGAACCCAGTTTAAATCTTGAATGGAGACTCAGGGATGTAAAAAGTATGGATACTTAAAATGGCTTGCTTTATAAGTAAAATGTTGTTTTGAATAGGTACATGAAAGTCATTTTCTGTTTGAATTTACTGTAGGCATGGAAATTCTTGTAAACATTTGTTATTATTGCAAGTAAATTTTGGATCATTTCTGCAAGACATTGTTGGTAAAATTGGTACAGTTATACTTTTATTGGTTCATTACCTATATCAATAACACATTTTGCTTAGGAAAACTTATTACCAGTCATTGCTAATTATGAGTTTCTGAGAATTCCTAAATTTGAACATATAGATAACCTCAAAGATAAGTTTAACTTTTACTAGCAATGAAATCACTGCATAATTATTTTGCAAATTGAACAATTCAGAAATTGAGTTTCCACGTTGTCTCACAAAATGTTGTGTTTTTTAAAATAAAAAACAATCTTGTTTTGTAGTGTTTCACCAGTTAGTCTGGTTCCCAACTTCATAGACTTCTCTTTTCACAAAATACTGTATACACTACTCTGGAAACAAGACTAATCAACAAAACAAAAGCTGTGATGTACACAAATGTTTATGCATACTGTGTTGGTTGTTGAAACCAGTTTAAATCATGTTATTAATGTTTCAGATGATGGACATTTGGAAAATAAATGTAATTTATACAGAATAACGAACAACTTCAAAGAAAAATGAGCTTTATTGAAAATTATTATCAGCATGATTATAAAATGAGGCTTCAGTCATTTAACAGCCCAGTTTCCCCACCCCCTGCTCAAAACTTACAGGTCTCTGGATGTCTAGCAGACTTTTTTGATGTCCCTTGGTAACTCATGCCCTTGCTTATAGTGTGGTATTTGTTTTTGTACCCTGATTTGCACAAATTATCAAGAGAGAGGTGTAGCTAGAAAACAAATTTTTAAAGCTTTTTATAGTCAGATCATGTACATAGCTATTCATTTTTGTTTTCATATTTCAGAGCAATATCAAAGTTATCAAATCACCTTTGGAGCAAAAATGTACCACTGCTTGTATGCCGTTGCTATGGTTTCATTGGCTACATGAGATTATTGATCAAGGAACACACAGGTAAAAAACCTACTTATAATTGCATTCGAGTTACATTTGTTCTTGTGCCAGCCTTGAAGAATTTTAACATTTAATATCATTTTATATTGCCACCTGTCTGTATGTAGATTACTATGTATGTCAATATTCTGGATTAACTTCAGTGTCAAATTTTGCTTCTTTTATGTTTGTCCACCTTTTTGGGGATTTCGAATATAGCTTCAGTATGGACCCATCTATATCTAGTTATCATTGTGGCCAATGACTTTATCTAGGTATATGGGTCTATGTCAAGTCTCATCTTACTGTGTGGCCAATGACTTTATCTAGGTATATGGGTTTATTTCATGTCTATGGGTTTATTTCATGTCTCATCTCACTGTGTGGCCAATAACTTATCCAGGTATATGAGTCTATGTCAGCTCTCAGCTTACTGTGTAGCCAATGACTTTATCCAGGTATATGGGTCTGTGTCACATTTCATCTTGCTGTGTGGCCAATGTCTTTATCTAGCTATATTGGTCTGTGTCAAGTCTCATCTTACTATGTGGCCAATGACTTTGTCTAGGTATATGGGTTTATTTCATGTCTCATCTCACTGTGTGGCCAATGACTTTATCCAGGTATACGGGTCTATATCAAGTCTCATTTTACTGTGTGAACATTGACTTTATCTAGGTATTGGGTCTATGTCAAGTGTCAGCTTACTGTGTGGCCAATGATTTTATCTAGGTATATTGGGCTATGTCAAGTCTCATCTTATTGTGTTGCCAATGACTTTATCTATATATATCTATATCTATATCTATATATATATATATATATATATATATATATATATATATATATATATATATATATATATATATATATATATGGGTCTGTGTCAAGTCCATCACCTTTTAAGAATATAAGTTGATAGGTAGTCAGGGTTGTTTCACTGTATGTTAAGTCTCATGTTACTAGGTGGCCAGTGAACTATTTTGTTGTTGTAGAAACCAGAAAATATGCCCATATAAATAATAACTTAAAAGCATAGCATGCATGATATAGTAGTGTATGACATAAATTGTACAAGTGCTGGTCACTGTTATGTAGTGTGTGGTGATCTTGTTAAATGTGTCTCAAACTTTTTGTATCATTAAATATTAGTATCAGATGGTTTTCTTGATATTATCCTTTATTATTAGCAATCTTACCAATTTTTTTTAAAATTTAGTCTTCAATATCTACCCCATGTTGACTTCATCATCTCACAATTTTCAGTACTAAGCATAACATAGCTTACCTTTTTCCATTGAAACATTAGTGACAACCCTAGGGACTCAATCCCTCTGAAGCAAAGCATTCCTCTCCTGTCTGTTCACGAATGTGCCAGACTAAACCTGTTTTCAGAGGCTTGGTAGGGCATAACCATCAGTAGGTCATGTTTCTATTTTAAAAAAAGGCATACAATCTTTGGTTTTTGGATCGCACTCCTCTAGTAGGGTCATCTAAAACAATTCTTCCTTTCCTCTAGTAAGGTCCTCTATTTATGTCCTCCCTTCTCTAGTAAAGTCCCCTATATATGTCCTCCCTCCTCTAGTAAAGTCCCCTATATATGTCCTCCCTCCTCTAGTAAAGTCCCCATATATATGTCTTCACTCCATTAGTAAGGTGCCCTATATATGTCCTCCCTCCTCTAGTAAGGTCCCCTATATATGTCTTCCCTCCTCTAGTAAATTCGCCAATAAATGTCCTCCCTCCTCTAGTAAGGTCCCCTATATATATGCCCTATGTAAGTACACTATATTTATTTTTCATTCAGGAGATAATGCTATGTAATTAATTTGTAAATAGAGTGGTTAACTGAGGTAATGTTCATTATACTAGTTCTCTTTGCATAGAAAAGATTTTGATCAAATTTGCCATGTGCATCATTGTCAAGGAAACAATCAGTGTCAAAGGTATATATAATACCAAATGCGAATCTTTTGTGATTTTTGTAGTGTAAAACAGTTCTAGTTGTCCATCTCTTAAAACAGTGGCTGATTTTCTTTTCTTCTTTTTAAAGAGAAACAATGCTTGGTTTGTACTATTGAGGGTTATATATCAGCTCTTTTTTCAAAAGGCCATCAGATGGACTCTCACTTAGCTGGCCAAATCAGTTATTTCAAGTTGCAAAGATCAGCTTTGCACTTGCTAATGCCGAAACGGAACCCTTATTGTTTATTTGATCTCTTTATAAAGCCCCCATAAAGCTTCCTTCAAGACATTTTATTTGCTCTACATTTGTGAGATGAAGGAGCAAACTTTATGCCTTATCTGAAGATCGAGGTTGTATAAGGTTCAATGGAAACAAGTTGGTTTCACATCTCGAATAACCAGGTTTATTTTAGCCAAATTCCAGCTTTCATCAGTCGCTTCACTCTTTGTATCTTTCCTCATCTTTAAAGGTTCAGCTGATATTTCAGCTGTGATCATTTCATGGTGGGTTGCAGTAACTATCAAATAGGCTTTTCAGTCCCTTTAACCAATAGGAACCTTTCATTAATGAACATTAAAGCCCATTGGTTCCTTACCAGTAGGAACCTTTTATTCATGAACATTAAAGCCCATAAGGTTTGAACCTTTGCTACCTCATAGACCTGCCAAACTCGTTTGACCTTGGAGAATGGGATGAAAGCCACATTTTAAGGTTCTCACCACTTTTTCCTTCTTTTACCTTTGCTTTCTATCACAGTGAAGGCATATTTTTCTTGGCCCTGATTGTCATAGCTCAAAAGTGACCCATGGGGATTCCATTCCACAGCAGTCTCCTACTTCTCATTGGAGATGAGTCTTTCTTGTGTTGGATTTTCTTCCCAAGTTACGGGATCATCAGCCTCCCTCCAATCAAAAAATATTGCTATGCAATAGCAACAAATAGTTTTTTAGAGGTGTGGTAAAACTAATTTCAATGAAGTAATACCTGTTGCTTCTGCCAGATTCCCTTCTCTCACCACAAACTGATGTTCCGCTAAATTAGACTGCATCCTTAAAAAATGATGGACATTACTCATGGCCTAGCTATCTGTAATGTTACCAGGGGCAATCTCATGTTCTAGACTCTTCTGATCAGCCTAATTGAAGGATGAATTCTCATCAGACAATCAAGGTATTTTCTGCCTCAAAATTGCCAGGTACACATCAAAACTAGTTGAATGACTTTTAGATTTGTACAAATGATGCAGATCAGGAAAAACAGAAATAAAAACTTGAAATGACTTCTCCAAAACCACTGAACATATGAATATAGTAAAGCATTTAAAAGACCTTGAACACACAACCGAATTTGATCAAATTTAGAAAATGCATCATAGCATAAAGATTTTCAGCTTTGTTCAAATGATGCACCAGTGCAAAAAATATAATTGATACGACTTCTTTCCAAAAAACACGAGGAACAGATATTTACCAAATTTAAATTAAGCTCACAAATCATACAGATTACAGCAGATAGAAAACCTTTAGCTTTCCTCTAACACATCCATCAAACCTGAGAAACTTATCAGCACCACTGCACCAACTGCATATTAAATGAAATTTGATAGTTTATTTGCCTCTAGAAGTAATTTTTTCAATTACTTTTTTTTACATTTAGAATTTTAGGTAATTTTTGATACATGGCTTGTTATCAGTTTTACAAAGACCACCAGATGAAGACAAACATGGCATATTTTTGGACTTGTGTATATGTAGACAAATAGGCATCTTTTTGGACTTGTGTATATGTAGACAAATAGGCATTTTTTTGGACTTGTGTATATGTAGACAAATAGGCATCTTTTTGGACTTGTGTATATGTAGACAAATAGGCATTTTTTGGACTTGTGTATATGTAGACAAATAGGCATCTTTTTGGACTTGTGTATAATGTAGACAAACATGGCATATTTTTGGACTTGTGTATATGTAGACAAACATAGCATCTTTTTGAACTTGTGTATATGTAGACAAACATAGTATCTTTTTAAACTTGTGTATATGTAGACAAACATAGCATCTATTTGTATGTATGTAGATGTCCTTTCTATACTTTTCTTGCCATGAAATCAATTTTTCCTTTTCAAGCAGGTTTTCAAATGCTGGGTCCTTTTGAGTCTTTTTTTTTCTGCATTGGGAATATTTTGCAGAAACAAGTCTTGTTGAACTTTACTTCCATCTAGATCTAGATCGAAAAATTCTATAGCAATTTCAGTATGAAAAATCTACAAACAGAAAAGGCCAAATCTGAATGAAAACAATTGATAGATATAAAGTTATTTTTCTTTTATTGTTCAGCATATTTGAATTAATCTGGTCATATCAATAACACTGTTCATTTTTATGGTGTACATTCTTCCCATATTAATGACATTTTTCTATTTTGAATTTGCCTTCAGTTGTTGAATCTCATCCAGACAATACACATGAAGATCTTCGACTGGATCGACCATTTCCAGCTCTTGTCCAATACTGTGACTCACTTCACTTGGAAACTATGAACAGTAAAGTAAGCCATTTTTCTTGTTGATAAACATTACATTGATGAAATATGCTTTTTTGTTGGAATTCAGTATGCATTAAAGTTTTTGCTATGGATATATGCAGTAGAATGTTTCTAAATTGGATATGTTTTGGCTGTTGTATATATCTTTACAGAAGATAGAGGTGTATTTAGCATTAGACTGGTGTTATTGGGAACAAACTATGTGCCCAGTCTGCAGAAGGGGGCATACTACAGATGTGTATTTAGCAATAGAATGGTTTAATTGGAAACAAACTACATGACCATTCTGCAGAAGGGGGCATACTACAGATGTATATTTAGCATTAGAATGGTCTTATTGGAAACAAACCATGTGCCCATATTGCAGAAAACAGCAAGCTATAGATATGTATTTAGCATTACAATGGTCTAATTGGAAACAAACTACATGACCATTCTGCAGAAGGAGGCATGCTACAGATGTGTATTTAGAATTGGAATGGTTTAATTGGCAACAAAATACATGACCATTCTGCAGAAGGGGGCATGCTACAGATGTGTATTTAGAATTGGAATGGTGTAATTGGAAACAAACTACATGACCATTCTGCAGAATGTGTATTTTTGCATTAGAATGGTCTTATTAGAAACAAACCATGTGCCCAGTCTACAGATGGGGCATGCTAAAAAGATTCATTTTTAGAGGTCTCACTGCATTACATGTCAGGAAGGATATATGTTATGTATGTTTTCATCATTGAGCAAATGTGATATAGAACTGTATATGCCTGTATATGTACACTTCCATATAAAGAACACCTTTTTATAAAGACAGTATATGTCCCATTTTCAGCTTATTTAACAAGGACTCTTGTGAATAATAAATAATGGTTACCCTATGAACTTGCATATAAGCCGAAATATTTAGGAAAACAATGACAGCTTGGAAGATGGGGAGTGGTATCATCTGCAGGCCAAGTCTAAACTTTAAATTGTTTTTGTCATTTTGTTGACTACCATAATGAAAATAAAATAATTCTTTTTCTGTGTCCTAAGACTTATATTCATATAAAAGAAATAACATCACTTTTGGAGTCCTCAACATCAAAACAAAAACTGGCAAGTTTGGCACAGGTCAACCAACAGTGACTGGCTCTTTCAATAACAATGTAAATACTGTTATAAACGAAAAAAAAATTATTATTATTATTATTATTATTATTTTGCATATACATATTTTCTGATTTCTCCAACACAAAATTAAATAACCATTAATAAAGACTTCATAATTGACAGACTTGTTCAGGTTTGAGAGACCTGACTGTACTATAATGTACAGTACTTGCACAGTTCAAATCAAGCTTTGTGTCACTTAAATACCTGTTTATTCCCAAAAAATATTAGATGTATATTTTGCTTTATTCATTGTTTCTACCAAATCACATATTGATCGACATGCTCACAAGTTACTCTTTATCAGTGATATATGCAATCCTGCAAATTGAGGTAATCTTTATGAAAAGGCACACACATTTAACTGTACAAGGCACATAACCAGTATATATTAACATAAATATTACTTGTTTATGAAGGAATGATAATAATAAAGTCTACAAGACTGAATATTGGCCTGTTCAATCATTTTCTTTAAAATGAATTATATGAAAATTTGGTTGGCAAAGTTGTTATGCATATTTAAATTAATTGTCTGTTAGTTTTAATTTTTCTTTTTTATTTAATTACATTTTATTTTAATGTAACATTGTATTCTGGACTTGACCTTGTCTAAAGTTATGTTCATTTCTGTGACCTGATTGACTTTTTTATTTCTTTTTTTATTCATTTATGTAAACAACAGCTTCATTATTCTCTATGGGTATAAGCTCATTGACCAAATTATTATTTAGGTAAACATGTTAGTTTGGGTCATGGTTTTAGGGATTCCAAAGTGAACTTTATAGGGTATCATGTTTTAAATAAACAAGGCTCATTAGACCATTCAAGAAGATTATTTTCCATTATGTAATGGTTGCTTTTAAAAAATGCTAGTTGTGACCTTAAGGTCAAGCAGAAAACTATATTAACTTGTGGTTTTGAGGATTTTACCAGTCATGCTTTAACATCTAGCACTTTGGGTTGTACAGTGTTGTGTCCAGTTTTTGCTGAATTTTATTTTCTTCAAATTATTGAATTCAACATACTTTCTCTTAAAATAGCTTATCCTGGTCACAACATAATAATTCTAGGGAAAATATTTCAAAAAACCTTGTTTTTGAATTCAAGTTCACCTAGTTTCAGAATTTTTTTTAAAATACCCAGTATTATTTCACATTTTAGAAAGTTATAGTGAAATCAGCAAGCTTTTTACAATGTCATCAAAAGTGAAGATCTTTATTTCAATCCTGCTCTGGAGCTGTTTGACTAACTGAAGAAAGATCAATTATTTCAGTTTGCCAGAAAATATGATCTTTCTGAGGCAAAAGCTTCTTTAATAAAGTAAGAAATAAAAAATATTTTGGATCAATATTTGGTGAAAAAGAATGTTTTGGATAAAAATGCTTTGGTTTTGAACAGTAAGTCTGTATCAGACTCTAACATAAAAGTAAAGGAATTAAAATTAAAATAAAAGATTGCTTGAACTTTAGAAAGATAAAGAGGAAAAGCAAATGCAAATGCAATTGAAGAAAGAGGAAAGAAAGAGGAGAATTCTATTGGAGAAAGTGGAGAACAAAATGCAGTTATATAAGGAGGTAAGAGATGAAAATTCTGTTGGAAATAGAGGAGAGAGAGAGAGAGACAGACAGACAGATGCAAATGCAAAAAGAAAAGGAAGAAAGAGGAGAATTCTATTGGAGAAAGTGGAGAACAAAATGTAGTTATATAAGGAGGTAAGAGATGAAAATTCTGTTGGAAATAGAGGAGAGAGAGAGAGAGAGAGAGAGACAGACAGACAGACAGACAGATGCAAATGCAAAAAGAAAAGGAAGAAAGGGAATATAAATTTAGATTAAGAGAATTAGAGCTGGCAAGTGTAAACCACATCCCCACTTTACATACAGATTCAGTTTTTGATGTTACTAAGAATATTAGGTTAGTGCCCCTTTTAGAGTAAAAGAAGTAGACAAATATTTTCTTAATTTTGAAAAAAATTGCTGAAATTCAAAATGGCCATGGTAACATTGGACTCTATTTTTACAGAGTTCACTGTTTGGCAAAGCCTGAGACATCGATGCTTCCCTTTCAGTACAGCAAGTACTGACTATAATCTGGTTAAGGAGTGCATCTGAAAGGTTTATGAGTTAGTCCATGGAGATTATCGGCAAATATTCAAGTGCAGTAAAAAGGAAGCTGGACAAACTCATGTCATATTTGCTAGAGAGAAAGAGCAGTTATTTGATAGGTGCTGCTTAGAAAGGTGATCAAGATTATGAAAATCTCAGACAATTCATATTACTTGAAGAATTCAAGAATTGTGTCAATAAACATTAAGACTTATCTTGTAAAGCATAAGGAGAAAACCATTGAAAACGCTCCTCATATTGCACACCTCATCCTGCTCATAAGGAGAAAACCTTTGAAAACACTCCTCATATTGCACACCTCATACTGCTCATAAGGAGAAAACCATTGAAAACACTCCTCATATTGCACACCTCATACTGCTCATACATATGGAGAAAACCATTGAAAACACTCCTCATATTGCACACCTCATACTACTCATAAGGAGAAAACCATTGAAAACACTCTTCATATTGCACACCTCATACTGCTCATACATATGGAGAAAACCATTGAAAACACTCCTCATATTGCACACATCATACTACTCATAAGGAGAAAAACCATTGAAAATACTCCTTATATTGCACACCTCATACTACTCATAAGGAGAAAACCATTGAAAACACTCCTCATATTGCTCACCTCATACTACTCATAAGGAGAAAACCTTTGAAAACACTCCTCATATTGCACACCTCATACTGCTCATACATATGGAGAAAACCATTGAAAACACTCCTCATATTGCACACCTCATACTACTCATAAGGAGAAAACCATTGAAAACACTCCTCATATTGCACACCTCATACTGCTTATAAGGAGAAAACCATTGAAAACGCTCCTCATATTGCACACCTCATCCTGCTCATAAGGAGAAAACCATTGAAAACACTCCTCATATTGCTCACCTCATACTGCTCATAAGGAGAAAACCTTTGAAAACACTCCTCATATTGCACACCTCATACTGCTCATACATGTGGAGAAAACCATTGAAAACACTCCTCATATTGCACACCTCATCCTGCTCATAAGGAGAAAACCATTGAAAACACTCCTCATATTGCTCACCTCATACTGCTCATAAGGAGAAAACCTTTGAAAACACTCCTCATATTGCACACGTCATACTACTCATAAGGAGAAAAACCATTGAAAACACTCCTCATATTGCACACCTCATACTACTCATAAGGAGAAAACCTTTGAAAACACTCCTCATATTGCACACCTCATACTGCTCATAAGGTGAAAACCATTGAAAATGCTCCTCATACTGCACACCTCATACTGCTCATAAGGAGAAAACCATTGAAAACGCTCCTCATATTGCACACCTCATACTGCTCATAAGGAGAAAACCATTGAAAATACTCCTCATACTGCACACCTCATAGAGTTTCTTTTATAAGTAAGTCTTCCACTCAGCAATCAAGTAACAAAAAAGCATTTCAGCCTTTTCACGTCCTTAAAAAATTCAGTCTTTCACAACTTTTTAGAATCAAGTTTCTGGTAAGATTGATTAGAAATCCTTATCTCTTCCTATGTGTAGCTATTGCAAGAAGAATGGACCCATTTTTTCTGATTATTACAAATTCAAAAATAAGCATCAGAATCAAGACAGACCTATTCTTTATGCTCTTATTTCTAAGAGGTCATGGTCACAGTCATATATTGAAAGCAATACATGTTTTGGGTCTAATAAACCCCAGTCAGATTTTATTATGGAGAATTATGAACTATTCATGTTGAAGTGTTCTGTATCACTCCCATTCCTATTAAAATTTTAAGGGACACAGCAGCTTCTTAGAGTCTTTTATTATCAGGTACTATGCCTTTTTCTGAGAAATCTTTTAATGAGAGTGTTCTTATTGAGGGAGTAAAGTACAGCTTTGTTAATGTTCCTCTCAATTGTGTAAATCTGTCATCAGACAGTCTCAGGGCCTGTGATAATTAAAAGCAATGTTTATAAATACTGCAGAGCTTTTAATACTTTTCAAATGGTAGTTAAACCCGATCAGAAGATACTTAAGGCTCATCTGTAACCTATTCCTGCATTTAGCAAACCATTTAGCAAAATAAGGGTAGATTATGTCAATCCCTTGCACAAGACCAAGTCTGGTAACCAATACTTGTTGACCATAATGTGTTCGTCAACAAGATTCAAAGAGACAATTCTTTTGATAAAGTTTTTTAACTCAATTTGGCCTTCCCAAATCCGACCAATCTGATTCAGGGTCAAATTTTATCTCTGGAATTTTATGCTTGAATTTGTCATCCAGCAATTCATGTCAAAAGTGAAATTATAGTTTGACAGAACTACAGTGGAGAGAACTTTTGAGTGTGGTGATAGAGTTCTGTCTTATTCATTCTTCAAAATTTTCTTTAGATGATGTATTGCGGCCCTTAGAAAGTTCAGAAGAAAATGAGTGAGTTAAATTGTGGTAATAGTACTCCTTTGATGTAAATAAATTAAAGAAGTACCATTATGTTGAGATAGATAGCCAGGGTAATCATGTAATTAATTTACTTGCTTTTGTCCTACTTGGTGAGGATTTAAGCAAAAGAATGCAACATTAGTTCAGCTCGTTCTCTGATTATTGTTTAATGATCACAACTCCCTTACTTTCATTTACAAGATGAAAAACAAAAGTCAGAGATTATTAAGGTGAAGTGTTTTGTTAAGGGAATATAATATTGATAACAGGCTCATCAAGGGAAAAGACTTTTTAACAGCAGATGCACTTTCACATGTATAGAAATGTAGTTTTATGTATACTTTGTGTCCTTCATAAGATTTCATCTTATGTTTTTTTATCACATGTATATTTGACCTATAGTAAGAAGAAAGCTTTATTGCATAAATCTTTTTTTTTTCTTTATGGGGGAAGTGTTATATATATTGAATTTAATTGTTGTCTGTTAGTTTTAACTTTTTTTTCCATTACATGTTATTGCATTGTAACATTTTATGCTGGACATAAACTTGTCCAACTTTGAGTCATTTTTGTTTGACTTGATTGACTTTTTAAAAAATCTTTTGTATTTCATTTATGTAAGCATCTAATAATAGATTCATTATTCTCATTGATCAAATAATATTCAGGTAAACATTTTGATTTAGGTCAGGGTTTGGAGATTCTCATTAGATCATTCTAGACAGTTATTTTCTATTAGGTAATGGTTATTTTTAGAAAGTGCTAATTGTGACCTGAGGTCATGCAGAGAACTAAATTATCTTGTAACTGTGAGGATTTTAACAGTTGTGCTTTAACATCTAGCAGTTTAAGTTTTACTATGTTGTTACCAGGATAAGCTAAATTTTATTTTCTTCAAATTATTGAATTCGAATAATTATTTCCTTTGTAAATACAAAAGTGTTCTGACAAAATTTTTGGATAAAGACATTTGTTGGAATTTATAGTGAATTCAAACCTGGAATAATATTTTTGTGATTCAACAAGAGACTGTTGACACATCAGTATGATGCAAGCTATAACAGACACATTGTCACCTTCAATTTTGGATCTCTTTAGGACTTTAACTGAGTTTCATTTAGGACTTTTTATTAATAGGACTTGTTACTTTAATTATTGGGTTATTTTTGGATTTAATTTGCAATACCTGTAAGTTCTATTTTCTTATTTTTCACTTTGTATGCTAAGGAAATAAATTTTTGTTGAATTTTACAAAGCGTGTTGTCTTTACTCTTTTCAGTTACTTATTTTAACAGCATAGACATGTAACAAAGTGCTTGTAACAAAGTGATAAAACATTGCTGAATACATGTCTATTGCATGTTGGCCTTACATGCTGCATGCTTTAGACTGTTGTTTGTACTTGTCAAATAAAATTTTCAAATTTTAGGATAATACTTTTAATATTTTATTGAAATATTAGCAGTGAAGTGAGTTTTTCTTCAGAATGATACCTACACAAAACAACTTTGAATGCTGATGTTCTGAACATTCTTCTCATTACATTATGGTAACATTTTGCTATTACTGAAGCACAGTTTATTTAAATGTAATTTTCCTGAAGAAAATGATTAAGGATACATAAAATGTCTATTCAGGAGAAATACTTAAATAATCAGTTGTTAAATGAAAATAAAAAGCAGTGTCATAATTAATCTGCTGAACCTATTAGAAATATTCATGTTATTTAAACAATTAAACAATTTTTGAAAATATAAATCAAGATTGATACATCATATCATTGGTTATGTATTTTGTGAGAAAATGGCCAAATTATGATATATATTAGGATATATATTTTTTTGTAATAACTGTACAAGGGGCTTTTTTCAATATAACTGTCAGCCATAAAAATAGGTGCCACAGCAGAGAAGAAAACTTTTTCAATGGTTGCTATCATTATTAAAAGAGGTTGTGGATAAAACTGAAATACATATTAAAGGAAGACAGAATGGCCACTTTTTAGCTTTCATTCAGCTAACACTATTGCCCAGTCTCTGGCAAATATTTCCTTTTTAGTGTATACAGAATAATGCTGGACTGCACAACACTATCTTTAGGACAGGTTAAAATAAATTCTCTACCATTCACCAAGCAAAAAAAGAAGTAATTATGAAATTGGATTATGCCATTGATGCACCATTGAGCTGCATTAGAGAAAATTACATTTTCTGTGCTGTTTATTAAATCCAGATCATTTGCTGGAGCTTATCATGTACACATTAATACTTTATAAAAATAAAATAATTTGTGGTTGTGTCGAGATTAGTTAATGAATTCTGCTAAATGGTCAAGAACTCTTCAATTATTACAAAGTATTATTTTTTGTATCAGAAATCACTTGTATCAGGAAAGGAGAAACATTTTACTGCCTATAGACCTTTTGGAGTGATTTTAATTATGCCTGCTTAAAACATTATGACTAATGAAACATGCTCACAAAGTGAAATATAAGACTGTCTCCTAGACTCTATAAGTTTTCTCACAAAGTGAAATAGAGCACTGTCTCCTAGACAACTGAGTCATTCTCAATGAATGAAATAGATTGCTGTCTCCTGGACTACTGAATCATTCTCAATGAGTGAAATAGAACTTTCTCCTAGACTACTGAAGCTTTTTCACTGAATGAAATAGAAGACTGTCTCCTAGATTACTGAAGCTTTTACACTGAGTGAAATAGAAGACTGTCTCATAGTCTATTTAAGCTTTCTCACAAAGTGAAATTGATGACTATCTCCTAGACTACTGAAGCATTCTCACTGGATGAAATAGAAGACTGTATCCTAGACTACTGAAGCATTCTCACTGGATGACATAGAGGACTGTATCCTAGACTACTGAAGCATTCTTATTGAATGAAATAGAGGACTGTCTCCTAGATTACTGAAGCTTTTACACTGAGTGAAATAGAAGACTGTCTCATAGTCTATTTAAGCTTTCTCACAAAGTGAAATAGAGGACTGTCCCCTAAACTACTAAAGCATTCTCACTGAATGAAATAGAGACTGTCTCCTCAACTATTTAAGCTTTCTTACAAAGTGAAATATAGGACTGTCTTCTATGCTACTGAACCTTTCTCACACAGAATGAAATATAAAACTGTCTCCTAGACTAATGAAACATTCTGAATGAGTGATATAGAGAACTGAATCCTAGACTGCTGAAGCATTCTCATTGAATGAAATAGAATTTTCTCCTAAACTACTGAATCATTTTCACTGAATGAAATAGAGGACTGTCTCCTAGATTACTGAAGCTTTCACACTGATTGAAATAGAAGACTATCTCATAGACTATTTAAGCTTTCTCACAAAGTGAAAGAAATGACTATCTCCTTAGCTACTGAAGCATTCTCACTGGATGACATAGAGGACTGTAGCCTAGACTGCTGAAGCATTCTTATTGAATGAAATAGAGAACTGTTTCCTAGACTACTGAACCATTCTTATTGAATGAAATAAGAGAACTGTATCCTAGACTATTGATTCAGATATTTTCTTACTGAATGAAATAGAGTAGTGTCTTCACATGCTTTTTATATCCCTGATTCTGTAGAGTTTTGTGTATATAGTATACATGTCCATCCATCCTTCCATCATGCACTCATAAGTGCAGCTAGTACTATAGATTAATACAGATTGCCATGAAAGTGGTAAGTACTTCAGTCATCACTGGAAGATGCAAATATTTACAAATAAATTTGCTCCATTGTTGTGTTAGTTATTTACCATTTGGTCTTGTAGTGGTGTATGGCAATCTCATTAGCATAACTAGTACAGTATGTAGTATTATCAGTATATCACTTTTCCATGTTTTTATTTCTTCCATTGGTACATACCACAGTACTTTTTCATGGCACTTAAGTAGTTTACACTGGTATGGAATATAAGGAAATTCTAGAGTAATCTTGTTACAGATTTAATGCTATTAACAGCATGTTTTAATTTGATACGACAAAATAATTCAAGAAATTACTTTTGTATTTTTATGCACAAATTGTATTTGTCACAAATTAATTTTGAATATTACCCATTTAATTATATTCATGATCCTTTAATCATATGTTAGCCTTGTGCCACATACACCAACATGGTTGCCATATGGGATTTGTGAAAGGTTTTTGGTTCAAATCCATATTTTTTAGGCTAAAAATTAATGTCACTTTTTTGTAGATATTTAATAGTGTATGTTAATGTGCTAAGGATATTCCTTTGTAAAACAGCTGATGATCCTAAGATTTTCAAAAAAGCAGTTTTCTGTCTGGACTTGACATAATTTCACAAGCCCACTGTATATATTATCATTTGTTCAGTTAGTTTGATTTATGTTTATTGTCATTCTATGATAAATATTTTGCCTGGCTGTTGGCAGCCCTTTTAAAGTTTTCCTGTGAATCATATGTAAATTGTAATCTCTGTAAGGTACAGTGTTAGCATAATGTTTTAACAGGGTGTCAGGTACAGTGTTAGCATAATGTTTTAACAGGGTGTCAGGTACAGTGTTAGCATAATGTTTTAACAGGTTGTCAGGTACAGTGTTAGCATAATGTTTTAACAGGGTGTCAGGTACAGTGTTAGCATAATGTTTTAACAGGGTGTCAGGTACAGTGTTAGCATAATGTTTTAACAGGGTGTCAGGTACAGTGTTAGCATAATGTTTCTACAGGGTGTCAGGTACAGTGTTAGCATTATGTTTCTACAGGGTGTCAGGTATAGTGTCAGCATAATGTTTGTACAGGGTGTCAGATATAGTGTAAGCTTTATCAACTTAATTTAGTCACTGTTGTTAGATTTTAACTTGTACAGCTATTGACATGAAAACAGGTGCTCTAAGGTAATGACTTTAATTTTGGGGGCGGTGCTGTGACTTTGTTTTGAGCTAAGATATTGTGTTTTCTTTTATTTCAAAATATTTTTCTTTCAGATCATATGATATGGTGTTATTTTGGTATAAATCAAATTATGGTAATTATTTTCCATCTACAAACAGATGGAATGTTTCCTTAATATAGTGTCAGGCACCCATCATTGAATTGTTGATTCCTAATATAATTAAAGTATACTGTGGAATGTATTGCACTAGGTTCAGAAATACATTTTTTATTTTACCCAATTCTGGCAGCTAGTGCTGGAATTTTTTCGTATGTCATAAAACTTGGTAGATATTATGGTCACAATCTTAAAAGGTGCATTCCAACATATCACTTGGCTGCAAAGCTTTGTTTAAGTTATTGCCCATTTTGTCTTGTAAAAGTGTATTAAAGCCTTGTTAGCACAACTAGTCCTGCAGTTTTTAGCTTCCCTATATTTTAGGAAAGTGACCTTATGGCATGATCCGGTCATTTTTTTTTATCATCCATTGTGTCCTTCAAAAATTGCTCTATTAAACTCCTCATAAGCCACTGGACAGATTTTGACAAAATTTGAAATAGATCATTTTGACATGACAAACTTTAAGTTTTGTTACAAATGAAGGTGTCTCTTCACCACAAATTAATATTTTGCTTTGGTTTCTGTACACAATGAAGGACCATTTCAACAAAAGCCAAAAGCCATGTAGGTAGAATACTTTAAAGATGAGTCAGCTCTACCAAATATGAGTAAAATAAGAAATCATTTTCCAAACAACCAACCCAGTGTTTTTAGTATTAAGCCAGAAACATGCATATTATTTTTATAGAACTAATGGACAATATGGCAGATAAATACAGGTATGAATTTTCTTCACAAACTTGCATATATCATTTACTGGGCTTCTTGTTAATGGATTGCCTTACAGTATTTAGGTATCACCTGAAGATGTGTACATAGACCATAGTTTTTATTTGTGTTGCAACCATCTTATTTTGTAGCTTAATGTAGTATATGACACAATCTAGTCATGCATTTTGACCTCCAGGCTTTTTTTAAAGATTGATGTGAAACTGTTAATATTATGGTCATTACTGACAAATTTTTGTGCTATCATGATTTTTGTGAGAGTTATTGCCCTTGTTGATATACAACTTGGATGCTAGCTATGATGGAGCTTTGTTATTGTAACTACTCCAGCAGTTTTTGTGGATTGTTGTTTGAAAGCTAGTAAATACTGTGGGCATCATAAATAAATATACATGTTGTCAATTTTGCTATGTATGTCTCTATTACATGTGTTGATTTTCTTTATTATATATTATAAGGGCCATTTTTAAACACATCACATAGCTTGGTTTATACTTTAGGATGAGGTCAATTTGGTTGTGTATAACATGTTATTATGGCCTTTTCACCATGGATACTGTAAAATAAATCTTTTTGACTAATTTTAGTTCAGATCATGGGATTCCTTCTTGGAAAACCAGGTGACCTAATTTCTGATTGGTTAGCTGTGAAAGGAGCTGATCTTGTTGACAAGTAGAAAATTCAGAAATAATTCCAGTAGCTCTTTTATAGTTTCACAAAATTATAAAATATTTGGTCATGTTTATGTCAGCAGATATTATTTTCACAATTTCAATCCCACTCAGTCTTCCATATTAAAAAAACCTGCTATATGGAGTTCTTTCTTCTTCTTCTTCTTCTTCTTCTTCTTCTTCTTCTTCTTCTTCTTCTTCTTCTTCTTCTTCTTCTTCTTCTTCTTCTTCTTCTTCTTCTTCTTCTTCTTCTTCTTCTTCTTCTTCTTCTTCTTCTTCTTCTTCTTCTTCTTCTTCTTCTTCTTCTTCTTCTTCTTCTTCTTCTTCTTCTTCTTCTTCTTCTTCTTCTTCTTCTTCTTCTTCTTCTTCTTCTTCTTCTTCTTCTTCTTCTTCTTCTTCTTCTTCTTCTTCTTCTTCTTCTTCTTCTTCTTCTTCTTCTTCTTCTTCTTCTTCTTCTTCTTCTTCTTCTTCTTCTTCTTCTTCTTCTTCTTCTTCTTCTTCTTCTTCTTCTTCTTCTTCTTCTTATTATTATTATTATTATTTTTATTATTATTATTTGTAATAATAGTAGTAGTAGTAGTATTGCAACATTTTATAGAATTCTGGATGTATCTAATTTTTTTTCATTTGTTTTTCAGGATCATTCCCACACACCATGGTTAGTCATTCTCTTCAAATATCTTCAGGAATGGAAGAAACAGGTGGGCCTTAAAGGAAGATAATTCCAAAACAATAATAAGGTTTCTTGATAAAAACCAGATAATTTGTACTGTAAGCATTAGTACTTTTGATCAAAAGAAAAGCTTATGTGATGGCGCATTGTCCTTCATCCTTTGTCAGCTGTCATCTGTCAGCTGTCATCCATTAACCATCTGTCTGTATCCATTAACCATCTGTTTGTATCCATGGCATCATTTAATATAGGTCTGATTATCTGTAGGAGAAAGAATAAATACTGAGCATCAAATGTATCAAATAATTGTATCATACAATACAAATAGCAAAAAGAGCATGGAATGCTTTATTTCGCATACCTCTTCATTTTAAGATTGCTCCTTGACAAACTTGTTATGTGGTGCCATCTATTGCAAGCAAGATAAAGGGAATTGGTTTTCTCTCTGCAAGGATTTAGCTAGTGCAAAAATGAGTGAATCTGTCTGTATCCATTAACCATCTGTCTGTATCAATAAACATTTTAACCTCCTCAGCTACTTGGACAATTGTAATAAAACCTTACAAATACATTCATCCCATGGTGTAGTTTGTCTTAAATAAAAATGGTGCCTCTTGGACATACGTTATAACATCATTAGACCAAAATAGTGCCATGTGTACATCCATTATAACATCATTAGACCAAAATGGTGCCATGTGTACATCCATTATAAGATCATCTGACCAAGATGTTGCTACTTGTACATCCATTAAAACATCATTAGACCAAAATGGTGCCATGTGTACATCCATTATAACATTATCAGACCAAAAATGTGCCTCTTGGACATACATTATAACATCATCTGACCAAGATGTTGCTACTTGTACATCCATTATAACATCATCAGATCATCTTGAAAATCATATAAGTACTCAAATTTAGCAGACATATACACCAAAAGACTTCTTATGATGTCAGGTTGATCCTTAACAAAAATGGTGAAGATCTGACATCCAATATAGCGATATATTGTTGTTGTTGTGTGTTCAGCACCATTTTTCAGCACATGATATCCTATCATAGAGGCCAATATATGTGCTGGAGGAAGAATCTAATAAAACACCGCTGACACATTGGAAGATACTGGCAAACTTTCTTACGTAGGCCAAGCCAGAGATGTCAACTCATGTTGGCAGAGATGAGATTTCTATGATCTGTAAAGTGACATGCCCAATATCAAGATTACTAAAAACAAGAACATGCTGACAAAGTTAAGGAAGTAAACATTATTAAGTGTTTAAGTCAGATTTTATAGTTAAAATGTATGAGTTTTAAGAGCACCATTGAATGAGATCACAGTGTCCTTATGTCTAAGATAAATGGGAAATTTGTTCCATGTAGCTTGGCCCTGGTACGCAACAGAAGAGAATGACACCTAAGTTTCATACTGACTGTTTGAATTTAATGTTGGTATTGCTAATACTTATTGTTTGAGGTAAAGAAGGCAAATCTGGAAATTTTTGTGTGGTGATCAGCATGGCTTGTTTTATCATCATTCATCTGCAGCTTGTTACATGTCATCCTCTTCACATCAGAAATGCACCTCTCTTTGCCTTGGATGGTAGCATCAACTTAAGTTGGGCAGCTAGATTTGTTTATTTGAGTGTCATCAGCAAACATTGTGAGACATCAAATGTCAATCTATGATAGCTGAGTGTATACAACAAAGAGAATGGGGCAGATAATATAGCCTTGTGGAACATCAAAACTCGTCAACTAGGTTGGAGTGTTTTTCATTTGTGGACACAGTCTATATCTTGTTGACTAAATACGACTTGAACCACAGTAAGGCTGTGCTGTGAATACAAAAAAATGCCATAGATGATGAAGTAATATATCATGGTCTATTGTGTCAAATGCTGCACACTGTCAAGATAAGGAACAATGAAAATTGACAAGCTATTGTAGACATGTATATAGTTGGCACTCTGACATTGTTTTTAAGGTCAGAGGTCTTGACTTTGGTTTTTAACTGTACTGACCTTTGAGCATGATAACACTGATAAGTTTAAATGAATTTGTATTCAACCTAATTTGTGGATAAATCTGAAGAATACCTTGAATAATGCCATTTAACTGACTTGGGGGGGTTGGGTTGAAAAAGATACCAGGTATAGATGTAACCAAACTTTGTACCTGGGCATATCTTGACATGTTCAGAGACAAGTTCAGTGATTTCTATCCTGATATCAGATTCAAGGTCAAATGTCATGATTCATCAGCCTTATACAGGTATCAAGACAAAAGATACTAGTGGCTAGTTTTGTGCCAGCAAAGATGAGTCCAAAACAAAGTCAAGATTTGTGTCATCCATCTATCAGTAGATAGTATATTCATTTACATATTTCCTTTTAGTAATTAGTCCACAGGCATTAAATGTAAAGAGTGCATCTAATGTTGACCTCTGGCATATGTTAGTAATGCATGCCATCCATTTGCAGCATGAATTGCATGATGTTTGCACAAAAGCTGGTCTTCCCTTTAAAGTGTAATAGACCTGTTCAAACTAACACTAAAACAAAACCACTCCATAGATGCATTGCATGTATGGAGATTGGTTAATAATATGAAGTAATAAATGATAACAACAATGGCTAATTCAATCATCCCCTTTCAGGCATCTGGCTCATCACATACAGTATATAACATTCCATAGATATTTGTATTGTTGGCATTATATAACATTCCATAGATATTTGTTTTATTGACATTATATTACAGGTCATATAAACATTTTTTATTGACATTATATAACAGGGCATAAACAGTGTTTTATTGACATTATATAATGGGTCATAGATATGTGTTTTATTGGCATTATGTAACAGGTCATAGATATTTGTTTTATTCAGTACCAGATTTAGGCATAAGCTAAACAAGCTACAGCTTAGGGTCCCAAAATCTGAATTCAGTGTGAAGGGGCCCTTCAAATTTATGTTATACCAAATATGGCCTCTACAGCTTCCCATAGCTTAGGGCCTCATTTTGTTTAAATCCAGCACTGGTTTTATTGACATTATATAACAGGTCATTGATATGTGTTTTATTGACATTATATAAAAGGTTATTGGTTTGTATTTTTATTGACATTATATGACAGGTCATAGGCATGTGTTTTATTGACATTATATGACAGGTCATATATGTGTGTAATATTGACACATTATGTAACTAATCATATCTATGTTGTAATGACAGCCTCAAAACTAAGATTATGGACCAGATGATAATTTGTATTTAATAGACTGGTTTAATATTATCAATTACAGCATAATGGTGAAGTACCAAAGGATTACAAGGAGAGAAACCTGCTGAAGGAAATGTTGAAAAAAGGTTAGTTCACCATAATTTTGCAGAAATGTATTGTAATTCTCAATCATTCTGAAAATGCATTATTCAGTGGTTATCAGTTTGCATTATTACAACGGTTATAATGTGGTGTTGGGTATGGAGTATGATGCTGTCACCTTTATTTTAGAGTTCACAAAATGTACATTGTTATTGCTCAAACAATATTTTGTCAGAGATTTTAATGAATCATTACATGTCTGAGTTTGGAATGAATTTGTATGTCTGAGATCAGAATGAATCGTTTTATGTCTGAAATTGGAATGAATCTTTATATGTCAGAGATTTAAATGAATCTTTTTATGTCTTTGATCAGGATGAATCTATATATGTTTGAGAATGGAATGAATTTTTATAAGTTTGAGATCTGGATGAATCTTTATATTGCATGAGATCTGGATGAATCTTTATATTGCATGAGATCTGGATTAATCTTTATATTGCATGAGATCAGGATGAATCTTTATATTGCATGAGATCAGGATGAATCTTTATATTGCATGAGATCTGGATGAATCTTTATATTGCATGAGATCTGGATGAATCTTTATATTGCATGAGATCAGGATGAATCTTTATAGTGTCTGAAATATAGATGATTCTTTATGTCAGAGATCAGGATGAATCTTTTTATTGTCTGAGATCAGGATGAATCTATATTGTCTGAGATCAGGATGAATCTTTATATGTCTGAGATCTGGATCAATCTTTATATGTCTGAGATCTTTATCAATCTTTATATGTCTGAGATCAGAATGAATCTTTATATGACTTGGATCTGGTTGAATCTTTATGCTATCTGAGATCTGGATGAATCTTTATATAGCTAAGGTTTGGATAAATCTTTATATGTCTGAGATCATTCTATGTCTGAGATCTGGATGAATCTTTATATGGCTAAGGTTTGGATAAATCTTTATATGTCTGAGATCAGAATGAATCTTTATGTCTGAGATCTGGATGAATCTTTATATGGCTGAAATCTGGATCAATCTTTATATGTCTGATATCAAGATAAATCTATATATCTGAGATTGGGATGAATCACTGTTTGAGATGTGGATGAATTTTTGTATCTGAGATTGATGAGATGAATCTTTGTATATCTGAAATCAGGATAATTTTTTGTGTGGGTATTCAGTTTGCTTAAGTCATCATGTAAGTTCAACTTTTTATCTCATTCATCAAATGTTTTGTTAGGTACAGTTGTACATTTTCATTCAAATCCTAAACCCTAAATTTTAGGTCATTGGAAAACTGTTTCTTAATTTAGCATTTTAACAACATAACCAAGAAAATAATATCCAGAACAAGAATAACAGACCTATAAGCAGTCTTTATCCTTCAGAGATGGCTATATATGCACATATGTAGTATAAAAGGTCATTTTGATTGATTTTCTTTTTGACGAGTGACTTTACTATCTTGAACAAATGTTTTAATGTTGACTTGGCATGGGAGTAATGTCAGGTTTATAACTTTTCCAAGGCACTAAAATACCCAGCAGATATACAAGGACAATTACTATATCATGAAAGCACTATAATCAAACAGCATCCAAATTGGAACTAAAATGCTTAAAGTTTATCAAAAAATTCAGATTCGGCACAAAGAAATTGTCATCTGATCACCCTATGGCAACATTAAAAATCACAATGCAGCAACTTGAAAATGACATCAGTACTTTCTGTTTACAAACATGTGCTACATTCTATGCTAACATTATTTGGCTTATGCAGTTTTACTTACATAATCTCCTTTTGTTACTTGCCAGTTGCTGCATTAAGTTGCCATGTTTACATCTGACTAGTTTTGCTTTCAGCCTCTGAATCAACAATTTAATAAATGTGCTGTAAAGTCAACCTCAGCCACTGGTACAGATCTGGAAAAGTGCTGACATGAAGACAAATACGGAAATTTTTGTTGGCAGTAAAATTACTTTAAGTGGAACTGCCATAAATGCTGATATGGCTAACTCATTACTCTTTTAGAAACTATCATCAGAAGAAAAGGAAGATTTAAGACCTTCATCAGTGATCTTGACGTCCATCTTTATCACTGAATAAAATACTCCTAAATAAAGATATTTAATGACTGACTTGAAGCAAATAATGTCATAGAGAGGATGCCAGGCCATCTAATTGAATGTTTCTAAAAAATGATACTTTTTGCGCATTTTTTAAAGGCTCAAAGGGAAAAAGGTTGCAGCTACCTGTAGTTCTCTTGACTTCTTGTAACTAATGTGTATATTTTATTGATGATTGTCTTGTCTGCCTTCTCTCCATGATGTCAATTGAATCTTACCTTTTTCAGCACACAAGTATGAATGTGTTTGCAACAATTTCTTCATTACGTCACAAATATCTCTACCCTGGAATGTTACTAAGGTCAGACCTTACATCAATTGATGAGTGATAAGAACAAAATAAGATGGTAATAAGTGAATCTAAGACAGATTGCATGCTTATGGGAACGTCTAAAACAATTTTCCAAAGTTAAAGAAGAAAGATATATATTTTAAGATTTGAAATGCTGTGAAATCTCACACACATATGCTTATTTATTCTTTTCATCCAAAAACAATGCAAAAAAGGCAGAGCTTTGAAATGGATGAGCTTAAGGCTGCTATTTCTGAAATTGGGAGAGGCAGAATGAAAGTGACTCATGCTTCCTGAGATTTTGGGATCCCTAGGAAAACTATTGACAGCCATGTCCAAGGTGTATATAATAACTATACATGTGGACCTAAGAGGATGATAACTGAAGAAGAGGAGACTGCATTGGTCCACTACCTGGAATATCTGACTTAACAAGGCTTTCCAGGGTTGATAGGCAGTATGTAATAGCATTAGTTAGGAAAAGTGGACTCGAGACCTTGTTCAATCTAAACAGAGGTCCATCTGATTGGTGGTTCCAAAAAATTTTCGAGAGATAAAGAGAACTCACTGAGAAAGAGCCAGAAAGACAAGATCGTTCCAGATTCAGAATGGCAAATCAGACAACCTTAATTTATGTCTTATTGATGCTTATGAAATTTTTCAGGTATGCATAGAAATGAGGAGGGCATATTGGAAAATGAAGAGAACTTTGAAGAAGCAATAAGAAGTATCAATACAGCACTTGTCCCTTCAAAGGTAAAAATTGTAAAGAAAAAGTCACATTGACAGTGCAAAACTGTCTTTTTAATCAAACCAAATTGCTTCCAATTCTCACTAAGTCTTTGCCAAAGGCAAAATTTCAAAAACAGTTTCATAAAACAAATAAACAATAAACACCTAAGAAAAAAATTGAATTTACATGATTTTTTATCAGGTGGAAGTATTATTTAAAAATTTTGGATTTTCAGTAACTTGTAAATAACATCAAATGTATTAATATTATTATGTTTAGAGCCATCTTGTTTGTGATTTATATTTCCTGGTTTTCAAATGCATTCAACACTTTTTGGAAAGGTTGAAATTCCTAAATTTGTATACAGTTTATTTTTGTATTTTTCAAGCTCAGACGTTGGCATTATATAATCACTGTTTTGCTGAGGTGACATAAATACATGTGTGATTACATACGTACATACATGCAGGCATACATGCCTGCATACGTACATACATATATACATGCATACATACATACATACATACATACATACATACATACATACATACATACATACATACATACATACATACATACATACATACATACATACATACATACATACATACATACATACATACATACATACATATATTGGTAATAATTCAGTTGTGGTTATTAATAATGTAGACAGTGAATTATCCTTGATGTAATCTGTGTTCACTTTATATTATATCGTGCTTTTGCTGTATATAAAAATGAGCAAGATGAGCATTTGTACATAAAAATGAGCTAGATTTTGTTTGTTGTTGGGCTTAATGCCATTTTTCAGCACACGATAGGCTATTCATGGCAGCCAGTATTAATGGTGGAGGAAGAAACCGGGAAATCACCGGAAAGAACCACCGCCCCACGAGAAGCTACTGGCAAGCTTTCTCACATATCCACATTCACCAAATCCTAGACTCGAACCCATGCAGACAGACGTGAGATGGCAGTGATCCGTAATAGACAGCGCTTTAGACCACTTGGCCACTCGGGGCCCCAAAAATGAGCTAGACAAGTTTTTGTAGGTAAAAATGAGCTAGATGAGCTTTTGTAGGTAAAAATGTGCTAGATGAGCTTTTGTAGTAAAAATGAGCTAGATGAGCTTTTGTAGGTACAAATGAGCTAGATGAGCTTTTGTAGGTAAATATGAGCTAGATGAGCTTTTGTAGGTAAAAGCCTTTGTAGTAAAATTGAGCTAGATGAGCTTTTGTAGGTAAATATGAGCTAGATGAGCTTTTGTAGGTAAATATAAGCTAGATGAGCTTTTGTAGGTAAAAGCTTTTGTAGTAAAAATGAGCTAGATGAGCTTTTGTAGTAAAAATGAGCTAGATGAGCTTTTGTAGGTAAAAATGAGCTGAGCTAGATGAGCTTTTGTAGGTAAAAATGAGCTAGATGAGCTTTTGTAGATAAAAATGAGCTAGATGAGCTTTTGTAGTAAAAATGAGCTAGATGAGCTTTTTTTGTAGGTAAAAATGAGCTAGATGAGTTTTTGTAGGTAAAAATGAGCTAGATGAGCTTTTGTAGGTAAAAATGAGCTAGATGAATTTTTGTAGGTAAAATGAGCTAGATGAGTTTTTGTAGGTAAAAATGAGCTAGATGAGCTTTTGTACGTAAAAATGAGCTAGATGAGCTTTTGTAGGTAAAAATGAGCTAGATGAGTTTTTTTTAGGTAAAACTGAGCTAGATGAGCTTTTTATCATTAGAATTCAAGCCAGTAATATGTTTTTCAGATCCATAATCATGTAAAATTTTATAAATTCGTTGTTTTCTTTCATGTTTGTTTTGTTTGTCAGTGTCCTGATTTTGCTTTGATGAAGATTTAATGAGAGTTGAAGTGTGTAGGCTAGTTTAAAAAGACTAGTTTAGCAGTCCATCGTCAGAATTTTACAATTGGCTTAGTCAATCACTGACATACTTGATCTAGTACTCACTGGTCAAGACTGTTATTCTTTATACAAGTTGTGTGCGTAACCTCCATGGCATATGGTATGGAGATTAGCACCAGAAAAAAAACAAACTGATGACAAAGTGCAGAAATAAAGGTCAGTGGACAGAATGTGGAAAGAGTCACAATCTTCAAGTACTAGGGATCAGTTTTCACAGATGATTGCTCCAAACAAAAACTACTTTACAGGATTGTCCAGAAAACAGCAGCAATATCAAGGTTTATATCAATATGGAAAGATACCAACAATGCATTTGGTTCCAAAATAAGGCTGGTGTACTCGATTGTCATATCCACCTTTCTGTATGCATGTGAAACACTTCAAAATGAGATGCTACTGCAAGATCTTAGGCATCTCATACATTGACCATGTAACCAATGAAGAAGTCCACATTGGGTTAAACAAGCCATCAGATCCTATGAAGACCTCTTGATCACTGTAAAAAAAACCTGTCAGTGGACAGAACCTTGAGAGAGTCAAAAGCTTCAAGTACTTGCTATCTAATATCACAAATGAGGACTCCAAACCATAACTACTTTGCAGGATTGCCCAGACAACAGCATAATAACAAGGTTGAGACCAGAAAGGAAAGATACCAACATTGTTTTTGGTTCCAAAAAAATGCTGATGTGCTTGATTGTCATATCCATCTTGATGTATGCTTAAGAAACATGGATGCTCACATCAGATCTTCTTTCTAAATGAGATGCTACTGCAAGATCTTAGGCATCTCATACATTGACCATGTAACCAATAAAGAATTCCACAACAGGTTCAACAAGCCATCAGATCCTATGAAGACCTCTTGACCACTGTAAAAAAAAAAAACGCAAACTGATGTGGTACAGTCATGTCTTAAGATCATTTGGACTGGCAAAAACAGTCTTGCAAGACAAAGAGTGAGGGTACAGAAGAAGAGGCAGACAGAAAAAAAGGTGGGAAAGAACATTAAGGAGTTGACAGGCATGGAATTTGAGCATTCCCAAAGTGCAGTAGAGAACAGGGAAAGATGGAGAGAATTGGTTGTAAAGTCAACTGGTGCACGAATGACCTTGTTGAGCAAGACAAATATTGAAGTGGATGAAATGGAGCAGCAAAAAATGTCCTTAAAGGTTGAATAAAAATCACTGACTTCTAACAGATAGTCTTTTTTTGAAGTTATTTTGGGGGGGTCGTGAAATAATGAAATTGAAGAAATAAGTCTACATCTGTACGCGATAATAAAGTGGCACCAACCTGGCACTGAGACATGAAATAGCCCTCAAATTCACATGTGTATCGATAATGTATTATATCATACACTGAATATTGTGAATCATATCAATATGTAGCAGAGGTCTTTCAATATTGTATTATATCATTATCTGAACATTGTGAATAATATTGATACATAGAAGAGGTGTATCATGTCACCACTGATACTTAATGTTAAGCAGGGCAATTACTGGAATACATATTACTGTGGTCTAAAATAAGTATCCTTAATGTTAAGCAGGGCAATTACTGGAATACACAATACCGTGGCCTAAAATAAGTATACTTAATGTTAAGCAGGGCAGTTACTGGAATACACAATACCATGGTCTAAAATAAGTATACTTAATGTTAAGCAGGGCAATTACTGGAATACATATTACCGTGGCCTAAAATAAGTATACTTAATGTTAAGCAGGGCAGTATACTTAATGTTAAGCAGGGCAATGACTGGAATACACATTACCGTGGCCTAAAATAAGTATACCTAATGTTGAGCAGGGCAGTATACTTAATGTTAAGCAGGGCAATTACTGGAATACATATTACTGTGGTCTAAAATAAGTATACTTAATGTTAAGCAGGGCAGTATACTTAATATTAGGCAGGGCAATTACTGGAATACACATTACCGTGGCCTAAAATAAGTATACTTAATGTTGAGCAGGGCAGTATACTTAATGTTAAGCAGGGCAGTTACTGGAATACATATTACTGTGGTCTACAATAAGTATACTTAATGTTAAGCAGGGCAGTATACTTAATGTTAAGCATGGCAGTTACTGGAATACACAATACCATGGTCTAAAATAAGTATACTTAATGTTAAGCATGGCAGTTACTGGAATACACAATACCGTGGTCTAAAATAAGTATACTTAATGTTAAGCAGGGCAGCATACTTAATGTTAAGCAGGGCAATGACTGAGATACATATTACCGTGGCCTAAAATAAGTATACTTAATGTTAAGCAGGGCAATTATTGGAATACACATTAATGTGGTCTAAAATAAGTGTACTTGGTAAAGTATGAAGGGAATTCTTTATTTTTCTCAGGTCCCAAGTGAAGTTGACAAGATTTTCAATGATCCTGAATGCATGAATCTTCATTCAGAGGTATTGTACACCAACCAATAAATGAAAAATGTCTGTAAAATCTGATTAATATGTGCAGAAATGTTAACAAAAGCCCATCTAAGTTTTCATGCTTTCTTGTCTCAGAAATAAGTGTTTTTACCATGATAAAATTTGGTATGTATCTTTTGATCTTTTTCAGCACATTGGTCTAGAGAGGCAAATTCTTTTGGTAAGGCCAATTTGCTCAAAGCTAAGAGACTGTATTTAAAAATTTGTGCTCCTTCCCCTATCTGAGAGGCCCCTCTTTGTATTATGCCACCTTATTACTGAAGGTATTACTTTATTTGTATCATTGATAATTGTAAAGTTTGCATACAGCTCTTCAGTGGAGTGGAAGTAGAAAAGGGAAAAGTAAACTAAGGGCAAATGAATAATAATAATAATAATAATAATAATAATAATAATAATAATAATAATAATAATAATAATAATAATAATAATGTGCAGCTAGTACAATGCCTAGTCTTTAGAAGCTTGTAGCACTTTTCATTGTCAGTTAACACATAAATACATAATAATGACAAGGTTACAAAAAGAAACATAATGAAATTACAGAACAAAACATGCTGACAGTAATTAAAGAAGTTAACATTATTAAGTCTTTAGCCTCTAAGTGAGGATCACATTTAGTGAATAATAACATGGGTATTGTGTCAGTATTTTGACAAGTCTAGGATCTTAAAAAAGTGTGTGTGTGTGATTTAAATTCTTAATGTAGCTTTAAAAAAATTTCAGTCATATCGCTACAATGTCTGCAGTGTGACAGTTTATACTGACATCTAGCACTAAGGCATCATGCCATAGACATATGGGATGTCCCATGCAGTCACATTATCCTGACACCAGGCCAACCAGTCCTAACACTAACCTCATAATGCTGAGCGCCAAGCGAGGCAGATGTTAATACAATTTTTTAAAGTCTTTGATAGGACTCGGCTGAGGTTCTAACCCGTGACCTCCTGCATCCGAAGTGGACACTCTAACCACTAGGCCACCGGATAAATTGGTAACAGAAAAGAGTGAAGACAACAAGCTTTTTAAAATTTAGCAAATAATTTGTTTCCCTAGAAAGTGAAAAATTAAGAAAAAAATGAACCTACAGTTTAAACAATTAAATCTAAAAATAATTCAAGAATTGAAAATAGTCCTCTTAATGAAAAGTCCTCAATGAAAATAAGTTCAAATCCTGATGAAATCCAACATGTAAGGCGATGGTGTCTGTTGTAACCTTCAAAGTGTAGATGTGTCAACTGTTGAATCACGGAAAATATTATTCCAGTTTTGAAATCAGTATAAACTCCAGTGAATGTCTTTGATCAAGAATTTTTTAGGAGCACTTATTTATTTCCAGGGAAAAGAATCACTTGAAATTCAATAATTTGAAGAAAATAAAAATTCAGCATAACTGGATAAATTGGATACATTACATACATTACTTTTGCCAAAACTGTCACTGATTCTGAATAAAGGTCAAAAACTAGATAGTGTTTCTTTTATTAGGTGTTTATCAGTGAAATAAACAGAAAAGTTGACATGTCGATTGTTTGGAGCCAGACTGAAAAAACTATCAACAACAAAAAAATCAGTTATGCGCTAACTAAAACAAAACAGATTCCCAGATGAGTCACTTTTTTAGGAAACAAGTTTGTAACAATGAACATATGTTTCATATCACATACTCCAGATAATGCCTTGACTTAATGATTCTTATTCTAAAAAAAGAATTTTTAAAAAAGTCATTTGCCAAAACTGTCACTGATTCTGAATAAAGGTCAAAAACTAGATAGTGTTTCTGTTATTAGGTGTTTATCAGTGAAATAAACAAAAAACAGCTGGGTCAGACAGAACTAAATACAATTTCTGGAAAATGTCAAATCCAGTATGCAAAGTTACAAAAAAAATGAATTAAATTAAATATTCATAACATTATAAAGATTGCTATAGTTGATTATAATAAAAATTCTTTATCATTGAAAATAATTGCACTTCTGTTGACATGTTTGGGACTACTCTAAAGATATAATACCTGTCACATGATGAATAGGTGATAGTACCAGTCTAAAGATAAGTAAGTTTTAATACCAACCCTAAGATGTATAGGTTACTTTGGTGGCACTCAACAGTTATTATGTACTTTTGAGAGAGTGATGTATGTAAGGTGAAGTTGTTTGCATTTAAAACATACACAGTGGAGTGAATTTTGGCAAATCTCTATGCTACTTTCATGTAATGTCTCTAATATTTATTTGATGTGGTGTTTTTAATTTTTGATGTAGCTTTAACAATCTTTCAGTCATATCGCTATGATGTCTGCAGAATGGCAGTTTATAGTGATGTCTAGCACTGGGGCATCATGCCGCAGACATGTATCATGATGTCCCACCCAGTCACATTATCCTGACACCAGGCCGACCAGTCTGAACACTAGCCTTCTAATGCTGAGCATCAAGCAAGGTAGCTGTTAGTACCATTTTTGTAAGTCATGGTATGACTCGACCAGGGATCAAACCCATGACCTCCCGCATCCGAGGCGGACACTCTAACCACTAGGCCACTGGAGCAGTTGATATTTATTTGGATATTGTACTTTTGGAAATTGTGAATGATCCTAGCATTCTGCTAACTAAAATGACTGCTCCCTTGTGCTCCAAAAATAAACCTGAATTTGTCTAAAGTTCACTATCCTTAGCAGCTATTAAAATAAGGAAAATGAATTTTGCTAGACTAGATAATACCAGCTTCTGAAAGTGCAATGAATGAATTACCAAATACATAAAATGTAAAAAATAGTTATCTGCTCTTTTCTTACGATTTACCTCTGAAGTTCGGGAAGTGAAAATGAGCAAGTCGAGCTAGCACTTTTCTTGAAAGGTGCACATCTGGGGTAAGACCAAGCTGTATACTTTAAAACCCATATTTCACCTATCAGTCATACACCAAAATAAAGGGAAATATAGGTTCTTTGAACAATACCTAAGATATACAAAGTATTTTCTAAATAGCCAGTATAACTAGTGAGAAAACCTGGGAAAATTCTTTTTCTTTAAAATTCTAACCTTATGCTAAATACGAAACTAGAGTGCCACCTTTACCTGTCTAAAGATAATAGGTTACAATACCATTCTAAAGATCAATAGGTTATAATACAACCTGTCTTCACAAAAAAATACATTTTAACAGTTGGTATGGTGAGCACAAATCAAACAACTAGTGCACACGACATTCATTAGTTTGAAAAATATGCTTATATTTCTGTTTTGCTGATTTTACAGTTAATTTACAGTCTTACATTTTTGTTTATGTATTAATTCTCAAAAAATTTGAAAATTTTAGAATTTTTATAAGCAGTGAAAATGTGTCCACTAAAAATGTAGTTCTATGCATTTTCTTGATGTTCACAGTCACATTTGCAAATTGATAATTTAATTATTTTCTTTTTAAGTTTCTATTTTTTGTACACACTGAATGCCTCAGGCCTTATAGTACTGGCGTATGCAAATTAGTGTAGAATAGAAATTGAGCGAAATGATAAACCAACAAGAGGTAATTAAAACATTTCAATATATTTACAGTTGATATTCTAAGTTATTATTCTGCTTTAATTAACATTACTACAGACCATACAATTCTCTCTCTCTCTCCTTTTACTTGGGATGGTTTGACTTAACGATCATTCATAGGTCCAGATACATTGTCATATGACACAAGTGAAAATCCCCAATGGGGGGCCCCGAGTGGCCGAGTGGTCTAAAGCGCTGTCCTTTACGGATCACTGCCATCTCACCTCTGTCTGCGTGTGTTCGAGTCTAGGATTCGGCTAATGTAGATATGTGAGAAAGCTTGCCAGTAGCTTCTTGTGGGTCAGTGGTTTTTTTCCGGTGATTTCCCGGTTTCTTCCTCCACCATTAATACTGGCCGCCATGAATAGCCTATCGTGTGCTGAAAAATGGCGTTAAGCCCAACAACAAACAAACAAACAAAATCCCCAATGCTCGTTTTTTCATGTATTTTTGCCTGTATCTTGCTACAATGGTTCAGAGAGAGAGAGAGAGGGTGGAGGGGGCACTATTTTGACATTTTATTATTCAATATATAGTAATTAATTTTTTGTAGATTATGATTGATTTAATAAACAACAACAACAACAATAAAACATTAAATACATTACAGTATATGTGCCTCACAACCAACAAATTTAACTTATAGTGTTGACAGGCTATTGCAACTATTTATCATTGATATTATAAACATTGTAAATAGATCCCAAGGAAAGTGTACTCAAACCATTGTGTTGAACCACATCCTTGTAGGATACTTGTTGCTAGTTCAGTTTAAAGGTTTTCATCCAACCAAATTGTTTTTCTCTTTCACTCCATATTTTTGGGTATGTGGCCCCTTATGCATGATAGAGGAGAGGTGAACAGAAAAAGAAAGAATTGCAATGAAATTGTAGACCATGTTAAATTCATTTACAAAATGGGGACCATTAATACTTTTTTTTTTCATACCGTCATTAATGATTAATGAGTAGAAATTCTTCATTGATCCATAGGCCTGCTGTTGAAAGAATGTTTATATATTTGTATTATTGTGCCATGGGCAGATCACAATTTGATATACCAATAGTATTGATATATCAATTTGCTTTATACCAACACATTAAATGCCATGTTATTTTTAATGCATGAAATATATATATTCACCTTTATATTTTTGGGTAGAGTTCAGCATTCTGGATAATGGCAAGAGCTCTGAAAGACTTTGTGGAGAATGAGGGAGAAGGTGTGTATATTGACATGTTAATAAAGCTTTTACTCAAGTAATGATTCATTTTGGGGGCATGGAAGAGTGTGTGTTTGAGTGACATAGCTAATATGTATTGTTGATTTATATGCAAATGTCAAATATAGATGCCAGTTTTCCTTTTGTAATGTTAGCATGAATTTTGTTGATGTTTCCTATGAAAAGTAAGGGGGAAGAGTATGGGTGTGCCAGTATGTATTATGTATGGTTCTTCTGTACAGGGAGAGCTAGAAATACATAGCATTTGCATACAGATGCTGGTTTCTCTTCAGGCATTGAAGTTGAACCTAGTTATGTCGCCGGCTTAGGGGTGTGCCAAAAAGCATCAAGATAACGATGATCGAGATAAATGAAAACCAATATGGCGTCAATATAATAACATGTGCTTGAAATTTCAGTATGTACATGATGTGCGTTAATAAATGAGAATGTACATGCACATATTTTTGGATGTTTTTTTGCACAACAGCGTTGTTGCGATTTGTTTGATGATGCGATCTGCATGCTATAAAAATATACATGTTTGTTAACAAAAGGCATATGTGCACCAACTAACAGCAGAGAGTATACAATACAAACCACCATCGATTCTCGATACAAACCTTTATTATATTCTCCAACATTGCAAACACAAAGATCGTTCACAAAATCACAACAACAAAAAAAAATGTGCAGGGTGTTGTTCGTTTTTACAAAAAGCTAACCAATGTCAAAATTAAATTCGCGAGTAATTTCACTATGACAGCTCTGAAAAGTATCGTAAACAGAATAGCTACATGTTATCCTTCAGATAAGATCAACAAGAGTGAGTGAACTGTCATTGGAGTGAACATACGGACAGTGATCACGTGCTATGTGAACTTGGCACATGCACAGTTAACCAAGTATGATCATTTTATTGATAAGACATAAGCTAGCATAAACATAACCAATCGCAAGAAGTATATGTAAATTAAAAAATCAAAAGAACCTATTCTTGCAAAATAGTATCTCCATTCCCATGAATGAAACTTACAAGAGTCAACACCTGCCAATATTGGACCATATATATTACTGTAGTTAACACCCAATATAGGAATTCTTTCACTACTGTATTTTGAGAAATAAATAATTATTTTTAATCATGCAAAAAATCTTGCGGAGTTTAAGTGTCTGTAACAACCAACAAACAGAAGGATTTAGCCATTCCATTAATTTTCTCTGTTCTATTCGCGTCAGAAGTCGGTCAGTTGCAGGTATAGTACAGTAGCATAATTGACAGTCAAAACATACAGTAATTTGCCGTATGTTAGCATGGGCAGAATATAATGTAACAATGCTCAGCTAAGATGGGGTTGTCGATAAAAACAAAGGATCATTTGTGTACTGATTGATTCCAATGCATTACTTAGTAAAGTTTGTAGCTTTCTTCCATTCTCTCTTTTATTTATCCATTCAAAAACCACGATTGCTTGTACAAATTAAATAACCAAAAAGTCTGTCACCAGATAGGACATTTTTGTCACCAATAAGGGGAATAAATCGATGGCGGTTGGTTAAGGGGATCGAGATAACTGACATTAATTGGCAAATTTGGCACTCTTTTGTGTTCGAGACATTAGGGTTCGGCGACATAAAAGAATCAACATAACTGATGAGAAAATGTTAAGACAAAGAGAGAATTTGGCAGTTCCACTTCAAAAATGTCGACTTAATAGGGTTGGCGAGGTAACCGAGGTCAAGATAAGTGGGATCGACTATTAAATTTGAGTTTTTCAAAAAGCAAATTGAAATTGTTTCCATAAAAGCAAATAATCTCAAGCAGTGAAACATTTCCTATGAAAGTTAATTTTTGTTTAAGTTATGAATGCATATATTGGTTTTCTGGTGCATATGATATCGGCAGCAGTGTCGTTGTTGGCATCATGATGTTAAAATCTTGCAGCAGGACATTATTCAGCTTATCATGTTTACAGCATTGGTCTTTAGAATTTACCATAATTACAGAAATATTAATCTACAGCATTTGTCTTTAGAATTTACCATAATTACAGAAATATCAATCTACAGCATTGGTCTTTAGAATTTACCATAATTACAGAAATATTAATCTACAGCATTGATCTTTGAATTTGCCATAATTACAAAAATATCAATCTACAGTATTGATCTTTAGAATTCACCATAATTACAGAAATATCAATCTACAGCATTGATCTTTAGAATTTACCATAATTTCAGAAATATCAATCTACAGCATTGGTCTTTAGAATTTACCATAATTACAGAAATATCAATCTACAGCATTGGTCTTTAGAATGTACCATAATTACAGAAATATCAATCTACAACATTGGTCTTTAGAATTTACCATAATTACAGAAATATCAATCCATAGCATTGGTCTTTAGAATTTACCATAATTACAGAAATATCAATCTACAGCATTGGTCTTTGAATTTACCATAATTACAGAAATATCAATTTACAACATTGGTCTTTAGAATTTACCATAATTACAGAAATATCAATCTACAACATTGGTCTTTAGAATTTACCATGTTTACAGAAATATCAATCTACAGTATTGATCTTTAGAATTTACCATAATTACAGAAATATAAATCTACAGCATTGATCGTTAGTACTTACCATAATTACAGAGACCATCAAATATACAATTGGATTATTAAGAATAATTTGAAGTTATAATGCAGGATAAGATTCTTTTTTTATAATAAAATTTTTAAAACATTTTCCCTTATAAAAAGAAAAAATACTAACAATACTTAAAAAAACAATTATCACTACAAAAGTTGTTTTTTTAAAAAAAATAGGCATGTACCACTTTACTAATAAGATGACATTTATTTGACAAAAATTGGTATATTTATTGTTCTTCCTCAAATATGTTTCATGATCTTAATACTATAGGAGTACAACCACAACCTTGAAAATCCAGCACTCTCAAGTTAAGTTTTCTTATTTAAAAAAAACCCAAATGTTTGTCTTCCTACATAGGTGGTCAGATTAGAGTTTCTTTGATAACAAGATAGGTGGTAAATAATTTCCAAAGTTCACTTACTGCTATTACTCGTGCACTTAGAGACATTGCAAACATGCTGTATCAAGTGATATTTTCAACACTATGGAGCAAATTCAAGGAGTTTCTCCATCAAATACATTCCCATAAACATTACCAAATGACTCTTCCACCTCTGAATCTACCCCTCTCTGAAAGATGACAAATATCTTGCTATCTGTTTATCAAATTGATGAAGGGAAGTAACCCTTATGGGTTAACTGCTTGTTCCTACAAGGTGGCCACTCATATCACAGATGTAGCCAGTTCAAACTTTCACTTGCAACTGTAAGCAGTGATTCCAAAGAATCGTTTAAAATTTATAGATGAGGTTGACATTATTTCATTATTTTCAGTGGTTTTAATAAGACAGAATGTGGATATACTATGTGTAACAATGCATTTTTTTCTCACTGAATGTGTTCATATTTATGCAATTTCTAGTCTCTATTGTCCATGTGATATTGATCTGCAACATCTAAGTTTTACCTGCGTATTTAATTTTAAATTTGCAGAACACTGGGCATAAGCCCTTATCCCTGCTTAAGCATGGAGTTATAATGTTAAAACCAGGTGTGAAGAATTGCCTTTAGACTTTGCATGCTGGCCAGTGTACAAGTCATTTACCATTCAGCACACACCATCCTGAATGCTGACCAGCTGCTTCAGCTGTCCATTCAATCCTTGTATGGTTTTGGCATAAGGAATCTGTTATCTTGGACTGGCAAACAACATATTATTGGACAGTTCCAACAGCAGTCTGTGGCACTCTATTTTAATGTGAACAGACAAATGTTTTAGCACCCTGTCAGAATTTGTCAGGAGCATCATGTCAATTTTCTGCTTAATCAACCTTGTATATCGGGCATTAGTTTATCTAGCCAAGAAGGCTGGAAAATACCATGCCTCTAATTTGATAGGCTGTATCACCAGTGTAAACACATAATAACTTGATAAGATGCACTTCTGCAGTCTCCTACCCTTTAACCCCATGATGCAGTGACCTGCACTTCCTCCCTTTCTGTACTTCTTTCTATCCAGGGGACAAATTGAGGAGGTGAGAAAGCAGGGGGCTCAGAAGATGCCCCATTTGGTCTCTGTGCAAGCATGTATCTTGACATGACCTCATCAGAGGGCATATCAGAGAAGGAATTATCAGCACCTGAAAGTTTGCAGGGGTAAAAATTCCCAACTTCAGTGGCAATCTTTTTGTGTCCAGAGTGTAATTTATAGGTGACCATATGCCTCTTACTTGCATAGACAGGCTGGAAGTGGGAGAGAAAACAAGATTTCTCCCCCACCCCAAGTTTACTCCAAATTGTAATGACTTGCCATCATTTCTTTCTGCTGGCAACCCTCCTGTGAGCACCTGATTCCAATTTCACCAGACTTGATAAACATATTTCAGAAAAACAATTGGGTAATCCAAGTTGTTTTGAAGGGGTTCCAGATCTTGTTCAGCCAACTCTGACTTCCACTTTTATCACACCCATTCATGATGGAGATCCCTGGTGATCCCATAAAAGCAAACATTTTACAGAGTGTTAGCAGTGAAGGCAGTCCACATTTCCTGGGTTTCTATTACAGACTCTTTCTGGTTACCAAAGCCAACGGAAATTGAGCCCTGTTGCAGATCTGAGAAGACTCAGTTTTTCTGCCCCAAAGTACAAGATGGAGATGACAGAGTCCATTCCAAATTTCTCTGTGATGCAATAAATATACAACCAGTCAATGCCTGTGTGATGCATATTTCTATATGACTATTTAGACTGAATGGTGCAATGTCTTCATTGTGCCTACCATATGGTGGTATACCAATTGTGAACCATTCCATTCGGCCATAATCTCATCCTTATGGCCTTCAGCAGGAAATTGGACTGTGCCATATCCCACTTCAGATCATCCTCCTCCACAATAAAAGCAATGTAACTAGACAAAATATTATTAAAAAAATTTCCATAAGTACAGTTTTAGTTCATGTGAACAAACCCTCTGAAGATGGTTTCATTGGTGCCAGCTGCTTCACAGAGAGTGGTCTCCCCATCAATTCATCTTCCATTGACTGCAGCTTATGGGGCTGACAATTACAAGACCTGTTTGCAGTGAGGTGGAACAACAAACTGCTCACCTCCAGAGGCATGTGCCATCTAAACCCTTTCAACTAAAAGGGAATATAGTTATATGCTTTTCTTTCAGTGACTAATAATTGTTCTGTTCCAGAAAATGAGGGATATACAGTGTAACCCTGCTTTAACACTGTAGTTGGGAGCTGTAGAACCCAACCATGTTATACAGCGAACCATGTTATAAGCATCAAAGTCAGTTAGCAGAAGATAAATATACCCCCAAAAAATATGCAGGGATGGGGGAGTATATAATACATGCAGACACCAAAATATGTACTTCATTGGCAGTTATCACCTTAAATTGATTGCATATTGAATAAGAAATAAACCTGTAGTGAAAACAGAGAAGGCATATATAATATTTTACTTTATTCAGAAAACCACACATTGGTACATATAAGTGTATACTTATTATATACACATGTATAAAGTATGGCAATGAATAAAGTATCAACATTGTGTACTCACCCATGAATCATGTCACATACATTGAATATACAATACAGGTAATTCCATTAAAAATATGCACAAACAGAGATTGAAAATATTCAATAATTTTTTATCTGGTCATATAAGACTGAATTCAGTGGGGATAAAAATAGCACAATCATGTAATGAATGACAAAGTACATTTACTTTCCAGTACGTTCCAAGTCAGTAAATGTTTGTATTTTAAACGTCATCAGTAAAGTAAAATGGAAACTTTCATGGCACAGTAAAAAAGTTCCAATCATGTTGGAAAATCAAACAATCCATCAGATTCCATTGCTTTTATTAAAGTTTGGTAATGACTTCCTTTGAAGGAACATTCTTTGTTTTTATTGAAGATTGTAGTTGGCTTTCTTTGATGAAGGGTGCATGTATTATTGAAGTCAAGACTAAATGAAAGCTTTGGGGAACCAAATAAATGCCTGTTCCTTATTGGGCAGCAATATCAAAAGTTGTATTGATTGAAACTGATTTTTTTTTCTATTTGCTTAGTACATTTTCATAACAATCGGTGCTTCAAACATAATGTTTTCTTTGAAATTTCAGCTACTTTTTTATCTGGGTACATTTTGTTTAAAAATTGAATCATATTGTTCCTAACTGTCTATTGAATAGATTGAATAGATAAGTGAGTGCTTGTTTGTTTTTGTTTTTTACATTTATGGTAGTGGAGTGATGCTACCTTCCACGCATGCATGAGAAATTTAAAGACAGTGTCAATTGTTCTGGTCTGATGACAGTAATTACTACAGAAAAGGTGAATGTTCTGAAGGATTTAATTTTGAGTGAAAAGAAAAGGAATTTTACTTAAAATCTGTGAAAATATATTAATTACTAGTGAGCGGCTGAAAATCCGATGAAAGATAGATTATGCGATAATGCCTCATCCGGTTGATCTCAGCTACTAGAAATTTAAATTTGAAAAGAAATCAGATATCTCAAAACATACAATACTTATGCTAGATGTCAACATAAGCAGATTATAAAGACAGTGCACTGTCAAGATGGTTTGTCAGTATGGACAAAGAATTTGTTTATGTAACAATAGATAAATTTCATTGCATTTTATATCTACTTTACAGCTTTTTTTCAAGACGCCACTGAATTTTTTCACTCCAAAGCAATAGTTGTTATATAAAAGTTTAAACTTTTAAACAGCCAACAATGTCGGCAATAAAAAAAATCGCCAGATGGTATATGTTGCCACCAATAAGGAAAAAAAAAAAATTTGCAACATTGTCAAAGCCCTGCATGATTCCTGAATAAATTTTTACACATTATTTTTGGTACTTTTAAGAAGAAAAAACTATTTTTCATGTATGAGAAAAATGCATATAAAATTTTAGTATAATAAACTTTTTTTTGGTACTTTTAAGAAACGTTTTTTTTTTGCGTACAAAAAAATTCATGTATATATAATATCAGTAGCCATGCCACAACCATGTTATATCTGATTTCATGTTTTAATGGAGCATTCTGTAGCAGGTCCAGTGTAGCTTGTCAAATAGTTGTCATTGTAATGAGAAAAGTACTGGATCAAATATCTGCTTGATTTGACAACACCCAGGAAAATTGCATCAACCCTCATGCTGCTCAAGTAACTGAGCTTGTCAGTATTCCATCGTTTGAAAAAACTCCTTTTTCATGTCAGGCTCTTGTCATACATGCCCTGCACAATTGGCTATCTTTTCCTTTTTGAAGACCAGAAGCTAGCCTCGGTCGAAATCAGTGGAAACCATTCCATGATCTTAGATATGTTCAAATATGGAAGAAATGAACTGATGACAGACCTATCCACTTTTTATCATGGCCATGCTTGAAAACATTATTTTTACAAATGGTGCATGTGCTGTATACAGATTCATGGATATTGAGGTAGAACATGCTCTTCATTGGTCAGATGAAGAAATCTGTAAGTGGTGTCCATAGAGACAAACCAATGACACGCTTAATGTCAGAAACCTTAATGTTCTTTCCAATACAGATAGCAAATAATTTCACACATGAATTAGTAAAAGACAAAAAAAAAACTGGTTCAGCCAGAGATTAAAAAAATATATCAATGTTCTTCTTTCGTTACCAGAATTAACAGTGGATTCCACTAGATAAAACATTTTTGATTTGCTTGATAATGCCTTCAAGAAACATGAGATAATTTGGCAGAATTGTATGGGGTTTTCAGTTGATGTGACAGCTGGAATTCATAAAGGAGTTACATCTTCATCAATGTCATTTGATGCACATTGCCACAGAAAAGGTTGCTAATAAATTAGAAGCATTCCCAAAGAATCCATTCTACCTGACAATGTGCTTGATGCAGACAGAGTAGATATTCAGTAGCACCTTATTTCCAGCTAGAAGACCCAATCACTGGAAGATATAAATTTCCTCTTTGTCAGGTTATGAAAGGAATATTGGTTATTTACCATTCTAATGCTGACAGATTGTTCAGTATTGTTGACAAAAATAAAACCGAAGTAACCCAGTACTTAGTGCTCTTCTGATGTGAAAAACATTCATGGTCTCTCCTGGTACAAAGTGTTTTGAAATGCAACATGACAGCATGATGCTTTTTAAAGCTAGAGTTCTACATATGAAAACTAGAAGCATGAAATGATGCATAAAGACCAGAGGAATAAATAAATCATTTTGTACTAATGTTCGTTGAATTTTTAGCATGATATATGTGGATTACTCTTTTTCTTCTCAGATTACTCTTTTAGTCTGCTTGGATTATATTTTTTCCTTGCCAGGGGCTGGCATGTATGAAATTTATGTACTATTGAAATCATAAATAAGTCTTTGCAACTGCTGACTAGCTCTTTATTATTTAACTTTGTTGGAGTAGATGACATCAGCTTTACTTTACACAGAGTCCTGATATTGGATAACTCTTATAGAACTGTATAAATAGGAGGTAATTATAACAGAACATTTGGGTAATGGATAACTCTTACAAGACTGTATATAATTGTATGTAATTAATAGAAGCTCTCTGTGTTATCATTCCTTGATTCCCCTTAATCTTTGCTTAACATAAATCACTAATCCATCTATTTTTATTTACCAAAAATGTATATTTAGGCTTAAGTTCTGGAAATTTACTATAGAACTATCAGTTATACCCAGTTTTGTTATGTGGAAACTTGTTTTGAAGGACTGATTCACTCATTTGCTGTAGGATCTTTGCCAGTGAGGGGAACCATTCCTGACATGACAGCAGATTCAGAACGGTATATTCAGCTGCAGCAGGTTTACAGAAAAAAAGCTGGAGAAGATGCAACCAAAGTCTCACAGAGAGTTCAGAAGCTTCTTCAGAGTATTGGCAAGGTCGAATATAATTTTTTTGCTTTGGTATATGTGTTTATATGTTTTTATGTTGTTTGCAATCATGGGTGTCAATACAGGATTTGATCAATCTATGTGTTTGTAAAAAAAATTATATTTAACAAATGAAGAAAGGTTACTTATTGAGATAGTTTCATATGAAATCATTATTTGAGACAGTTTCATATGAGATCATTATTGAGACAGTTTCATATGAGATCAAGAAATTGTTTCAAGAATTTGAAAAGGTAAAGTAGTCTTATGGTAATCTGGGGTGGGGTAGATTTGATATATAATGCTCTTCCAACTAGTTGTATCGGAAGGGTTTATATATAAAGCTCTTCCAATTAATTGTATGGGAAGGTTTGACATCTAATGCTCTTCCATCTAGTTGTATGTGAAGGGTTGATCCCTAAAGCTCTTCCAATTAATGGAATGGAAAATGTTGATATATACAGCTCTTTCAAGTGTATGGGAAGGATTGATATATAAAGCTCTTCCAATTAATTGTATGGGAAGGTTCGATATCAAATGCTCTTCCAACTAGTTGTATTTGAAGGGTTGATATTAAATGCTCTTTTAACTAGTTGTAATGGAAGGGTTTATATATAAAGCTGTTCCAATTAATTGTATGGGAAAAGTTGATAGCTAATGCTCTTCCAACTAATTGTATGGGTAAGGTTGATATCTAAAGCTCTTCCAATTAATTGTATGGGTAAGGTTGATATCTAAAGCTTTTCCAATTAATTGTATGGGAAAGTTGATATATAAAGCTCTTCCAATTAATTGTATGGGTAAGGTTGATATATAAAGCTCTTCTAATTAATTGTATGGGTAAGGTTGATATCTAAAGCTCTTCCAATTAATTGTATGGGAAAGTTGATATATAAAGCTCTTCCAATTAATTGTATGGGAAGGTTGATAGGTTATTGATAGAAGACAAAACATGGACATGGATATTTCTTAGTTACTTGTTGTAATTAAAGTAGTAAGTGCCAAACAGTTCAAGTCTGTTCTAATTTTATTTTTTTTAGAGTATTTCAAGAATATTGTAATGTTGTACATTGGTTTTGCACATATCTTCTTTCTTAAATTTTGTCTGATATTTTTATATGGTATTCATCTTTTGAAGTCTGAAAGAGTAAAACTTATGGAATAGCACTGCACATTTTTAACTTAAATCTCCATTGCTATTACTAAATATATGGATAAATTACTTTCAAGGACAGGTGACTCCAATCCAAATAAGTTATGTAATATTCAAGTAATTACATACTTAGTGTGAAATTTGTTCTTATATCTGGTGTTCTAACCAATTGTCTGTAGAGTTTAGTACTTTTCATATGCCATATGCTTAGCAATGAAAGCATTTGCCAAAGTAGTCATGCATAGTCTGTCAGGTAAAGCTTTTATGTTTTTCTTCTAGTACATAGTCTTTTCATTGTTAGCTGCTCTGTTTTTTTTTAGGCAAATTGAGTGTCTGGTTTGGTCTTGCATCTAATGTCTGTCATGCATCCATAAACAGATGTAGGCCATATTTCTGATCTTACTTTAAATCAGCAATGTTTACCAAAATGTTTTAAAGTGTACACAGTTTACAATAACTGAAATGATGCCATTTAATTGAAGCAGATAGAAACTCAACTCCCACCCCTCTTTGCCTGCTAGACTTATTAACAGCTGATAGCTGTTCACTCAACTTGCCATTGTCTCATAACAGGATTCAGTTTATTACATGACTTCATTAATAAACTGAATCCTGTTATGAGACAATGGCAAGTTGAGTGAACAGCTATCAGCTGTTAATTACATGACTTCATTAAATAAAAGGGGCCGAGTGGTCTAAAGCGCTGTCCGTTACGGATCACTGCCATCTCACCTCTATCTGCGTGGGTTAGAGTCTAAGATTCGGCGAATGTGGATATGTGAGAAAGCTTGCCAGTAGCTTCTCGTGGGTCGGTGGTTCTTTCCGGTGATTTCCCGGTTTCTTCCTCCACCATTAATACTGGCCGCCATGTATAGCCTTTCCTGTGCTGAAAAATGGCGTTAAACCCCACAACAACAAAAAAAAAATCATTAAATAAATCTAATAGATTTAGAAAAATATTTCTAAAATTCTAGTTGTAACCCATTCTAATCTGATGATCCTGATGATATCCTCCTAACATGTATGGCCTATTTCTGTTGTGACTAGCCTAGGCATATGGCCTATTTCTGTTGTGACTAGCCTAGGCGTATGGCCTATTTCTGTTGTGACTAGCCTAGGCGTATGGCCTATTTCTGTTGTGACTAGCCTAGGCATATGGCATATTTTTGTTGTGACTAGCCTAGGCATATGGCCTATTTCTGTTGTGACTAGCCTAGGCGTATGGCCTATTTCTGTTGTGACTAGCCTAGGCGTATGGCTTATTTCTGTTGTGACTAGCCTAGGCATATGGCCTATTTCTGTTGTGACTAGCCTAGGCATATGGCCTATTTCTGTTGTGATTAGCCTAGGCGTATGGCCTATTTCTATTGTGACTAGCCTAGACGTATGGCCTATTTCTGTTGTGACTAGCCTAGGCCAAGTACTAGGGATCACAAAGTGCCATACCAGCAATATTATATGCTCAATCATCAACATCTTGACTTCTAGTACATGAAACCTGATATTTGCAGGCAGGGACCAGCTTAAACCACATACTGCAACCTGACATTTGCAGACAGGGACCAGCTTAAACCACATACTGCAACCTGACATTTGCAGACAGGGACCAGCTTAAACCACATACTACAATCTGACATTTGCAGACGGGGACCAGCTTAAACCACATACTGCAACCTGACATTTGCAGACAGGGACCAGCTTAAACCACATACTGCAACCTGACATTTGCAGACAGGGACCAGCTTAAACGACATACTGCAACCTGACATTTGCAGACAGGTACCAGCTTAAACCACATACTGCAACCTGACATTTGCAGACAAGGACCAGCTTAAACCACATACTACCTCAAGACAGTCATTCAGCATGATGCCAAGGATAGCTCCTCATGTTTCAGCAGATGTCACTTTAAAATCTCTCTATACTCTGTCATTAAAAGAGATTCTGTCAAAAAATCATGGTATCTAATTGAGGGCATTTTACAAGTTTAGTGAGTGCCAGTTATCAATGTTCTCAAGTGAAATCATCAATTCAAGACTATCTGATGTCACAGTAATATTCATTTTTTCGAGCCTCCATGGAGGACATTGTTCACTTTTTAGCCTTGGAGTTCTGCTCTCCAGTTCCCGCTCATTTAATAACATTAACCAGAGCTCCAGCATCTCATGATATTATGATACAATGGAATAGTCCAACTTTAGTTACTTGCGTAGTCTGAGTAAGTTATGAACATTCTGACCTGCCTTCATCAGTTCATCTGTGGTTTCATCTTGGCCTTACAGTATTTTATTTGGAACACAAGCAGTTAAAAGTGATATCTGCTTTAGGGATGACAAAGCCACATTCCATGCATATGGACCCGATGGCCTTTCAAGACACTTGACAGTGTACAGTAATATTGCAATAGCTTCAATATTAACTTTGTCTCTATGGCTATCTTCCAATAGCCAGAACATAGCTTATCTTCTCTCTTTCTGAATACCTGAGAGCATGCATTGGATTCAGTCTCAAGAATGGCCTAAGTACTGAACTGAGCCACTCAACATGCTTTAGCCCATTTCATAACCGAAGCTATAATTTGCAATTGGCAGAACATGACTCCGTGCTCTCTTCCTGCACTTTCATAAAGGACCACCATAAGGCCAAGGTATGAGCACAGCCTTTATTCTCTAACCTTCTGTTTAATGGCAAGATTGAAGAAGTCCATAAACCAGCCACCAAAGAGACCACTTTGTCCCCTTACCACCACCACAGCATTGATAAAGGGATAGTACAAGAAATCAGCAAGACCCAAGTGTCACACATATGATGCAAACCTTTGTAAAGTATCCTGTTGAAGCTCCACCCATCGGAATTCACAGTTCTTGCAAGCAAAACTTGATTAAGCACCAGGAGGGTCCTATCATTTGTTCCATTTCTCTGGGGTTTTATCCCAGATTTTATTGGTCCCAAAAGCATGCAGCACTCTGCCTCCAGTCATTGACCTAAATTCCCTCAATCAGTTCATTCATGCCCCTTGGTTCTCAATGGAAACATCACAATACATTTTAAATGCCATCCAATAGGGAGGCATCACCATCAGTATGGACTTGAAAGACATGTGCCCTTCACTCACAATGCTTTCTGGATATTCCTGAGATTCTCCTACAACATCATATACCAGTTCAAAACGATTCCACTAGGACTCTGCAACAGTCCTGGATTTTCATTTATATGATGACTCTAGTTCTTGAAGAAACCTATTTTGCTAGGAAAAGATTGGTTACTTGCATGTATATGATGTAACCAGATTTACTGAACGCACAAGGGATGCTTATTTTGGCTCTATAATGTAACTATGCAGTTACTTACAAATTTTGAAATAGTCTTTCTCAAAAATGTTACTCATCAAAGGTTTTGTTAAGAATTTCAAAGTTAAATATTGTAGTTTAAATCAATTTTATCTGCATTATCAGTGAATTATCCTGATGTGTAGTGTATGCTACAACCCGTTCCTGCCAGTCTTATATACACACATTAAATAAAGAAATAACATAAAAATCTCACTGAACAACCTTCTTGAGCAAAGATAGTGAAATGTATAGTTTAATCAGAATGGGTAGTAGTAGATCATGTGTCAGTGACAACCACATGCATTTACCAATGTTGTCAGCGTTTAATGGTAGTAAACGTTACACTGTAAATGTTGCAGCCCTATCTGATTTTGATCTGACTCATATCAACTAGACCTTAGATGACTTTTTCAGTAATGAGCAAGTTTGGTGAATAGTGATGAAGTGATCTTTGTATCAGATTGGCTAAGCTTATTACCGCTATTTGTTTTTCCTGTTGATCTTGGATGAGTTTGATAAGATTCATATTTATTAATTATTTTGAGCTTGCTTCAGATTGGCTGTGCTTGTTACCACTTTTGATGACATATATCCTTATATCATAAAGATGATTTCAATAATTAATGAGATCCATGCATTGAATTGACTGAGGTTTTTACCACTGTGGAGAACTGTTTGTTATTCAGTACTTATAGGATTTTGAATGAATTCTTATGTTATTAGGATCGCACTCAAGAGACTATTTCTGATATGGATATCTTTAACTTTTGAGTGCTTAATCCAAATCATTGTATTGATATGGATAGCTTTGAGTTGCTAAATCTGAATCATTGTATTGATATGGATAGCTTTGAGTTGCTAAATCTGGATCATTGTATTGATATGGATAGCTTTGCATTGCTAAATCCGGATCATTGTATTGATTTGGATAGCTTTAACCTTTGAATTGCTAAATCTGGATTTGGATAGCCTTAACTTTTGAGTGCTTAATCCAGATCATTGTATTGATATGGATAGCTTTGAGTTGCTAAATATTGATCATTGTTTTGATGATATAAATAGCTCAATTCCAGCTTAAAAAGTTCTCTTAGCTTGCAGCTGATTGTTAGCTTTAATGGTGATATACCTGGAGAGCTTATGGGATGTCATCTTTGTCCATCATATGTAGTATTACCATCTGTAAGGGCAATTTTGTTATTGCTATACTAAACTACTTGGAGGATTGCAATGAAATTTTACACAAACGTTCATCCCATGAACATTATTTTGGTTCAAAATTAAAATTGTACTTCCACCATAGGGACAATAGTGAAAATCATTTTATAATAAACGGTCAAATTAACATGAACTTTTGACTAAAAGACCTTTTATAACATCAAAATGGTCCTTAAGTAAAATGGGGCTAATCTCACTTCCACTGTGGCCACTACAACTGAGCCATCATGAAACAATTCTGATGATGAATGGATATTCATATCAACAAGGGGTTTTCAACGAAAACTTTTTATGATGTCTAGTTGGTTCTAAATGAAAATAGTGTTTTATCTGATGTCCATTATAACCACCACCATGGATATCTTGAAACTTATTATTGCTACAGAAAGTCTTATTTGACATATGGTTTTCACCAGAAGACTTCTTTTGATGGATTGTAGGTTCCTTAATGAAAATAATACATCTCTGAACTGTATGGCCAACACAGAGGCCATCTTGAAAATCTTGTTATAACTACTAACTGGGTGGTCATATCAATATTGTGTTTTATTATTATTATTATTATTATTATTATTATTATTATTATTATTATTATTATTATTATTATTATTATTATTATTATTATTATTTTATTTAAAGAGGGTAACTCAATTAGCTAAGAACTAATCTACCTTGAGGCCCTCATTCAAAGGAATTTACTTATTTTTGCTGCATCTCTGAAGACACTGTATATACTGGGTTTGGAAAAAGGAAATAGAGTGGGCATTTCTTTCACCAAATGACATCTTTGTGTCTGGTTGGTCATATATGAAACTGGCGCCAATCTGATTTCCAATATGACTGCCATGGCAGCCATCTTGAAAAATCTTGTTTTTGCTAGACCCCAAGAATGAATCATCATATAAAGATGGAGTTTCACCAAGTGACTTCTTAGGATGTCTGGTTGACTTTAAAGTTCTAATGCTGTTGTTACATGCAAAAAGTCCCAAGGCTGCCATTACATGCAAAAAGTCTTATATGCTGTTGTGTATATTTAATTTGTATTGTTTATTGGTCTTTATATTCATTATATGCAATAGATAATTGCATTTTAAACTTAACCTTGTCCATAATCCTGTTCACTTTTGAATTGACCTGAATTTTTTATTTGGTTTTGTAAGCAACATGTTTATCTCAATCTAAGACCAGAGCATGTAAAATTCCCCATGAAATGCCATGTCTACCTGTTGTTAACCACATTTTATAGTAAAATTTTAATAGCAAACCTTCCAATTATAATAAAAATTTTATCTTGTAAACATTTGGAACCTTCCAGAATGAACTTTTCCATTAGGTAATAATTTTTTTATTTAGAAAATACTATATGTGACCTGTAGTCAAGTATGTGACTAAATAATCTAGTTTTCTAGATATTATTTGTTCATGCTTTAAATCTGAGCAAAAGCAGTTTTATTATTGTAGTGTCCAGTATTTTCTTTTGGATGGAATTTATTTCTTTTCATTATTTAATTCAAGTTACTCCTCCATGGAAAAAATGTGCTTAAAATTAACATTTTCTGAAAATAGAGACTTGGAATTATTGTGAAGTTCAAATAGGGACATATTCTTGAATTGTATTATTGTAATTCAACAATAAACTGTACAAATTACTGTGGCACAGTCCATCACAGGCACATCAACACTTACCGCATTTATTTTGGAATAACACTTTAGTTTATTCAAAACTTTAATCATTAGGATATTCTAGGATTATTTTGGATTCAATTTGCAATATTGTTTTATAAAAAAAAATATTTTCAATTTGTATTTTAGGGAAATAAATCATTTGCTGTATTTTACAAAACTTCTATTCTGTTACTTTGTTTAAGACCACACTAGAAAAGTGGGGGCTCTACAGGGTTATCAATAATCTAAAAAATACATCAGAAAACTTTGTTTCACCAAAAGACTCCTTATAGTTTCTTGTTCATTCTACATGAAGAAGTTGGGGTTACGCCATTGGCCATTGTGAAAACTTTGTTGCTGTTATATCTTCTGAATGAGTAGTTTTTGAACAAAGTAATTTCACCAGAAGACTTCTAATGATGTCTGCTTCATCCTATATGAAAATAGTGCCAAGCTGTCATGCAGCTTGTCCTCTTTTGCAGTTAATATGAAAAGCTTGTTAATACTTAAAACTATCAAAAATGGTTTCAACACACAGCAGTTAAAAGGAAGAAATCTCCTTACATTGAATTCCTGGAAATTCATTGTTCTTAACACTTACTTAAGAATTTTCCGAAACATTTCAGTGTTATATGCCTTTTTAGAATCCGTGACAAGCTGTACATTAGCTGGGAGCAAAGTCACTTGAATTAGTCAATTGTGAGTGCAATATACTCCCCATTACAAACAGACTTGTTCCAGATTGTGATTGCATTTACCTGTGTACAATATACTCCTCATTACATACAGACTGGTTCCAGATCTTGCAACTGTATAATGTACAGCAGGTTTGATTAAACTATTTGCAGTGGGGCTTTCTTTACACCCAAAAATGTAGTATTTTTAATATGCTTCACCACAACTATATAAAAAGTACTGTCCTTGTCCTTCCATGCATACATCTGTCTCTCTGTTGCACCTGGATTAAATTTTGTGTTTAAGGTACTGTGATGGGCATACATGCCAAGTCTCCTGAATTGTCCGGAAGTCTTTTGATTTTCAACCCCATCTTTTGATTCACCGATTCCCTGACAAGATCTCCCAGAAATAAAAAAAAAACTGCCAAGCATAGGTATTTCCAGCTAAACAACGTTCAATACACTGTTCACGACTACCGTAATCAAACTTATCATTCCGGTTTCCTGACCTCTCTCCACTTCATTATTCTTCGTAGCTAAGAGTTATGGAGTAGAATGATATCAGGGAACCAGACTATCAAGTTTTTACAATCTGAATGCGCCCTCCTTTTCCGTCAATTCGAGAAATTAACCTCTGCTATAATTCGTCCCCATTGAGAATTATATTCTGAATTACTTTTGCTCACATGGAGCAATATGACAGTGAAAGGAGACACATCATAATCGGCATATCCAGAGTTCATGAACAGTAACCATATAACACAATTACTAAGGTTAAGTAACTGTTATTCATTATTGTTATTTTACATAATTTTGGTGCGATCTTTTTTTGCACTTAATTTTATGAGTAAAATAGTCGTTATGCTAATCTCCCGAATTTGGACCCAGTCACCCGGATTTTGAACACAAATCTCCCTGATTTGTGTCCAGAAAACTTGGCATGTATGGATGGAGATCTGTGTATGAATAATATATTTCAGGTTCACAACTGTAATTCATTCATAAAATTACTACTAAAAACTATCAGATAGTTTTAGCATACAGCAGTTGAAAGGAAGAAATTGCCTTACATTGAATTCCTGGAAATTCATTGTACCTAACACATACTTACTTAAGACTTTTCTGAAACATTTCAGTGTTATATGCCTTTTTAGAATCCGTGACAAGCTGTACATTAGCTGGGAGCAAAGTCACTTGAATTAGTCGATCGTGAGTGCAATATACTCATTACAAACAGACTGGTTCCTACTGGTCCTAAAAAAAAAGTCTTCCCCTGACCTGCAGCATAAGATAGTTATATTTGATGATGAAATGGTTGAATCACATTCTGAAAATTACTTTAAAACTGAGATTACTGCACCTTGTATCTTCCAAGCACTTGCATTACAGGACACGCTTAAAAAAGTAATTTTCTGCCTCATGCGTATGAATTGCTGCCGAAGTACTGAGTAACTTAGTATTTAGCAAGAATAATTAGACTCCAATGTTTCAGCCAGGAGGCATCATTGCAGTTTGTCCAAAATAGACACCAAGTACCACAAACAGGAAGATTAAATGTGCCAGCAGTGGTACAGTAGAAATGAACAAGGTCTATTTTTTAACACTTGATGTAAGTCAATCATTAGGATTGCTCCTGTGGCCTTAAGTTAGAGCATCCACTTTGGATGAGGGGGGTGCAGGTTTGTACCAGGTCAAGTCATACCGAAGATTTACAAAATTGATACTAGCATCTTCATCACTTGGTGCCAGTATTAAGTGTTAGGACTGTTCGACATGTCAGGATAATGTGACTGGATGAAATATGATACTACATGTCTGCAGCATGATGCCCAAGCGCTAGACATCACTATAAACTGCCTCACTACAGACATCATACATTGTGACTCTAATTAAGCTACATTTAAAAAATCCAAATCCAATCTTTAAATGGTCTAATTGCTCAATGGTTGTTTACATGAAAATGAACAAAATCCATCTTTTACAATTGGATTAGTTGTTTGGCATTTTTGTTTTACTGCCATTCTACAAATTCAATAGATAAATTTAGAATCATCAAGAATTAATTGTGTGGTCATGTCTCTTGTTGAGAATAAGCTCAGCATACTACCGAATTGTAATAGCCCAAATATTACCATTTTCAACTTTTAAAAAAAATGCAAAATGCAATTTTTGTGAGTCATGCTTCCAGTCACATGGTGTGACTTTGATATAGAGCTCTTTGCAGCACATTTTTACTAAGCAGTTGATATCAAGCAACTAATAACAGATTTTTTGTTACCCGAGTATCATGCATAGGCATCCAATAAAATTTTTGTTACCCCAGTATCATGTACAGTATTGGCAACTAAAACCAGTTTTGTTTTGCCCTCATTATCATGCATAGGCATCCAATAAAATTTTTGTTACCCCAGTACAGTATTGGCAACTAAAACCAGTTTTGTTTTGCCCTCATTATCATGCATAGGCAACCAATAAAATTTTTGTTACCCCAGTACAGTATTGGCAACTAAAACCAGTTTTGTTTTGCCCTCATTATCATGCATAGGCATCCAATAAAATTTTTGTTACCCCAGTACAGTATTGGCAACTAAAACCAGTTTTGTTTTGCCCTCATTATCATGCATAGGCAACCAATAAAATTTTTGTTACCCCAGTACAGTATTGGCAACTAAAACCAGTTTTGTTTTGCCCTCATTATCATGCATAGGCAACCAAAAACAATTTCTTTACACCAGAATCATGCATAGGCCCAAAAATGTCTGCAGAAATGATGGTGTTATTAAACTAGCCAGTGAAACACACAAAAGCCAAGAAATAACTCAAACACACAAAAGGCAAGACAAACGTCATCAAACAAAAGCAAGACAAAAGTCAAACACACACAAGACAAAATTCAAAGAAGTGCAACTTCCAGCAAAGAACTGGAATCCAAAATAATTGATCCAATGAGGAAAAAAAACATTCACACGTGTACAAGAAATTGTTTCAGATTGTAACTTTGCAAATACTGACAATTATAAAATGCTATTGACTACTGGTAGAAGGACATTAAGTACTGATGATTGCTGTTAGTGGGGCATAAAATGATGACTACTGCCAGAGAGCTATAAAATACTGATGACTACTGTTAGTGGGCATAAAATGATGACTACTGCTAGAGGGGCATAAAATACTGATGGCTGATTCTATAGGGGCATTTAATTCAGGTGACTACTAGAGGGACATAAAATACTGCTGACTACTGTTAGTGGGCATAAAATGATGACTACTGCTAGAGGGGCATAAAATACTGATGACTGTTGCTATTCGGGCATGAAATTCAGGTGACTACTAGAGGGGCATAAAATACTGATGACGGTTGCTATAGGGGCATTAAATTTAGATGACTACTAGAGGCACATAAAATACTGATGACAGTTGCTATAGGGGCATTAAATTAAGATGACTACTAGAGGGGCATAAAATAATGATGACTATTGCTATAGGGGCATTAAATTCAGATGACTATTAGAGGGGCTTAAAATACTGATGACTATTGCTATAGTTGTATTAAATTCAGATAACTACTAGAGGGGCATAAAATACTGATGACTGTTGCTATAGTTGCATTAAATTCAGATGACTACTAGAGGGGCATAAAATACTGTTGACTACACCAGAAGAGCATAAAAATGTGGACTGATGACTGCTATAATATGGTTGGTGACACCAGATTGGAGAATTTAATGAAACAGATTTATTTGATTTTTCATGCAATTAGCAATGAAAATAGAATTTATAAATTATATCTTATATTATAATTAGATTAATCAATTATAATAACATCAGTTGCCCACTTTTTCAAAGTTGACCCTTTTTCTCATGCAATTGGCATTCACATGCCCATCCTTTGAGCCATCATAACTAACACAGAGATTTTAGTGACTTAGCACTTTTTATCCTTGTAGGGTGCTGACGATCAAGTCGAGCCCCTCCGACCAATCATGCCAAGTCTTTCATCTGATGGCCATGCCAGTCTGTTCAGCTCAGTTATGGAGTTTTCTTATTAGATTTGTTTAATGCAAACCCCTTTCTGATTTTATAACACCAATGCTTACTTCCTAGTACACTTTGTATATAATGCTACAGCTTTGATTTTGGCTTCTGAGATGTATAGTTTGAGACTGCCAGCAATGTTTTCACTTATTTACATCAATTTTGGAATTCTTTAAGAACATAAAAGGAAAATTTATACACAAATATTGTACATTAGTCTGATTACTGGTGTCATTATAACGTTAGACTTCATTCTGATTGTTATGCTTGGGGTCCTTGTGTTCTGGTATATGCAGTACTTTCACCTTAAAAGGATTTCTAAAAGTTTGTATTCAGAAGAAAACGGAAATGACAATAAATATCTAATGTTATCTTGGATTTACAGTTAATACTGTAAAGTGTATTACCTGACATGTTCTATTTGGATTAGATAATTACTAGAATTTATTTGAAAGTATATTGTACAACTTCTGTTATGGTGGTTCATTATGGCTGTAGGAAAATATGCATTTGACATGGTCTTCATAGTCTCATGCAAAACCATTCAATTTAAAAAATATTTATCAAAGTACTAAAGATATTGATATACTATGTGAAGATTTGTCTATCAAAAGTGTTACTTGGAAAAAAATTCTCTTCCCAACAATGTCAAATCATTAGATTGCTTTGAGATAATAGGTTTATCAAAAGAAGGCTTTAATATTAGTAATTATTGTGTATTTATTTCATGTTGTTTGAAGTCACTTCAAATGAGTGGGCTTCATACCTTTTCTCTCTGGCATTGGTACAACTCTTTGTGCTTGTTTATAGGCTGCTTTTCCAAAAGTATTTTCTAGCTAAATAAACCAGCATTATGCAATTGTCCAAAAGTCAGGGCAGTCCTGTACAGCTTATGCTGTTGTTCTCATTCTCATTGTTAACAGATGTTGTACAGTAGTGTATATTTAAGTCCTTTTATAGGCATACAGTATTGTTTATATAGTCAAGAAATTTTATTAGTGTATACATTATGAAGAGTACCAAAAAGTCCTCTTGTATTTGGGTCATGTTCTTGTGGTAGTTTTGCTATTTAGGTCACAGACTTGTAATAGTGTTCAATTGTTACTTGCATCATAGTCTTGTGATAGTGTTCAGTTGTTATTTAGGTCACAGTCTTGTGTAATAGTGTTCAGTTGTTAATTGCATCATAGTCTTGTGATAGTGTTCAGTTGTTATTTAGGTCACAGTCTTGTGTAATAGTGTTCAGTTATTACTTGCATCATAGTCTTGTGGTAGTGTTCAGTTGTTTCTTGGGTCATAGGCATTTGTGACAGTGTTCATTTTTATTTGGGTCATAGACTTGTGATAGTTTTTAGTTATTTGTTGATGGTCTTGTGGTAGTGTTCATTTTTATTTGTCTCATAGTCATGTGATAATGTTGTGATTTGTGTCTTAGTCATGTGATAATGTTCAATCGTTACTTGTGTCATAGTCTTATGATAGTGTTCTAGTGTTCAATTGTTGCTTGGGTCATAAGCTTGTGATAGTGTTCAATTTATTTGGGTCATAATCTTGTGATAGTGTTCAATTTATTTGGGTAATAGTCTTGTAATAATGTTCAGTTGTTGCTTGGAAGTATGCATGTAATGTGGCTGAAAATTTTTTTTATCTGCATGAATCCTGAAAACATTACATTTTAAGACCAAAAAAATATAATTTTGACTTACATTATTGCCTCCATGCAGGTTAACCTTTTCTTTTGAAAAGTCTGTGAAAATGACCTCATTGAAAGTGTTTGAGTGTTTGATCTGTCAATTTACAAAATCTAAGCTATTATCCAGTTAAAATTATTAATACATTATCTAACCATGCAAAATTAATAGACATTTATGATAAATAGTAACATTTCCTTTATTTAACTGCACAAAATTGACAGCCATTTTATATAGTAACATTTCCTTACTCTGACTGCAAAATTGACAGCCATTTTAAATAGTAAAAGTTCTTTAATCTGACCGTGCAAAATTGACAGCTGAAATGACAGTATCAGGGATGTCTTATGCCAGCATTTTACAAATGTGAAATATGGTTTTTTTATGATAATCAGGGATGGTTTTTTGAAAGGACAAAATAAGGGATGCCATATGTCAACATTTACCAAAGTGAAAAATGATTTCTTTTAAATGATAACAATCAGAGATGCTTTTTGAATGGGCAAAATTAGGTTTACCAAAGTAAAATATGATTGCTTTTTTAAAATGATGTTTTTTGAAAGGGCAAAATCAGGGATGCCCTTTGTGAACATTTACCAAAGTGAAATATGATTGCATTTTTATAATGATGTTTTTTGAAAGGGCAAAATCAGGGATGCCCTTTGTCAACATTTACCAAAGTGAAATATGATTTCTTTTTTAAAATGATGTTTTTTGAAAGGGCAAAATCAGGAATACCCGATGTCAACATTTACCAAAGTGAAATTCTTGAAGGCAGTATCAAGCTATGCAGCCATTATAATATGGATCTTTGCAGATAGATGGTCTGAAAAACAGTATTAGTCTTACTGTTTAGATACCAGAGGGAAGGGCAATATCAGGCTCATCTTATTTAACACAGTTTTTAGGTAGTTATCATTGACCTATAATGAACTGGACAGTTCTTTGAGTTGAACAATTTAGCCATAGTATATCAGATATAGGTAATTTCATATCACTTAAAACTTTGAAAACAAATATTCATAAACCTAAAACTATAACTATCTAAAAGTTATTGTTCTATAACCACAAAGAAAAATGACCATAGAGAGGTATTTATTGAACAGGAAAACTCGAATGAGTGTAATATAATTTAATTTATGAGTATATCTCCAGTTAATATAATATGGCAAATTAAATACAATAATAGCAAAACAAGTATTAGCAGCATACATCAATATAAACAATCCTCACTTGCCCATGCAAAGGGAGACAAATCTGGGTCATTTATGGTATCTGCAAAGAGTTGTTTTGGCACCTCTCAGGCTTATATCAGTTTCACGTTAATATAATTGCATGTGTTTATATTACCATTGTTGTTTTTGTTTTCATTGTTATTATTATTATTATTATTATTATTATTATTATTATTATTATTATTATTATTATTACATTTCTGCATGAGGTATCGTTTTGGGATATTGTAGTACCCTCCATTTGATAATCCATTCATTCATCCATCCATTCATCCATCTCTGTCTGCCTGCCCATAACATGGATTCCTCCAGACTATGTGCAAATAGAGTACAATATTTGACTCTCATCCTGTTGTCAATGGGAGATGATGGAAAGTTCAGATGTATTTATATTTGAATTGAAAATTTCTTTTTTAGCTATTTTTTTGTTACTGTGAATTTTGTGTTAAAATCTGTTGCCCAGTCTCCTGAAAAGAAAGAGTTTAAAGGGTAATATAGAGCATGAGGATGTTTTTGCAGTGGTGAACCATCAAAGTTGCTGTAGCTATTATAATTATCAAAATATATGCCATCTCGTCCTGCTAGTGTTCAGCCACTATTTTAAGTTACAACTTTAGATCGCAACAAAATAGAACAAAAGGACAGAAAACATTTCAAATGGTAAGATGATACTGTATTCTTTGCATGCAGTTACTTAAGTTTAATCTTGTTCTGCATGGTTTCAGGTTTCTATAATTTACTGACAAAAAAATGCCACCCTTTACTCACCTCCATCCTCAAGTATTACAATTAATATTTATGGTGTTTTGTCATGTTTGTATCAATAATAAACCCCTATCCCCATTGTCAATGAATGAAGAGTGTTAAAAACAGCTGATGATGTTAAATTGGCTGTAATATTAATAATTATTAATATGATTGGCAGCCATATATTTTACAAAACATTGTAGCAAAGTGCAATGTATTAATATTCATAAGTTATAAAATTCATTATGTCCTACAAACTGTTCTCCAGAATTTTACAATATTGGTATTTATAATTTATAAAATTCATTTTGTCCTGCAAACTGATCTCCAGAATTTTACAATATTGGTATTTATAATTTATAAAATTCATATTGTCCTACAATTTTACAATATTGGTATTTATAATTTATAAAATTCATTTTGTCCTACAAACTGATCTCCAGAATTTTACAATATTGGTATTTATAATTTATAAAATTCATTTTGTCCTACAAACTGTTCTCCAAAATTTTACAAGGTATTTCTTCATGCCATTAATGCTAAATTTGTTTTGCATGCAACCTATTGACATAAATGTGAAAATAGTAGTTCTGAAAAGGTGCTTGAATTTAAGTTTACACAGACCAGAAATTTGCACTTTTGTACAACAAGAAATGTCATAATGAAGTTGTTTATTACAGTCAGAATTGATTTAGAAAGGCTGATAATATCCAGTCACGGCTGTTATTTCATTTAAGTGCTGTATATATCAGAGATTCCAGAATAGCGGTATTTGCAAGATATAGCTGATGAGATCCCAGAATAGCTTTATTTGCTAGTTATAATAGATGAGATATCCCAAAATAGTTGTATTTGCTAATCATAACTGAGAAGAGATCTCAAAATTGCTGTGTATGCTTGACATAACTAATAGGAGATCTCAAAATAGCTGTATTTACTAGTCATAACTGACATGAGCTCAAATGACAGTTTTTTAACTTAACATATTAGGCTTTGAACAAATTTGCTCATAGTTATTCCATGCAGTTGTCTGGTTGTTATGTTTTCCCAGTTGTCAAAGTCTGACATTAAAGCACAAAAAAAGAAGTTAACATTTGAGGTAGGTAACCACTCAATCACAACCAATCAAAACCCTATAGTTAAACATTTGCGCCAGTTTCTTTAAACCGAAACTTGGCATTAAATAGTGTTTTCATACTTTCTGCATTGTAACATATATGTAACATTATATGCAGTTTATGACAACTAAAAAGATGTGAACACTTACATCAAACTATTCTGGGTCTTTACTTGATAGTAATTACATCATTCCCTCATACAGTGTACTCTTTTACTATATATTGTTGCAGAGAGTCAGTATGTTTCATATCTTTAGAACAAAACATGTAGCCTTGGCCCTAATTAAAAGAATAAAATATACTTGCAAAGGCAATGTATTAATGTATTATTAGTTTGAGGACTGAATGGTTGAATTTGTCAGGAGACGTCTGTCATTTAAGTGGTATGTTGTCGGTTAATAATTAAAAACAGTAAGGTGGAAGAATATACTGCTGTTGAATGAATCAGTCAAGAATGATATCAAAACTTAAGTGGTATTAAATACAGAACTGAAAATGACACGCTTTCCAGCACCTATAATCATTGGATATATCATTCTTTCTTACAACTGTCCTCCTTTAAATGATTTTATATTAAATCTCACATATAACTGGTGATCATGTTAATTTTGAGGAAAATTGCCTGGCAAAAGCCAACAGAATTTCAGGACCCTACCACACACACACACACACACACACACACACACACACACACACACACACACACACACACACACACACACACACACACACACACACACTTCACTTTATCCTATTATACCAGTTGAGTTGCATATTTCCATGTGACTCCAAGTGGTCAAAAATGCTCACCATTATCAATCACTGCCATCTCATATCTGTCTGGGGTTGGTGGTTCTTTCTGGGATTTTCCCAGGTTCTTCCTCCACCATTTATACTTGTCGCCATATATAGCATATCTTCTGCTGAAAAAATGGTGTTAAAACCTACAACAACAACATTTTTGTTATATAACATACCCTGGTATTAATTTATCTCACCTATATCATGATTCTCCTGTATCTCCCTTTAAACAGTGTTAGGGTTAGAGACCACATTTTGTATAACCCCATTAGAGAATGTGTTGGCACATCTGAGGTGTATAAAGTTAGAAATATTGATGAAAGAAAGAGCTGTATGTATTAAGTGATTTAAAAATATCCATTTTTTAGTTGTGTCTAACCACACTTTCTTGGATAAATCCCCCAAACATGTTGATTAAAATAGTACTGGATATATTTATTTTCTTTATGTCTGCCATGAGTATTTAATGTTATGACATTGTTCACCATTCATTTATCTTTTCTGTTTCATTTCTAAATAACAACTCGAGTTCTCCACCATCTACCATTACAAAACATTTTTAAAAGTTTGCTTTTGGGGTAAGGAAGAAATCTATCAATTTTGTGGTCAAAAGGTCAAGGACATTGAAAGAAGCTAAAGGGTTTGCACGAAGTAACATCAGTTGTACATCAAAAACATTATGAAAATTTTGCAACTGGCTTGAAGTAGCAGTCAGGATTATGGGAATCAAAAGGTCAATAATTAAAGTCACTGAAAATGAAAGAGGAAAACTTGTTTCTGTGCAGTAATTTTGTTTCTTCAATACAGATATGGACTAAACATTTTCTGGATGGTTTCTGCTTGAATAACAGTAGAAGGTTATTGAGTTTTGGTCAGTAGGTCAAGGACAATGTAGCTGAAAAATGAAAAATGGTTTCAGCAAACAAATTTATATTTTGACTATATACCTTCACCAAAGTCTGAGAATGGCATACACTTTGTGTAAGAAAGACTACTGGTTTTGACATCAAAATGTAAATGGTTAAGATAACTGACGGAAAGATGGTGAAAGATGAAGGTCACTGTGACTGAAGGTGAAAAATTAGGGACACAGTGACAGAAAGACAAATTTTTACATCATAGAATAACTTTTGTCCAAACATTGTGGAAGACTTGCACATAGAAAAGAAACCTTTCAATAAATTTGTGGTGTAAAGTCCATGCCAAGTCTAAAAGGTAAAAAAAGATTTCTGAACAATTTAGTTAAGGACTGCATACCAGCTTCTTGGGACCCATAATCTACCAGTCTGCTGTGACCTGCTGGTATCCTTAGGACATAAAAGCACATGGCAGACTGTAGGGTGCTGTTCATGGCACTATTGTTTGAGACATGAAAGGTGTACATTTTACTCAGTGTATGTTCTATTATCTGGTACACTAGACTCAGTATATGTCCAATTATTATTTAATAAACTATACCAGTGTATGTCCCATTATTATCTAATATGCTGTACTAGTGTATGTCCCATTTTTGTCTAATACACTATACTCATTCTGTGCCCTGCTATTTAATACACTGTGCTTATTGTATGCCCCATTGTTGTCTAATACACTATAAAACTCAGTGTATTTCCTATTATTATCTAATACACTGTACTCAGTGTATTCCCATTATTATCTAATGCACTCTATTGTATGTGTCATTATTATCATATACAATATATTCAGTGTATGTTCCATTATTATCTATTGATAATAATAAGATTAATAATAATAATAATAATAATAATAATAATAATAATAATAATAATAATAATAATATCTTAATGTGAATTTCATCTCAAAATTGTATAGATATATAAATGTAGTATTTGTTCACTCTATATTTCAGGTTGGATTGATATCAGAGCATGAAATCAAAACATTTTGTAAGTATTTTTTCTTTCAAAATGGGCATTTGACTGGGGAAAATTCTAATTTACAGAAAATAATTTCTTCTGATCTTGGGCATACATGTAGAGAAAAGTTGCAAAAATGTAAAGAGACATAGTCCTACCTGAAGTCTGCAACAAAGCAGTATTATCCCTAGCTTGTATTTATTTTTTTCCAAACCCCACCCCATTGCACATGTATGCAGAAGTGTCCTCACCCCAAAAGTCCACCTCTAACTTACCTGCCAACCTTCCTGATGATGTACTTGGATTTTTTATGGCCCAAGGCTGGTCATGGTATTACCTAAATAATTAACATTGTAAAATTCCAATTAAGTTATCAGCTTGTAAAAACCTATGATGGGATATTCAGAAAAATAAATTTTAAAAAAAACTGTTAAGTGTTATTTAAAGTATTTACCACACCTCCACACCTAAACGAGCATTGTTGTAATATCAACATGCACACATATGTGCTCACTGTCATAATCACAACTTCATATAAATTAAATAAAACTAGATATAATGTTTCTGTCTTAATTCCATTGGACTGTTGAACAGAGTATTAACTTTGTGAACAAAAGTATGATTCATGAGGTAACACATTAAAAAAAATGAATAGAAAAGACACCTGCATTACCTTCAGACATTCCAAAAATACTGAGAACAGCAAAGTCAGTAAATAACTTCCAGCTTTTCCATTCCAACTACTGAACTACCAATCACATTTTATGTATGGAGTAAATTAATACCAAGAAAAACATTACTGTTGGTCACAAACTAACCAATGTTCCTTCAGTAAAGATTTTAGTAAGATGATTAGGGAAGTGTGTTAACTTTTGTTTCCTTAGCATTAGCACACATCTCTGGCCCCCTGAACTGGGTTGTTCCGCTTCATGTACTTTATCTTTACATGTACAGGTTGGCTGAAAGGGCTCATCCCACATCAAAGTGTTACCAAGCACTTAGCTATTTTCAGTCAGTAGAGTTAAGTGGTGGATAATTGACTTCAGCCCAGTTGAGTATTGAGTACCGTTAAGTGGTAGATAATTGTCTTCAGGCCAGTTCAGTAAGGTTAAGTGGTGGATGTTTAAAAATTTACTTCAGGATAGTTGAGTATTCAGTAGGGTTAAGTGGTAGATAATCGACTTCAGCGCAGTTGAGTATTCAGTAGAGTTAAGTGGTGGATAATTTACTTCATCCCAGTTGAGTATTCAGTACAGTTAAGTGTTGGATGTTTAAAAATTGACTTCAGGATAGTTGAGTATTCAGTAATGTTAAGTGGTAGATAATCGACTTCAACCCAGTTGAGTATTCAGTACAGTTAAGTGGTGGATGTTAAAAAATTTACTTCAGGCTAGTTGAATATTCAGTAGAGTTAAGTGGTGGATAATTGACTTCATCCCAGTTGAGTATTCAGTACAGTTAAGTGGTGGATAATTGACTTCAGGCCAGTTGAGTATTCAGTAGAGTTAAGTGGTGGATAATTGACTTCAGGCCAGTTGAGTATTCAGTACAGTTAAGTGGTGGATAATTTACTTCATCCCAGTTGAGTATTCAGTACAGTTAAGTGTTGGATAATTGACTTCAGGCCAGTTGAGTATTCAGTAGAGTTACTTGGTGGATAATTGACTTCAGGCCAGTTGAGTATTCAGTACAGTTAAGTGGTGGATAATTTACTTCATCCCAGTTGAGTATTCAGTACAGTTAAGTGGTGGATAATTGACTTCATCCCAGTTGAGTATTCAGTAGAGTTTCAGTAGAGTTAAGTGGTGGATAATTGACTTCAGGCCAGTTGAGTATTCAGTAGAATTAAGTGGTGGATGTTAAAAAATTGACTTCAGGCTAGTTGAGTATTCAGTAGAGTCAAGTGGTACTTCAGGCCATTTGAGTATTCAGTAGAGTTAAGTGGTGGATAATTAACTTCAGCCCAGTTGAATATTCAGTAGAGTTAAGTGGTACTTCAGGCCATTTGAGTATTCAGTAGAGTTAAGTGGTGGATAATTGACTTCAGGCCAGTTGAGTGTTCAGTACAGTTAAGTGGTGGATAATTGACTTCAAGCCAGTTGAGTATTCAGTACAGTTAAGTGGTGGATAATTGACTTCAGGCCAGTTGAGTATTCAGTACAGTTAAGTGGTGGATGTTAAAAAATTGACTTCAGGCTAGTTGAGTATTATGTAGAGTCAAGTGGTACTTCAGGCCATTTGAGTATTCAGTAGAGTTAAGTGGTGGATAATTGACTTCAGGCCATTTGAGTATTCAGTAGAGTTAAGTGGTGGATAATTAACTTCAGCCCAGTTAAATATTCAGTAGAGTTAAGTGGTACTTCTGGCCATTTGAGTATTCAGTAGAGTTAAGTGGTGGATTATTGACTTCAGGCCAGTTGAGTGTTCAGTACAGTTAAGTGGTGGATAATTGACTTCAGCCCAGTTGAGTATTCAGTAGAGTTAAGTGGTGGATAATTGACTTCAGGCCATTTGAGTATTCAGATTGACCATGGGTAATGCAGCAAGTATGGAGCTATGCTAATCATGATTGCTTATTGTTTATCAGAGGGAGAGGTTACAGACATTAAACTCAAGGCAGGCATGTTCTAGGTCAGTGGTCTCAAACACATGGCCCACTGGCTGCATGTGGCCTGCTAAACCATATCCTGTGGCCCAGTAAGGTGGCATCATAAGGTGTCATGAGAGATAACAAAGGTGGTACAGCCCCTGGGCCATCAAAAATGCCCTCATGCAGCCACCCCAGTGGTTTGAGTTTGACAACCCTGTTCTATAGGATGTATTAAACTTATAAAACATGTACAGATCACCCCCAATTGTAACACATGTGTATACCACCTCCAATTATAACTAGTGCACGGACCACTCACAATTTTTAACTTGTGTCTTGTGTACAGACTTCTCACAACTGTAATTCATGTACAGACAATGTCCATTATAATTCATGTACAGACTACCCCTGTTGGTGATATATGTACAGACCACACCAACTGTAAAACCTGTACATTATCCCAATTTCTGACCTATGTACACACCTCCCCAGTTGTAACTAGTGTACTAAGTTCATTTGTAGCTTGTGCATACCTGTGATAAAACCAGGATTTCAAACCAGTAGACTTACAAATTTTGATCAGGAGATTGGCTTCTAAAAAGGGAGATTTTTGGGTGGCATAAATTTTACGTGCTTTAAAGGAATTGAAAACATTATTTTCTTTAAATATAAAATTTTAAAAAAAATAAAAATTGTAAAAAAAATTGCATAAAAATCTGGTTGAGAAATCTGAAGATCAAACCCTTGTGCCTATGTTGCATGTTGGAGTAGCAAGGAATCTGGTTGCAATACACTGAACTGATTGATCATACACCTGGACTAGAACACTCAACATTGCATCATCTCCTTGAACATTTGATTCATCAATCATGATACTGAAGGACTCCTACACATATTTTCAACTCTTCTATCCCAGTGGGATGCTAGGGCCTGAGTGACAATATGTGTTGTCTTTGTACGCTGGCATGAAAATTTTTGTACAATTTTACAATCAAGATACATGACTTTAACCAGTTTACTAAAATGATCATCTGTGAGGAATGGTAAATTGTGCTCTGCCACAAAATTTGCAAACAAAGTCTCTGCAAGTGTCACTTTATCTACTTCTGATCCAGTCTCAAATAATGCCTTCAATGTGGGTGTGTTTGGTACAGAAGAATTGTTGTTCCTATGTGATGGTGTATGTATATCATTTCTTCCTCCATATGATATCTTAAAATCGAATTTGCACGAAAGACACAATGCAAAGTCATGACCGTTGCTACTAGCCTGCACACCTAGATTCTGGTATCCAAGCATTGTAAAACTTGCTGTAGTATTTCTTAGCTGGTGGCTTATTAGCATTGGGAGAAAGCGGATGTTTTGGAATTTTGACATGAATTTTTAAAAAAATATACAAGCTGCCTTAAATAATCATTTTAAACCTTAATGAACAATACAATAACAATTAAAAGAGATCATTTTTGGTAGGCCTCCATTTTATCACAGGAGTCTGCAGTTTTATCAACAAAGTACGACAAAATTCCTGACAACATGAAATCACCTTAACGGTAAGGTGATTTAATGGTGTCAGAAATTTTGTCGTGCTTTATTAATTTTGTCGTGCTTTATTAATAAAACTGCAGACTCCTGTGGTTTTATCTTTCTTCCATGACAGATCAGCCGAGTTTTAGTCAAAGACTTATGGTCATCAAGGATTACATTTGATCCTTTTATTTCTTATAACACCTCAAACAACATCCAGCATTTGGCCTTAAACTCCCCAAATTACAACATTAAGGTAATCAGTTAGTCACTTCTGTGTCCACATGCTAACAATTGTAATCACGAATGATTGCACCAGTCATATCATAGGTCTATTATCTCCAGCTCCAGTAGACTGGTTCTGGCTGCTTTATCTAGTGTGTTGATAGAACACGTACAAAAAAACGAATTAAAAAAAAAATATTTATGTGAAAGTTTCCAAATTAGTAAATTTCGACTGCATGACGGTAAGAGCTGTAGACAGTCTTTAAAACAGTATTTTTTTTTCACGTACTTCCCCATTCCATTGGCCAAACCCAATACTCAAACCTACGCAGAGGTTAGATGGCTGTGATCCATAATAGTGAGCACTTTAGACCACTCTGTACCAACCACCCCCAATTGTAACACATGTACAGACCACTCCTAGGCTTGGCCAATATGGGTACATCAGAAAGCTTGCTAGTAGCTTCTCGTAGGTCAGTGGTTCTTTCCAGGGTTTTCCTAGGCTCTTCCTCCACCATTTATACTGGCCACCATATTTAACCTATCCTGTTCTAAAAGATGGTGTTCAACCCTACAACAACAACAGACCACTTCCTGTTGTAAGAGTTGCTCAACATTACCCAATTTATGTAATCACTACAACTCCCCCTCCTTCAAAGATCCCCTCTCTTGAAATTCTTCCCAAGTTTTTACCCTTGTTAACATCTGTGACCCAGCTTTAAAGTCTAAATTTTAAACTGTGTAGAAGTTAGAATTTTGAGACATTATGCAACTACACAAATATGCATACATGGAACTTTTCACAAAAAAAGTACAAAAAACATAACTGCAGTTCTAATCAATCAAGCATCATTATTATTCCATGAAATATATATTTGATTAGTCCATTTAAATATGCACGCCTATCTTGATTTGAGTGTGATTGTTTATAGTAGTTTATGTAAATAAAATTAATGGTGGAAGTAATACATGAGTATCTAAATAAAAACACAGAAACATATAAGTATATTTAGATAAAGTTACTGACAGAAATACACCAGTGTATGAAATTGGAGTTACTGACAAATACATCTGTGTATAAAAATGAAATTGCTTACAGTAATACCCCAGCATATGTAAATGAATTTGCCAACAGAAATACCCCAGTTTCGGTGTAGACTGGGTGTTTGAATAACAACAACTCATTCCCTAATCTATTCAGATTTATTTATTGATGTAGGGTGGACAGCAGTTAAACTGGAACTAAGACTTTTATGCAGTATTAACTTATAATTCTGCAGGTGTTACAGACTAGAGTGTTTTATGACTGCTGTCTATGAAGATTTCTGATAGACTGCATTGAGAGAAAGGATGGGGCATGTTTAGTTATGTGCCCACCATGCAGTGCAAATGCTATAATAGTAAACTCATTCTTTCACTCCTGCCTGCTTACATGTGCATATAGTTACATGCTACATGAGAGATCTCCACATGTATTCTACTACACCTAGTAATGCACAGTTAAGCAGGCTGTATACTGTTAACATATTGCAAGACAACAGTATAGCAGGCTGTATACTGTTAACATATCATGGTAAGACAACAGTCTAGCAGGCTGTATACTGTTAACATATGGAAAGACAACAGTCTAGCAGGCTGTATACTGTTAACATATCACGGCAAGATCAGTCTAGCAGGCTTATACTGTTAAATTATCATTGCAAGACAACAATATAGAAGGCTGTATACTATTAACATATTGCAAGACAAGTTTAGCAGGCTGTATACTGTTAACATATCATGGCAAGACAACAGTCTAGCAGGCTGTATACTATTAAAAATATTGCAAGACAATAGTCTAGCAGGTTGTATACTATTAACATAATGCAAGACAATAGTCTAGCAGGCTGTATACTGTTAACATATGGCAAGACAATCTAGCAGGCTGTATACTGTTAACATATGGCAAGACAACACGTACAACAGATATAACATTTATGACCCATATAACAATGGCTAAATATGTAAATTTATTTACTGACAGAAATAACCTAATGTGTGGGAATTAATTTATTAACAGTTTATACCATTGTATGTAAAAATAAAGGGACTGACAAATACACCATTGTATGTAAATAAAGTTACTAATAAAAATACACCAGTGTATATAAAATAGTTACTGACAATGCACCATGGTATGTAAATAAAGTTACTGCAAAAAATAAACCAGTGTATGTAAATAAAGTTACTGATAAAAATACACTAGTATATATAAAATAAAGTTACTGACAATATATCATGGTATGTAAATAAAGTTACTGAAAAAATACACGTGTATGTAAAGTTACTGACAATACATCAGTGTATGTAAATAGTTACTTACAGAAATACAGTGTATGTAAAATAAAGTTACTGACAATACACCAGTGTATGTAAAATAAAGTTACTGACAATACACCAGTGTATGTAAAATAAAGTTACTGACAATACACCAGTGTATGTAAATAAAGTTACTGACAATAAATCAGTATATGTAAATAGTTACTTGCAGAAATACAGTGTATGTAAAAAAAAGTTACTGACAATACACCAGTGTATGTAAATAAAGTTACTGACAATACATCAGTGTATGTAAATAAAGTTACTGGCAATACATCAGTGTGTGTAAAATAAAGTTACTGACAATACATCAGTGTATGTAAATAAAGTTACTGACAATACACCAGTGTATGTAAAATAAAGTTACTGACAATACACCAGTGTATGTAAAATAAAGTTTCTGACAATACACCAGTTTATGTAAAATAAAGTTACTTACAATACACCAGTGTATGTAAAATAAAGTTACTGAAAATACATCAGTGTGTGTAAATAAAGTTACTGACAATACACCAGTGTATGTAAATAAAGTTACTAACAGAAATTCACCAGTGTATGTAAATAAAGTTTCTGACAGAAATACATCAGTGCATGTAAAATAAAGTTACTGACAATGTTACAAATCTATGCTCTTAAAATATGTAACAGAAATGAGTGAAAGACAACAAGCTTTGTGTGACAAGGTGGTGGGTTCAAACATTAAACCAACTCCATCTCTGCTGTTTGTTGCTGTGGAATGACCTCCCATGATATAATTTACCAGTGTGGATGGATAGAATGCTGAATACAGATCTCTGTGCAAGTATTTTGAAGAAATAAAACAAAGAGCCCCTTTTCAATGAACAAATATAAAATATAATCAATTTAACAATAAAATCATCACCTATCTTTATCCAGACATCAAATTTTCCATTCCTTCCTGCACCTCCAACCTTATTCCAGTTATCTTGTCTTGGAACTTTTCAGTTGAAACATAGCATGTTTTGTTGATAGTATCTAGAGCTGGAATTCGGCTGTGGAATCTGATGAATTTTCCTGGAGAATTGGCCAAAGAAATTTGCTCAGGAAGCTGTTTCCTTTGCCGTTTTTTTTTTCTTTTCGTTTTTTCTCGAACTTCCAATGTATAGTATGTCTCCTTTCTGAGACAACTATCTGGTTTTACTCAGTCACAGGGAAAACATACTTCCTACATTCGTCCAGAGTCCTGTCTAGCTCTTTCCAAGCAAGATTGAAGACTGAAGCAATTTTGCAAAGTAAAACCACTAATTTCTTACAAGAGTTATGCCCTTAAATTTCCTGGATTAACCCAAATCAGAATCAACTGTTTCCTAAAATCTCCTATGTAGAATATTTAATTAACTAGTATAGGCTAATCATGCCACAATTAGCTTTCATTTGAACAATCAATTATTGATGTGCTTCCCCTTTTTTACCAGTGCGAGTTGAAGAGTGCTATGCCAAGACCCTTGTACCATAACAGATGACTCAGTCAAATTTCCTGATGCAAAACCAAGTTTCCTTTGACGTTCAGAGATGAAATGAGAATAATCATATAACTGTCTCTTGCCCTTTCTACTATAATTAAGTTAACTTTGGTACAATTTGTTTAATCAATACTTCTAAGAGTTTCAAACTTTGACACATAACACTTTGTAACATTTAACAAATAATTTATTTCCTTAGAATAAAATGTGAAAATGAGAAAAAAGAACATACAGTATTGCAAATTAAATTCCAAAATAATCCAAGAACTCCAGACACAAGTTCTTGTAATTTAATGTCCTGAAAAAGCACAGTACAAGTCCCAAAGAAATCCCAAAACTTAAGGCAATGATGTGTCTGTTATAGCTTATAGAGTGTTGAATTGTCAGCACTCTTTTGATGAATCACAGAAATTTAATTCTAGGTTAAATTCAGTATTGTATTTCCAGAGAAAATAATCACTTAAATTCAGTAATTTGAAGAAAAAAAATTCATCCTATCTAGACACAACATGATACAACTTGAAAGTGCTAGATGTTAAAGTACAAATGACCAAGTTCTCACAACTACTAGATTATATAGTTCTCTACTTGAGCTCCGATGACTGCATTTTCTTTAAAGAAATAACATTACATAATGGAAAAAACCTTCTGGAATGATCCTAATGTTTACAAAATAAAAAAAATAACTAACATTTACTTTGTAAATTCCAAATCAACATATTTACTTTTACTGTTAATAATGATAATGATTTGAAATCCATACACATAGAGAATAATTTAGTTATGAATAGGTTACAGTGAATAAAATAAAAAAGTCAATTTGGGTCAAACAGAAATTAACTCAGTTTTGGACAAGGTCAAGTCCAGCATACAATGTTACATTTTAGTAGCATGTAATGAAATTTAAAAAATTTAAACTAAAAAAACAATTAAATAAGATATGCATAATGACATAAATATACCATCATATGTAAAATAAAGTTACTGACAGAATATACAAGATAAATGGAGTAAATGGTTTATCAAGACATTTTTGGCTTGATTGGTCAAAAATCAGAGAATGAGCCTGTGTCTAATATCTATCTGTGTCCATCCATCCATCTTCTGTTAACAGTTAAAAGTAGTGAAACTGCCTGATATCTTGTTGGTCCTAAATGAAAATGAAATGTACAGATATTGCCAACATCAGTGAACTCTTGTGAAATGGTACAGATATTACAACCAGTGTGAGTAAACTCTTGTGAAACAGTACAAATATTAACACCAACATGGTGGGGCTTTGAGTGGTCAAGTGGTCTAAAGCACTCACTGTTACTCACTGCCATCTCACCTCTGTGTGAGTTTGAGTCTTTGACCAATGTTGTTGTGTGAGAAAACTTGCCAGAAGCTTCTCATGAGTCGGTTGTTCCTTCTGGTGTTTCCCTGGGTTCTTCCTCCACCATTTATGCTGGCTGCCATGTATAGCCTCTCTTGTGCTGAAAAATGGAAATTAATTCATACTAAAACAACATTACAATAACTACCAACACGAGTGAACTCTTCTAAAATGATACAGATATTACCACAATGTGAGGGAACTCTTGTAAAATGATACAGATATTACCACAATGTGAGTGAACTCTTGTAAAATGATACAGATATTACCACAATGTGAGTGAACTCTTGTAAAATGATACAGATATTACCACAACATGAGTGAACTCTTGTAAAATGATACAGATATTACCACAATGTGAGTGAACTCTTGTAAAATGATACAGATATTATCACAATGTGAGTGAACTCTTGTAAAATGATATAGATATTACCACAATGTGAGTGAACTCTTGTAAAATGATACAGATATTACCACATTGTGAGTGAACTCTTGTAAAATGGAGCTGATCAGACCACCAACATGATTGAATTGTGAAAAAGTTTTAAAACAAGACCTAGTTGACCTTGATGAAGTCAAAGTCAATTGCTACATTTTTGTACCTCAATGAATTTATGATCACAGTGACTTTTACATATTCAGATGAATTTTGACTAGACTTTATATTTCATTGTTTTTCAAATTAACAATTTGATATTCATCGCTGTCATTAATTTCAAAATAAGAGCTCTGTACTTAGCTTTTTATCTGTGATCAAACAACAAGTGTGAATGGATTTTAGGTTTTAGCTAAATGTCTGATGTTTTTTATCCTTCAAAATCAAAGATGACCATGATATCACTAATTGGTTTGGTTTCTGTGATTATGTGAGTGGCTGATCAGGCCATTTTGTGCTCTGAACTTTCTGTGCCAGACTGGACAGTCACTTGGTATTGTTTGAAGACATGCTGCACTTCTAAGATCTATGCACTTGTGCAATTCTCAGATCAAAGTCAGGGCCACATGTGGCTGCGTGCTATAAAGTGCTCACCATTTTACCGATCACTGCAATTCTCAGATCAAAGTCCCATGTGGCTGAGTGCTATAAAGTGCTCACCTTTTTACCAATCACTGCAATTCTCAGTTCAAAGTCAGGACCCCATGTGGCTGAGTGCTATAAAGTGCTCTTTTACCGATCACTCCAATTCACAGTTCAAAATCCCCAAGTGGCTGAGTGCTATAAAGTGCTCGCCTTTTTACCAATCACTGCAATTCTCAGTTCAGTGTCAGGGCCCCATGTGGCTGTTTGCTATAAAGTGCTCACCTTTTTACTGATCACTGCAATTCTCAGTTCAAAGTCCCATATAGCTGAGTGCTATAAAGTGCTTAACTTTTTACTGATCACTGCAATTCTCAGTTCAAAGTCCCATGTGGCTGAGTGCTATAAAGTGCTCACCTTTTTACTGATCACTCCAATTCTCAGATCAAAGTCCCATGTGGATGAGTGTTACAAAGTGCTCACCTTTTTACCAATCACTTCAATTCTCAGTTCAAAGTCCCATGTGTCTGAGTTCTATAAAGTGCTCACCTTTTACTGATCACTTCAATTCTTAGTCAAAGTCAGGGTCCCATGTGGCTGAGTGCTATAAAGTGCTCACCTTTTTACCGATCACTGCAATTCTCAGATCAAAGTCAAATGTGGCTGAGTGCTATAAAGTGCTCACCTTTTACTGATCACTGCAATTCTCAGTTCAAAGTCCCATGTGTCTGAGTGCTATAACAAGCTCACCTTTTTACCAATCACTGCAATTCTCAGTTCAAAATTAGGGCCCCATGTAGCTGAGTGCTATAAAGTGCTTGCCTTTTTACTGATCACTGCAATTCTCATTTCAACGTCCCATGTGGCTGAGTGCTATAAAGTGCTCACCTTGTTACCAATTACTTCAATTCTCAGTTCAATGTCCCATGTGGCTGAGTGCTACAAAGTGCTCACCTTTTTACCGATCACTGCAATTCTCAGTTTAAAGTCCCATGTGACTGAGTGCTATAAAGTGCTCGCCTTTTTACCAGTCACTGAATTCTCAGTTCAAAGTTAAGGCCCCATGTAGCTGAGTGCTATAAAGTGCTCACCTTTTTACCGATCACTGCAATTCTCATTTTAAAGTCCCATGTGGCTGAGTGCTATAAAGTGCTCACCTTTTTACCAATCACTTCAATTCTCAGTTCAAAGTCCCAAGTGTCTGAGTGCTATAAAGTGCTCACCTTTTTACTGATCACTGCAATTCTCAGTTCAAAGTCCCATGTGTCTGAGTGCTATAAAGTGCTCACCTTTTACTGATCACTTCAATTCTCAGTCAAAGTCAGGGTCCCATGTGGCTGAGTGCTATAAAGTGCTCACTTTTTACCGATCACTGCAATTCTCAGATCAAAGTCCTATGTGGCTGTGTGCTATAAAGTGCTCACCTTTTTACCGATCACTTCAATTCTCAGTTCAAAGTCCCATGTGGCTGAGTGCTATAAAGTGCTCACCTTTTACTGATCACTGCAATTCTCAGTTCAAAGTCCCATGTGTCTGAGTGCTATAACAAGCTCACCTTTTTACCAATCACTGCAATTCTCAGTTCAAAATTAGAGCCCCATGTAGCTGAGTGCTATAAAGTGCTTGCCTTTTTACTGATCACTGCAATTCTCATTTCAAAGTCCCATGTGGCTGAGTGCTATAAAGTGCTCACCTTGTTACCAATCACTTCAATTCTCAGTTCAATGTCCCATGTGGCTGAGTGCTACAAAGTGCTCACCTTTTTACCGATCACTGCAATTCTCAGTTTAAAGTCCCATGTGGCTGAGTGCTATAAAGTGCTTGCCGTTTTACCAGTCACTGAATTCTCAGTTCAAAGTTAGGGCCCCGTGTAGCTGAGTGCTATAAAGTGCTCACCTTTTTACCGATCACTGCAATTCTCATTTTAAAGTCCCATGTGGCTGAGTGCTATAAAGTGCTTGCCTTTTTACCAATCACTGCAATTCTCAGTTCAAAGTCCCATGTGTCTGAGTGCTATAAAGTGCTCACCTTTTTACTGATCACTGCAATTCTCAGTTCAAAGTCCCATGTGTCTGAGTGCTATAAAGTGCTCACCTTTTTACTGATCACTTCAATTCTCAGTTCAAAGTCCCATGTAGCTGAGTGCTATAAAGTGCTCACCTTTTTACTGATCACTGCCATCTCACCTCTGTCTCTGTGCTTTTGAATCAGACAGTTTGGGTATGTGACAAAGCTGCCAGTAACTTCCCATGAGTCATTGGTTCTTAGTGGGATATTACCTCCTAGGTTCTTTCTTTCCCATTTATAGTGACTGCCATGTTATATAGCCTATCTTATGCTGAGATAATAACAGTTCAATATCCTGTAACTGAAGTATGGATGAAACAGGTGGAGTGATCTAGTGCAAGATCTTACCAAGACTCAGGGTCTGTGTCCAAATGTTTCAGGGATGACTTGAGTGAATCTTTCAAACATTTCTCTAAACACCCGGAGATTGCTTTCCCTTCATGAATTCACAGCAGAAGATCTTTTGGTAATATTTCTTCATCCAGATGATGTGGCCTGCCCATTTTAGGTGTAATTTGATCAGCAGAGCGTGGATGCTTGGAATGCCTACTGATGTGAGAGCCTCAGTGATTGGGACCCTATCTTGCCATCTTATCCTCATCAGTTTCAACAGGCAGCCCAGGTGAAAGTAGTTCAGTTTCTTGGCTTGGTGTCTGAACAGTATCCAGGCTTAAAATGCATACAGCAAGGTCAACATCACATTGGCTTTGTAGACCTGTGGGGTCTTTTTACAGACTGCTCCTTAATACAGCAATCCTAGTGTTGGTTTCATCATCAGTGTGAACTGAATGTGACTGTACTGCTGAGATGGATTAACTGCCACTGGAGCATTTGGCCATTTAATGTGATGGTAGGCTTAAATACATGGAAAAATGTAATGGTGTATCTGAGAAAAAATACAATGAATAATTTAAGAATAATCATTGTGTATTTAATCAAATTGAATATGTGCATATACTGTGACATTTTAAGAGACAAGTTCATTGATCTGCTATCAGGTTTAGCTATCTTATATCAGGTTTGCTGTCTATAATACTAGGTTTTGCTACCTTTGATATGAGATTTTGCTATCTGGTGTAAATTTTTAGGTCAAAGTCATTGAAAACTACTTTATACTCTTTGAATTTGTTAACTCAAGCATTCAATAATATATTTTTATTTAATAAATTGGTATGATGAAGTTTCTTAAAAATGTTTTAAATGATTTCATAGCTCAGCATTTAGAAAAGATAAAAGGAGGAAGAAACAAACTTTTTTGTGAATTTTCCTTTTCCCAGTATTTTAGAGGAATTGTTTTGGCTGAATCTGTAATGCATGTGCAAAAGTAAACAAAAAGTTACTTGGTATTTGGTGTGTAGACATACTTCATCAGGTAGAGATATTTTTAAAACTCAGTATGGCTTATTATGAGTTTTCAAATTATTTTTGGCTTACTATGAGAGAGGATTCAAATGATGTTTGGCTTCTCATTGCTGACCCTAGCACTTTTAACCTCCATGGTTAAAAATAAAATCCCCAAAAATCATTATATATAATGTTTTTCAAAAATGTTCTTGCCTACCCTAATTTTATAACTAGTGCAACAGGAAACATGCACATTTTGGGAGGACATTATGAGTTTTCAAAAGATGTTTGGCTTATTGTTAGCTTTTTTTCAAAATATTTATGGATTATTATGAAAGTTTTCAAAATATGCATGGCTTATTATGTGAGAGTTTTCATAATATTTATGACTTCTTACAAGTATTTTCAAAGTAGTATGATTATTATGGGAGAGTTTTCAAAATGTGGTTTATTATGAACAAGTTTTAAAAATAAGTATGACTTATTATAGGAGAGTTTTAAAATTAAGTCAGCCTTATTTTGGGAGAGTTTTCAAAATAAGTATGACTTATTATGGTAGAGTTTTCAAAATAAGTATGGCTTATTATGGGATAGTTTTAAAAAAAAGTATGGCTTATTATGGGAGAGTTTTCAAAATAAGTATGGCTTATTATGGGATAGTTTTCAAAATAAGTATGGTTTATTATGGGAGAGTTTTCAAATTGTGGCTCATAATGCAGGAGTTTTCAAACTGACTTTTTCTAAAACATTTTTAAGATAGACAAGTATATTCAGTTTCTAACTTTTATATTTGTTATTTTTGAAGCTGGATTGGGGTGCGGTTGTTCCATCAATCATATGTTAATATTATTTAGACATGGTAATAAAAAATATGAGATTCAGTTTGAAATTACCTTTTGCTTACCACAAGCAAAAAACTTTCACATTTTTAAAATTGAGAGGCCAGACTGTCAGATATTCTGTAATTTCAAAGAAATTATTTATCGTGAATGTAGTTTGAATTCTTTATCTTATTCATTAGATGAATTATTACTAAGGGTAATCATAATACAGTAATCGATGCATCAGTATGTGGTCTTTAAGGACAGGTGCTCTTAAAAACAATTTTTTTCTTCAGGTTTTGCTGTATATCAACATGGACCATATTAGTGAATATTGCTTGCATTTTTGCTTGTGTTTCTATAGGTAGGAATGCGGCTTTTGTGCGGGTGGTGAGATGCAGGAGTCTGGTGGAGGAGTACGACAGCAAATCCATCAAGCTGCAGGAACTCAGTGAGTACAACATCATCTGGCTGACAACTTATATTTGGACTGAAAATTGAGTTGAATATCTAACATGTGGAAATTCAAGTCATAATGTTATGGAGTCTAGGACATAGCTCCATAATGTTATGGAGTCCTGCCCATAGCTCCATAATGTTATGGAGTCCTGCCCATAGCTCCATAATATTAGAGAGTCCAGCCCATAGCTCCATAATGTTATGGGGTCCAGCCCATAGCTCCATTATATTAGGGAAGGAGTCTAGCCCATAGCTCCATAATGTTATGGGGTGTTCCCATAGCTCCATAATATTAGTTAGTCCAGCCCATAGCTCCATAATGTTATGGAGTCGTGCCCATAGCTCCATAATGTTATGGAGTCCTGCCCATAGCTCCATAATGTTATGGAGTCCAGGACATAGCTCCATAATGTTATGGAGTCCTGCCCATAGCTCCATAATATTAGGGAGGGAGTCCAGCCCATAGCTCCATAATGTTATGGGGTCCAGCCCATAGCTCCATAATATTAGTTAGTCCAGCCTATTGCTCCATAATGTTATGGAGTCCTCTCCAAAGCTCCATAATATTAGAGAGTCCAGCCCATAGCTCCATGATACTGTTGAGTCTAGCTCATAACTCTATAATGTCTATCTATGGAGTCCAGCCCATAGCTCCATAATGTTATGGAGTCCAGCCCATTGCTCCATAATTTTATGGAATCCAGCCCATAGCTCCATAATGTTATGGAGTCCAGCCCATTGCTCCATAATTTTATGGAATCCAGCCCATAGCTCCATAATGTTATGGAGTTTAGGCCAATTGGTTGATCCACAGATAGAATGCCTCTGACTAGATCTCTTTTACTGTTCATCCGAAAAAATAAGCAGGAGAAACTGGAGCTTGCTCTGACTCAAGATTTTATCTACCTGGAGATGAGTTTCTTCATGACCAGGAGTAGTCTGTGTCTGATTGGACAGAGTAAACAAGATCCTGGCGTTAAAATTCATAACCATGTTGTTGGCTCATCTGTTGCTTTCTATTCTGGGGATCTTTAAACTCAACAGCAGACTTGATGCCCCTAGACCAGACTACCTGCTCCAGTTTCTCCTTGTGGCAAAAGGGACATTACACTGGGGATTAGCAATATAACCAGGTTGAATTTATAACAGAACACTTTTTATAGTGATACAAATACAATATTGATGAATGACCTAATTGAATTAGAATTATGATTAATTCATGCATGTATAAAATCCAATTAATGGACAACACAATCTGCACAAACCTAATGTAACATGAATGTGAATACAAATAAATGACCTTACATAGTACACGGACAAAGGTTAATGATTCACATTAATTTCACAAGATGTAAAGAATGATGTGTTTTAATCAAATAGTAAAAAAGATGTTCTTCACTCATATAGTAAAATTATATATTTATGCAAATAGTGAAAAATGAGGTTCTTTACTCAGATAGTTAAATGATGAAATGATGGGACAGATATCATACAAAATATCTTTATAGTCCCAAAATGATGGGTATAACAAACCCCAAAATTAGACCACAGCTAAAGATCACATGTATGAAGTAACACTCCTCACTAGCATACTTGGCTACCAGTCACACTGGTCAATCAAACAGTCAGCATTACAGGTAATCACCTACCACTGTTTAGTTCCTTGGTCAATCAAGCAATCAGTGCTCACAAATCGGTCAGCAATGGCCAATCATCTGCTCAACCAGAAACACACTGTTCAACCAGCATCATCGACAGCTCTGTCATCAGCTCCACAGCCACTATGGTCAGTACCAATGCCATTATGTTAAACTTCTATGGTCAGCTGTACAGCTGGTACACCATCAACCCTGACCACCATGGTCAACTCCATAGCTTCCACAATCAGCTCTAATCACCATGGTCAGCTCTGATCAGCTGAAAATAAATCAAACACTGTGTACTAAGAATGACAAGTTTATATAAGATAACAGGTAATTATATATATATATATATATATATATATATATATATATAGATGCAATAAACTGACGACGAACAGTACGAAACTAGTAACAAACGCAACGTTTTTGTGTTTATTTGTTTGTCGTAACTATGTTTTGTATTTGCCTTTGAAAAAGACTCATTAAGCGCTTAGGCTAGTTAGTTACTAGTTTCGTACTGTTCGTCGTCAGTTTATTGCATCTATTTTAATTAATCCCTGACAAACGTGATCCCTTGGTGGATCCAGTACGCTTGAGAGGATTGTTATTCGCCATATGATTTGTATTCTTTATATATATATATATATATATATATATATATATATATATATATATATATATATATATATATATATATATATATATATATATATATATATATATATATATATATGGAAAACTATACAAATTACAATATTGGCACATTACAAAGCAATAAACAGGTTCAGAAGTGAACCTTCCTTTGTCTCATAAGAATCCTATTTCTTAATAAGATGTAACTTAATTGCTGATTTAGATTTTCTGTTAAGTCACATACAGGAATTGAAAATGTTTGCATTATGCTATGCAAGACAAAGTTACATAGAAAATATACAAAAAGTAGACATGGTAGTCCAATAGTTATAACTTATAATATGCATAAGAAATTAATAAATAACTCACATACCTCTTCAGCTGAAAATTTGAAAGTCCTTAAGTAGACAGCTCACTGACAAGACTTTCCATAATGTAGAGATTTTGTCCAATGGTGAGGTATTTATACACAAACATTGTAGTCCTACATTGTCTGTGTGCTTGTTGAAAATTGTTTTTTCCCATTGAAAGCACTTCACACATGTGGCACAGGATGGACCGAACCCACTATTTGCGAAATATTATACAATATACATGAATCACCTTTGGACATTGTTGTACACAGAAAATGAAAGAAGGGTCTGGATTTCCACCATCATCTGAGTTGGTGGACCAGTTTCTATCCCCATGCATGCCTCCAAACCCTAATGCTCTCTGTTTACAGATGCATCAGATTCCAGGGGAGGTATTCATCTTTAGCCAGAAATACTAATTCTTCAAGGTTTTTGGTCCTGGGAGTAATATAACCTCCACTTTAAAAATTAAAGTTGTGTTAGCACTTTATGGGTGCATTGACAAAATAAGAGGTCACTGAGTAATGGTTTTCTCCAATATATCAGTGGTGTGTTTAGGCAACAAGGGGGCACACGTCATATCTCTCTGCATGGATGTTTGGAATCTCCTTTGCTGAACAACCTCAGAAGAGACTACCCTCTGAGTTTGAAAGATATTTTAAAATTCAAAAATTATATTGACAGTGCAACATATGAGACTGCCCATCGTAGAATCCCAGCATGGCTTACACAGAATATATTCAAATATTTCCATTTGTCTGTCTTTGCATCTGTCCTTGTTACTGTCTTTTACTATCTTCTTGTCTGGTGTCATAACTATTTGATGTTTATACAGATTTTCCTAAACTGTGCCCAAATATATATATATATATATTTTGATTAAACATTATGTCACAATATCATATCCATGCCGTCAATCTTAAGGTCATGGCAAGAAAATTATAAATCAGTAACCATGTATGTATATAACTATTGAATCAATAAAAATAATTTTAATGAAATTTTGGCTTTTTATATACTTGACTTACGGCCAATTAACATATTTAATCATTCCTTTTTGATCAGTAACACAACAAGAAACAATGTAAGGTAGTGGCCTGTTTCAATTTTTGGGCTGTCACATCAAGCAATGCTAAATTAATTGCACCTGGAACATTTCCTGACGAAGAACTTTAAACACATCTCATTCCCAGTTAAATTGCAAGTCTTAAATAGACTGTCCGTATTTTAGTCTGTCAGACAATGAATGAATGAATTAATTACAGCCCATCAACAGCATTGGATAGAATTTGTTTTTTTTAATGTATTGTCTGGTATACTGCCTTCTGTACTTAATTTGTATTTTAATGATGCAGGCAGGGTTTCAGACTACTGTTATGTAGATTCATGATGAATATGCTGGGGTTGTTCATATAGAGACTAAGTCATACAGGTGGCTGATAAAACAGTAATGATCAATTTGTTAAAGTAGTTATCAAGCCCTGCACAGTTCAGGCTTCCAAGCTGTAATCATTGTTAGCAGAAAGTATCAAGACATGCAACTCTTTTTCAGAAATTGTCTGTTTCTACAAACAATGACTTGTATAATGAATGTTTTTCCAGTCCCGCATCTTGATGATGAGGAACAAGATGATGCTGTGTTCTATGTATTGCTACGAGCTGTGGACAGGTTTTATGAAGAGTACAATGCCTACCCAGGATGGTATAATGATCAGGTAGAGACAGATGTCTCCAAACTTAAGGTAAGCCTGATGTTATTTATAAGACAGCATATCATTGAGTTACGACACTACTCTCTGCATGGATGGATTAAAGTATATAAAACCTCATTGCATCTCAGCCTTCATAGGCAACAGTTTGGAGTGGGTTTCATAGGAAAGGGGCTAACTTTCTACATTATGTATGTTATTGACACATTCTTGGTTAAGTTTTTGCATTAAACTAATGAGAATAGAATTTGTGTGCTTTATTTCATACTTTAGTGTTTAAAGTTAATTTCTTGAATGCTGTTCATATTAGACTCATAAAATTTGATATTTGGATGCAACTGTGTTGGTTCTACATCCTCACTGTGACATGCATTTTACAATTAACTAATTTATTTTAATTATTTGTGTTTAGTTTATGACCAAATAAATGTTTTTTTCATGGATAGACTTTCCATATTTGATGATACATCATTTATTATAATAGGTTACTTTCAGCAAGTTAACTGTATATTGTACATGCAAAAGATTAGACTTATGAGAAGCCTCACCTTAGTGGCTGATGCATAAACTTTGCTTGTAATTGTAACGACTGTCACTGTGTAATAGTGATTGTTACTCCATGCAATATTGATGGCTCTCACTCTGTAATTGTGATGACTGTCACTCCATGTAATATTGATGAATGACAATCCTTTTTTGTGATGACTACTTCTGTAATAGTGATGACTGTCACTCCATCTAATATTGATAAATGCCACTCCATTTAATTGTGATAACTGTCACTTTGTAATAATAATAACTCACTTTATGACTTTCACTCTATGTACTGGTAGTGACACTTGGTGTAATAGTGATGACTTTCAATCTACATATTAGAGATGACTCATTCCATGTAATAATGATTGTCATTAGATGTAATAGTGATGACTGCCCATGTAATAATAATGATTATCATCCAGTGTAATGGTGATGTCTGTCACTCCATGTAATAGTGATGACTCACTCCATGTAATAGTGATGACTGTCAGTGTGTAATAGTGATAACTATCACTCTGTATGATAGTGTTGACTATCATTCTGACATTATTCTGTAAATTTAACCCATGGACAATGATAATAGTGCAAAAAGCCATTTTATGAACAGTGTTTTGACAACAATGAATTTCTTAAACATCAGCTAATTATAGTACTTTTGCTTTGATACAAAATAATCTTTTTTTATTGTTGTTGTCTTTGTGTCAAAGAGGCAACATAGCATAGGTCAAGATTACTATAGTCTAAATTTAGTTTTGTTCACTATTGCAGGCTGTGTAGAGCCATACAGTGGCTTCTAGAGATTAATACAAGCTGTGTAGAGCCAATCAATGGCTTCTAGAGATTAATACAAGCTGTGTAGAACCAATCAATGGCTTCTAGAGATTAATATAAGCTGTGTAGAGCCAATCAATGGCTTCTAGAGATTAATACAAGCTGTGTAGAACCAATCAATGGCTTCTAGAGATTAATACAAGCTGTGTAGAACCAATCAATGGCTTCTAGAGATTAATACAAGCTGTGTAGAACCAATCAATGGCTTCTAGAGATTAATACAAGCTGTGTAGAGCCAATCAATGGCTTCTGAGGACTACTGCTAAATATTATATTCTGATTTAAAATGATTGATAATATCCAAAATACAATATGTGATTTAAAGTCTTAGGTTTTATTTGGCATTTTACAAACTTTTTTTCTCAGGCATGTTTGACCAAACTCTTACAAGACTGGGGCCTATCCTTAAAAATTAAAGATGATTATATCCATGAGATGTAAGTATATGCATGTGTGTTCGTACATCTGGATCCATGTATGAATATAACTTGTCAAACCAGTTGGTCAGTATGATAATAAAAAGAGATAGAAAATTTGATTATTACTTGTACCTTCAAAAATACTTTGGCATTAGTATCTACATAAATACTGACCTTAACCACTTGACCTGAAAATGTCCAGTAACAGACCTTGCCCACTTGACCACTGAAAATGTCCAGTAATAGACATATAAAATTAATTTACAATATACAGCTTAATTGGTCAGATGCATAAACATGCTTTTCATTTAGGGATTTTGAAAAGCCATGTCCAGCGATGATTTGTGTAACTATTTATATTCATACAAGGATGTATTGATTTTGATATATGTACAATTAGTGATAATGGGCCTGTTCAATAATGTTTGTTACATCCCTTGACTTATTAATTCATCTAATTTACTTATGATGAAATGCTGTTCCAGTGAGCAAATATATATGCTGTGATGGAGGCCAACAAAGATGTCAACAAAGCCAGTGACCTGGAAAACCTTAGTATAAAGTGCCTCAGGACATATTTATGGAATAGAGGTGGGGTGACCCTGATTTCTGCCATCTCCTTTTCATTTTTATATGTATTCCAACATCATTCATTTCATCAAATAAAAGATGAAGTGTGTTAGGATCTGGAATTCCAGTGTAAAACATACACAGTTCATTGGATTCACTGATATCTTCAAAGGCAATGTCAGGTGTTTTAACTTGAACGCCAGTTGATTTTGTTTGCTTTTTCTGCATGTCTGTAGATGAATCCACCTGCATGACATTAACATATGTTTCAGTCTGACATGAACAGTAACTGTCATCTGTCAGTGTAAAGCATCTGAAACTGATCTCCCTTTTCATTACAATCTACAGTAAATTAATATGTCGGGATGTCTTTCTGGAAGAATATATACATCTTTTTCTTGTTCCATGGTAGTCATTGAAAATCAGGGAGACCTGTTCTGCACAACAAGTTGTCTTCAGTGTTGTTTGGTCTTCACTTTTTTCAAAATCATTCTCAGTGTCAGCAGTGTGATCTGTTAAATTTGGCTGTGATCACAGCTAACTTCTCAGAGCATTGAAATGATGCAAATATCTTTCTTTTTGACTTCAGGTTGAAAACTGATGGAAGGTTGTGTTCTTGGGTAAATCATCCCTTTAAGAAATGCGCTGAACACAGTTGGTCATGTCTGTTGTAAGCAAACTGGGGCATCACATTTTAATACACCTTATCCATGCTTTTCTCAACATTTCATCTGCAGAAAACTTGTGGAGAATTACACTTATGTTTTCAAGAGATTTTCACCGATAATTGGAACAGACACTGCAACAGTGTCTCTTCTCAGTTGATTTTGGCACGCTAGTTGAACTGCAACAATGTCTCTTCTCAGTTGATTTGGGCACGATTGTTGAACTGCAACAGTGTCTCTTCTCAGTTGATTTTGGCACCCTAGTTTATGCATCCATAATGGGAGTATTGCTCACCAGAAATAGGGATTGTAAATTCACACACATGGTTTCTGATTTCGGTGTACCAAAGAGCTCTTCAAGGGAACCTATTGTCAGGGGCGGTAACAACCCTTATCGAACAGGTACATCATGATAAAGAACTCTACATGGACATTATTGAAATCTATTGTACATCTACGTTTTGGTAAATTAAAATGCAGTTATTTGTTCAAGTCTTTGAGTAATGCAGGATGGTACATCCTACAACAATAGGACATCTTTGGCAACTCATATCTAAAGTTTAAACATCATTTTGAATTTCAAATTCAGATATATTTACCAAAATATTTGCATTTACAACCTTCTGTAAAACATTTTATCGGCAGTTTATGTTCCATTCAAAGTATACATTGCATGAATCTGAATAGTGAAAAGAATTTTCGGACAACAAACACTGTAGAGTATTTGGTGCAATTTATATCTTCACAACTCACTCTCCAGCTCCTGTTTGTATATACTGTATATTTGTGATTTAGACCACATTTACATAAAGATATTCTTATTTATAGGACAGTCCCTACTACATAGATATATGTACACTTTCAGACAAGTAGCAATAATTCATGTTACATGCATTCATTTATGTAATATATATATATATATATATATATATATATATATATATATATATATATATATATATATATATATATATATATGCCAGCTCTTGCTAACTTGCCTTTTACATTTTATACCATGTCTGGACAAACATTTTTTTTTTAAAAAAAGTAATATTTAACCTTTGTGATATCACATACGTTTCTTCATATATTAGAGCATTTTTGTGTAAATGGTACATTGTAAGTTAATAAGAAAGGTACATTGTAAGTTTTATTTGAAATTAAGTTTATTTGAAAGGTACATTGTAAGTTTATTTGAAAGATACATTGCAGAAGTGAAAGTTACTGGAAAGCTTTTATAATGAAATGTGAGTTGCTGATAATCTTATTGGCTTGTCTGATTTCAGTTGTCGTTCTGGGGCTGCAGAATTACACACAGTTTCGGCTTTTATTGGTGGAGTAGCTGCACAAGAGATCATAAAGGTCATCACACGGCAATTTGTGCCTTTTAACAACACATACATATATAATGCCATGAAACAAACTTCCATCACTCTAGAATTATGATGTAAATTCTTTGGATGAATATGTGTCCTCTCAGTGTTCTGTCAGGATTGGTATATGTTAATTTTCTAGAATATAAAAGTGTTTAAATTATATCCATAGCAATCAATTACATTGACAGAATAGAAGGTTAATGATTTGCAAAATTATGCCCTAGAATTTCTATATGCGATAAAGAAGTGTTTGGATTCCTTGCATTACTTTCTTTGTAACAAACACATTTGCACAGGTTATATTTACTTATGTATCCATAATTTTGAATATATATTGTGATTGGTCATGTGTCCACCAGTCTGTGTGTTTGTGATTGGTCATGTGTCCACCAGTCTGTGTTTTCATAAATATGTGCACCTGCCTGCCTATCTGTCTGTAACTCATTTCATCCTGTAACCTTTCAGCCATCCAATACAGTCACTCATACAGATAATAGAAGAATGCATTTTGGCAATCCAGGATAGACTCATGCAGATAATAGAAAAACATTCAGTGTCTTGACTCAAAATACAAATAATGCATTTTGGCCATCCAATACAAACATTTGTTCACATAATAGCAAAACAATTTTTGGTACCTGGACAAGCTCTAACCAAAAATTTGACACAAAGACTTCAATTTTTTACAAATAATGTCAAGCAGCATGGCTATAAATACTAAAAGAAGAAGAAACCTTGAAATGCTTTTTCTCATCAACAATTATGCTACAGGCAGATATCTATTTTTAGATTCATTGACTGCAAGTGGCTGTAGTAGTTATTGTCTTTATTTAGTATGTATTTGTATGTTTGTATTAATACTTGATCTTGTACATCATAAAAAAATACTTTGGTAACATTAAGCATATTGTCAATATAAATGTATGAAGATAAAGGCATTTTCAAAAACAAGAAAAAAATTATAAGTCAGGCATATAGTTGATTTTTGTAATAAAAATTATTCAGTATTAATGCTTCAGTGTTTTTCATGTGTTGCCAATATTGATTTGCAGGAGTGACATTACTTTGTAATCTGTTGAGGTTTTGTGTCACTTTTAAGTTAGTGTACAACCTGTCATAAAACATAGTATCATGATGTTCTTCATCTGTCTATTTGTATGTTACTGATTTTTGACTGTACTAAAGCTTATGGGTTGGCCAGTTTCCAGTTGTCTGATGTCTATCCAGTAGCACAAGTTTGATACCACTCCTTCTCCTAAAGTACTTCATGTCCCCCACATATCAAATTCTTATTATCCCTTCTGAGGGGAATGTCTATTTGGAAATGAAAATGGTGCTGATCTGAAATCCAAAATGTTCACCCCAGCAGCCATCTTAAAAATCTCATCACTAATTAATCTGTGCAGATGGAAAGTATACTGACATCGGGTTTTCACCACTTAATATGGTGTCTACTTGTCCTTTATGAAAATCAATGTGATCTATCATCTATGTATGGCTGTCTTGGTGGCTATACTGAAAATCTTGTTATCACTACTCCTCCAAAGTTGATGGTCATATCGGTTTTTCATTAAAATACTTCTTATGATATCTAGTTGGTTCTAAATGAAGCTTGTGCTATGCAGAGTTCCACTATGAAAGAACATTTTGAAGATCATGTTACTAATTCTCCCATTCTGCATGGCGCTGAGTTTTTACCAGTCTTCAAATGGTGTCTAGTTTGTCCTCAATGAAATCTTGCTGTCAGTGCTCAGCAGTTTTAAAAAAAAATGGTCTTGAATTCCTCAAAATTCTTTTCAGACAGTTTTGTGTCCATCTGTTCTAGGGACCTTTGTTTCAAACTCGCTTGGTTTATCTCCTTAATGGGTAACATATTGTCTCTGACTGAAGGCTATGGTTTGTCATTCATAAGCTTCATGTCTTGGTCTCAAGATGAAATAATTTAAATCATTCCCAAAATTGATAGCTGATATATCTGATCCAGGTGATCTGTCATATTTCATATTTTATATCCACTAAATACCCAATTGTATTTCTTTGTCCAAAGAGTCAGATTGTTTTTAATTTAATACAATTTAATTTCTTTATCATGTTAATAATTGGTACAAGTCTACATCGAAAATGCCTGGCGGTGTTGAATAGAGGTTGCTTTAAAAAGCACTAATTTCATAAGGAATTTGATTTGATCTAATAAAATATTTCTTTCAGAGGTTTATACTCAGACTGATAATAATATTATTTATAAACTTTTAATTTTCTAAGGCACAGAAAGATTTTTTAAAAAGTATTTGATGGTTTTTCAGCAACTTTCATCAGCTTGACTTGGTTTCTAATGGCATATCCTTCTAGTTGAACTTTTTTTAAATTTGGATCTGGTTTCTTTTTTCTTTACTTCTTCAATTTGTTTGAAAGTTATTTGCTAACATACCAATTTGAGTAATGATTTTTTTTTTTAACTATTTCTTTCATTTTTTTTTTAATTGATAATGACTAAGACAGTTGTGTCCCTTATTTCCTTTATAAACTTTAAGAAACAGGCCATTTTCAATTGTTAATTGAATATCTACCATGTTTATAGCATTTCATTTATAAAGATTATTAACAGGTAGTGCATACTTCTTTCTTCATTGTCACTTTTGTAAAGTAGTCTTGATCTTTTAAAAGAATTTTATTAAATTTTTTTTAAAAAACCTGTTGTATGTGTAATGGTATTAAATTTCCTGTTGTATGTGTAAAGGTATTAAATTTTCTGTTGTATGTGTAAAGGTATTAAATTTTCTGTTGTATGTGTAAAGGTATTAAATTTCCTGTTGTATGTGTAATGGTATTAACTTTCCTGTTGTATGTGTAATGGTATTAACTTTCCTGTTGTATGTGTAATGGTATTAAATTTTCTGTTGTATGTGTAAAGGTATTAAATTTCCTGTTGTATGTGTAATGGTATTAACTTTCCTGTTGTATGTGTAATGGTATTAACTTTCCTGTTGTATGTGTAATGGTATTAAATTTCCTGTTGTATGTGTAATGGTATTAACTTTCCTGTTGTATGTGTAATGGTATTAACTTTCCTGTTGTATGTGTAAAGGTATTAAATTTCCTGTTGTATGTGTAATGGTATTAACTTTCCTGTTGTATGTGTAATGGTATTAACTTTCCTGTTGTATGTGTAATGGTATTAAATTTTCTGTTGTATGTGTAAAGGTATTAAATTTCCTGTTGTATGTGTAATGGTATTAAATTTTCTGTTGTATGTGTAAAGGTATTAAATTTCCTGTTGTATGTGTAATGGTATTAAATTTCCTGTTGTATGTGTAATGGTATTAACTTTCCTGTTGTATGTGTAAAGGTATTAAATTTCCTGTTGTATGTGTAATGGTATTAACTTTCCTGTTGTATGTGTAATGGTATTAACTTTCCTGTTGTATGTGTAATGGTATTAAATTTTCTGTTGTATGTGTAAAGGTATTAAATTTCCTGTTGTATGTGTAATGGTATTAAATTTTCTGTTGTATGTGTAAAGGTATTAAATTTCCTGTTGTATGTGTAATGGTATTAAATTTCCTGTTGTATGTGTAAAGGTATTAAATTTCCTGTTGTATGTGTAATGGTATTAAATTTCCTGTTGTATGTGTAATGGTATTAAATTTCCTGTTGTATGTGTAATGGTATTAACTTTCCTGTTGTATGTGTAATGGTATTAACTTTCCTGTTGTATGTGTAATGGTATTAAATTTTCTGTTGTATGTGTAAAGGTATTAAATTTCCTGTTGTATGTGTAATGGTATTAACTTTCCTGTTGTATGTGTAATGGTATTAACTTTCCTGTTGTATGTGTAATGGTATTAAATTCCAATGAAAGCATAATATCTGAATTTTCAAACTGTACCCTGATGTAAGTTTTTTAATTTTTCACTCCCTTTGGTATTATTGTCATTTACAAACTTCCAAAGTCAGATCCACAACTAGTTTGAAGCCACCAAAGATTCAATAGATTAACTATTCAGTTTTTACTTCCACTATGTCCTAAAAAATTACCATCTGTATTACAAGTTAATAATTCATTTTTCTGTTGATTTATATATTCAAGTCTTTTCCTGGTAAATTACATCTCTTTTCTTTCTGTATATAATTGAAATTCAAAACTATTGTTAAACATTTTACTTAGCCATTTTAAATTTCACTCATGTGAGTTACAAATACATCAATGAATTTGAATCATGTGAGCTAAAAATACATCTGTGAATTTGACCCGTGTGAGTTAAAAATACATCTATATCCCCTTTGTGTCTCAATATATTTATTTTCCGTTTGGATATCAAATGACTATCACGGATTTTAAAACGTTTTAGTTAAAATGCTAAATGTTACCATAATTGGCAGCAATTCCCTTGAAATTGCAGTTACTACTTATGCTTTTGCCAGGTAGCATAGAGAGGCCTTCTCCAACTACTTCACAGGTGGCACATGAGACATAGCTTCACTACCTTAATCCAATATGGTGAAAACTGTCCAATATGGCGAAAACTGTCCAATATGGTGAAAACTGTCCAATATGGTGAAAACTGTCCAATATGGTGAAAACTGGCTTATAAGTTCCATCATCATTATTAAGTCTTACTGTGATGAATGAAAAGGCAGCCTTACAGACTTTTCCACACACTTCCATAAGAGATAAGAGTTCTGCCCTTCTCATTCCTCTAAATAACCTGCCTGGTCTGTGGTTCTAACATCAAACGATGATTGACTATGAAAGAATCTCCACAATCTGACAAAGTTACTGACATTTTGGGCTGCTTACATTGTCAATTACAAGTCCCAATCAGCTAAATATGTTTTTTTTCTCACTCATGCCTTCCTTCAAATTGTTGGCAGGGATTCCACAAGCCCCAGTTTTCCATTTTGATACCTATTATCTTATTCATGATCTTGGCAATGGAACAATGTTGCATATAATATCTATAACATCTTCCAGTAAGTGGAACATAACTTACCTTCTCCTACCATAAATCTCACTGGACAGTCATGGAATCCTGTTAAATGAATGACCCACTTCAAACATAGTGGCTCAGCATATTATGGCCATGGCCATAACAGCAGCTATAGACTTACAACAAGATGCAATGCTCTCAACCTACACCTTTCTTAAAAATCATCATAGACCAAGCTATGCTCGTAACCTTAATCATCTAATCCCCTTTTTAATGCTCAGGTTGATGGAATTTTCAATAAGCCAGCAAGGATATATTCTTTTCATCCTTTAATAGAGGGATTTGTAAGGCAATCAGAGAAAGATGACAGGGATGTCCCTTGAGCAGTGATCACTGGGAAGCAGTCCTACTGAATTTACAACCATCAAATACCATCAAAAACCAAAGTTTTCAAGACCTAAGGTGGTGGAAAGGCAAAAGGAGGACAATTGTTATTGCCAGCCTTTCTACAAGTTTTACTTCCCCTTTATCAAAAATCCTGGTAAGGAGAAGGCTCCAATCTTTCATTTCCCAATTGGGATGATTTGCCAAGTTTACATATCTACCTGACAAGTTGTTATGTGTATAATCTTGTACCAAAGGAACAAAGAAAAAAGCGAAGCCAACAAGCTTTGTAAATTTTAACAGAATAATTTATTTCCCTAGAAAACAAGGTAAAAATATGAAAAAAAGACTTATGGTTTGTGAATCTAATTCAAACTTAATTCTCAAATGAATCATATAAGTTCTGTCACTAAAAAGTTCTAAATGAATCGAAGTTCAAATCCCAATGAAGTTCCAAGATGAAAGGCGATGACATCTTCTATATTCTATTTTGAGTTGATTTTGTCAACAGTTCCTGTTTAAATACAATTTATAATATTCCAGTTCTAGAATTACAAATAATTTCCAATAAATGTCTTTGTTCAAGAATTTTGATGAAGAAGAGCAATTGTATGTTTTCCAGAGAAATTAATTTCTAATTCTGAAAACTAGAAAAACTTAAACAGGTCACAACACAAAATAACTTTGAGCTCCTGAAGTATCAATTTACAACTGACTAAAAACATGAAAAGCATTAGTTTTAAGTGCAATTTTAGATCATTTGATGGGGTCATATGGTCACTAAGTTCAAATGGCACAGTTAAGACCATAGGCCAACTGACACATACACCATGAATGAATTTGATTCTACTGAATGAACCTTACTATAAGATTCAATAATTAAAAAAAAAACATTCACAACTGATATAAATAATGTTCTGTCTGAACCTGGAACAATTAGATGTGGAGTACCACAAGGCTCAATTCTGGGTCCATTACTGTTTATTTTATTTATTAATGACCTACCACTTGTACTAAAGGACTCGGTATCATCTACAAATCTCTATGCAGATGACACAACATTGTCGGACATCCAAAACACAAAGCAAGAACTAAAAAATTCTCTACAGAATGCCCTTAACAAACTGGACAACTGGTGCACATGCAATGGCATGGTGACTAATACTGGTAAAACTAAAATATTACTTATCTCAACACGGAACAAAAGAACAAAACTTGATAGTGATGAACTATGACTGACATGGAAGGATAAAAGGTTGCAAATGGTCTGTCACGATGGTCTACTTGCTGTTTTGGTAGATAATAACCTATCATGGACCAAACATATCAAACATATCAGCAAAAAAGTCAATTCAAGTTTATGGCTTCTCAGTAGGATAAGACACTTTCTTCCGGAAAAGCACAGAAAACTATTTTATAACAGTTACATACAACCCTATTTAGACTACTGTAATACAGTATCGGATAATTCAAATGATAAAACCTTAGCAAAGCTGGCACATCTCCAAAAAAGAACTTTTGAGTTAATATCAATCCAGAAAAAAAAAACAAGGAAAATTTAGCTGGTAAGCTAACAATACTTCCTATTAAAGACCAAATCTGTTTAAGAAAAGCCAAATTAATGTACAGGATAGCCAATAATAGTGCTCCTGAATATTTACAATCACTATTCAAGTATAGGCTACCTGGAAATACTCCCCACCTGCAGTCAATGTCTACCAAACATTACAAAATTCCCAAACCAAATAAGGAATTATTTTTAAAAAGTTTCCAATATTCTGGAACTTTGCTCTGGAATAGTATTCCAGTTGATATTAGAAATGCCCACTCTATTTCCTTTTTCCAAACCCAGTATATACAGTAGCTTCAGAGATGCAGCAAAAATAAGTAAATTCTTTTGAATGAGGGCCTCAAGGTAGATTAGTTCTTAGCTAATTAAGTTCCCCTCTTTAAATAAAAATATAATAATAATAATAATAATAATAATACACCACTTCCTCGATAACTCGCGCCCGGATAACTTGTGAACCCGCTTATAATGCGGTGTCCGACATGGCTCCCAATTTTTTTCCCAAGGAATATATATTTTAAAATGTGTTAAACATGAAAGTCGTGATAAGAACTTGTAAATTGGCAAATTTAACCTTGATACATAGTTTGTTTTTATCATCGAAAATGGTGATTACCGTCTTTTCCAGGGTATAAGTCGCTACTTTTTTCGTTTTTTTTTTCTTAAAAATGACATGTGCGACTTATATGCAGGAGCGACTTTTACGATGAATAATTTTTTTAAAGACTGTGACTGATGCACAGACGAGTTAAGACGAGTTAAGGTCAACAAAAAAAAAAACCAAGAAGGGAAATCTTAGTGGCAAAGCAAGTTGGCTAGTTCTTCAAGAGAATCTACGAAAATGGATTGTGGAACAGCGTGCTGCAGGTCATGGACTTTCAACAATTCAATTACAACTCAAGGCAAAGTCAAAGTTTATTGTAATACTGACTTTTATATAACTCTTAAACAATTGTATATTATTATCTTACATGAAGATGGAAATCACCAAGTCGCATGCAATGGCGGGTGGTATCAAAGACGTGATTATGGTAAGTGTGGAGGAGCTGCTTATACGCAGAAGCGACTTATAGGGCGGAAAATACGGTATTGCCTGTAAAGATAGAATCCATATTGTGAAATTTGCATTTTTTTCAAAATGTTAAGTGATATTTCTCAAACTTGTCACAAACCGCAAGTGTAATCGTGTTCTAATTTGTCGTTTTAAATTCTTAATTAAATTCATATTGGTAATGGTTAAACCTTGTGAATTTTTTTCTTGCATTTTACTTCTACCGCAATAAAAATCTACACATCATTCGATTGACATTGTTTTTTCGAAATGTGTCGATCTTTTATTTAAAAAAAAAAACGTCTACTTTGGATCAAACAATAAAATTAGAATGTATACCATTCACCACAAAAATAAGTGACGTAATACACGTGTGAAGTACATGTGTTAAGCAAATGGAAATCAGGAGGAATAATGTTTAGATGATTTCCTCAATATACTGTAAGTTATCCTGAAATTAATGTTACTCTGTGAGGAAAAACTAAACAAAGTACACCGATATGAAAAGATATTTATCCACTGTTAATCTTAGCGCGATTATTAATTGAGTATTCAACATGCAAAGCCACCCCCCTTTTCCCTATTCATCGATCCCATTGTTATATTTGTTGTTTGTTATAGGTCCCTCGATAATTCGCTTATATCCCTCGCTTATATCGCGGTCGATGTTTTTGGACCCCAATGTCCGCGAGTTATCGAGGGAGTGGTGTAGCTGTAGATTCTATATATTGGAACAGCCAAATAGCTGTAGATTCTATACATTGGAACAGCCAAATAGCTGTAGATTATATATATTGGAACAGCCAAATAGCTGTAGATTCTATACATTGGAACAGCCAAGTAGCTGTAGATTCTATGCATTGGAACAGCCAAATAGCTGTAGATTCTATACATTGGTACAGCTAAATAGCTGTAGAATAAAACAATGAAACACAAATAGCTGTAGATTAAAACAGTAAGCTGGCTATAGATTCTATTGATTGCAATAGCCAAATAGTTATAGATTGAAACAGCCAAATGGAAATAGATTATGTTGATTGCAACAGCCAAATAGCTGTAGAGTCAAACAGCCAAATAGCTATAGATTCTATTAGAGCAACCAAATAGCTGTAGAGTAAAACAGCCAAATGTATACATTCATCTTCTGATACATGTCTGTGGCATGATGACCAAGTGCTTGATATCACTTTAAACTGCCACACTGCAGACATCATAATGACTGAAATAGTGTTGAACCTACATTAGAAATCAAAATCTCACACACACACATGCACACAAGACATGTTTTCCCTTTGTGGTATTTTCTAGTCCCTTGGTGTTCCTTCCCAGACCCAAGGTCTTTCCCAGTACCTTTGTGGTCATTCCCATTCCCTGAGAGTTTGCAGATGCTGTTTTTGTTACATAATTGATCATTATAATTTTTTAAAGATTTGCCTTGTTTGACATGCTGTATGCATTTAAAAGATAAATAAAATGAAGTGTTTAGCAATGAATGGGCTATAGGCATGAAAATTAAACTGTATACTGATCATAATGGTTAGTAAACCCTTAAATCATACAAGAGGCAAAATAACATAAAATTTAGATAAGGTTTTGAATGAAATCATACAAAAAGGGCAAAACATGAAATTTAGATGTGTCCTTACATGAAATCATACAAGAAGGCAAAACAACCTGAATTTAGATGCAGCCTTGGATAAAATCAGGCAAAAAGGGCTAAACTTTAAATTTATGAGACCTTAGATGAAATCATATAAGAGCCAAAACAACTAGACAATAAGATAAGACCTTAAATGAAATGTTACAAGAGGCAAAACAACTTGAAATTTAGATAAGGCCTTAAAAGAAATCATATAAGAAGTAAATTTTTAAATTAATGAGACCTTAGATAAAATCATACAAGAGGCAAAACTTAAAATATAGATGTGGCCTTATACAAAATCCTGCAAAAGGCAAAACAACTTATAATTTAAATAAAGCTTTAGATGAAATCTTAACAAGAAGCAAACAAACTTGAAATTTAGATAAGGCCTTGGATGAAATCATACAATAGGCAAAACTGCTTGAAATTTTTATATGCATCTCTTAACTGTTCCATATCTTTGTATGTATATATATATATATATATATATATATATATATATATATATATATATATATATATATATATATATATATATATATATATATATATATATATACATACATACATACATACATACATACATACATACATACATACATACATACATACATACACATGTGTGTCAGCATGTGTACTATATCAATACAATGTCACAATATCGTTATTCACTGAAAAGGATAATTATACAGTATTAACATTGAAATTTTACTTCAAGACCTCTTATGATATCTTGATGGTTGTAAAAGAAAACTGAGGTATCCAATATGTCTGCCATGGCGGCAATCTAAAAGACCTCTAATGATCTCTAGTAATAAATGAAAAAGGTGCCAATCTGACATCCAACATGGTGGATATCTTGAAAATCGTCACAATTCCTACCTAATCGATGGTAATGATACAAGGTATTTTACACTGAAAGACATCTTTTGATCTCTAGTCCTAAATGAAAATGATGTCAATCTGACATCCAGCATGGTGGCCTCTTGAGAAATGTGTCGTAACTCCTCCTGAATGGATGGTCATATTGACATGAGGTTTTCATTGAAATACTTCTTCTGATCTCTAGTCCTAATGAAAAAGGTGTCATTATGACATCCAACATGGTGGCCTCTTGAAGATCTTGTCACAACTCCTACTGAATGGATAGTTCTTATGATTTTTAGGCCTAAATTAAAATTGTGCATATCAGATATGAAAAATGGCTATATTGAAAATCTTTTCATCACTACCGAATGGATTGTCAAGTCAGCGTTTTCATGAATAGATTTGTTTTGCTTTCTAGTTGATCTTAAGTGGAAGTGGTGCTGTTGGACATGTCCTCAGACATCCTTGATAGCTGTTGAAAATCTTACCACACCATATCCTAAAGGGATGGTCATATTGACATGTGCTTCACGATAAAAATAATTAATATGATATCTACTGTAGTTGGTCATAAATGAAAATTATACCAATCTGTCATTCAATACAGTTGCAAAACAAACCAACATCTTACTGTTATACCTTCTGAACCGAAATTCATGTGTACATAAGGTTTATACTACAAGACTTTTATGTCTTGTTGGTCATATGTCCAATATAATTAATTATAATACTAATAACAATAATAATAATATGGACTTAGTAAGTGCCATACTTTCAGCAGCTCTAAATGCTTTACAGTATTAGATAACATACAAACAACGACAAGAATCTGACAATAATTAAGGAAGCAAGCTTACTGAGTCTTTAAATGGCAAGGCTATACAGTTTGCAGAATGGGTAAATTATTTTACATGTATCAACACTTGTCAGCAAATAGTAGATAATACCAGTTTGAAATTAATTACCAATCAGCCAAGGTCTTCAACACCCACCCCTGAAGTACACAAATCTCATAATCCAGTCAACAGTAAAACAGCTTTACATGAAGTAAGCCAGATTGCAATCAATGTGGAGAAAACTCTAAGACCCCACTTTATGATAAGTGCAACATATTAATTATAGTTCCGTGGAACCCATGACCATACTTTTACCGCCATACAGTGCACAGTAATGATAGTCTCCAGACCCATACAGCAAGGTCAGAACAGGAACTCTCTGAACTAAAACCAAAGAGTTTACACAGTGTTCCAATGGATAAACCAGGTACAAAATAGTGTGCCAGGAAACCCAAACAATACAATACACATGTCAAAGTACTGAACCACAAGAGCCTGTTGGGGCACTCCATCATACCAAAACCAGCTATTAGAAGAAAAAAATCATTATACACACAAACAGATGCAACCTCACCAATTAAACATGATGCCTCTCTTCTCTAGGTATTATATGGGCAGAACCAAAAATCAGTTAAAGCACATGCTCTAAACACTGACCATCATGTGTCTCATTCTAACATCAAATCCAGGTACAGAAGGAGCTGCTCTAAAGAAAGCCTCCAATTACAGAATGAAGCTAAATTAAATACAAATATTAAATATAGCAGTCACCAAAGTCTCAGTCAGTCTAGTCATGGGAATCAAAAAGTCCAAGCAATGCATCTGAATCCCCCACTTGCCAAAATCACCAACACAATTAAAGACATCTTTTCTCATAGGCACATCAATACTCAAAGGACGCACGCGGATGAAACCTTGTATCCATCTAATGCTGATACCAAAATTACCCAAATGAGATTAAACTTGAACCTTATTAGAGTTTAAAATTGGGCACAACAAAATAGGATGGTAATTAATGAAGGTAAATAAAATGTATGATTTTGGGGACATCACAAAAGCTACACAAGTCTATCTCTTGCAATAAATAATCATCTGTTAGAAAATGTTAAACATGAAACTCTTGTAAGTGTGTCTGTAGATAATAATTTTCAATGGTATGACCATTATTGTCCTACTCAGTAGAATCAAGAAATATTTACCTGTGGAAACTCATAATCTATACTACAAGTCACATATCCTTCCAACAATGCATTAGTGTGTTCATATGTATGGGGAATCTGTGCTAAATCTGAGCTTGACAGGATTTATAAACTTCAGAAATGAACAACACATAGACTTTTAGATGCATGTATTGATCATCCTTCAAAAGCAGTGTTTACTGAATTCAAATGGTTCACAATATATGAATGGATAGATTTTCACAAGGCAGTTCTTGTATATAAATGTCTACATGGAACTGCACCAGAGTATCTTCAGGACTTATTCAGGCCTTTTCAACACAATACCAATTGAGATCAATAGTACATGGAAACCCTCTAGCACCAAAACCAAGAACATAGCAATTTAAAAAGAAACCTTCCAATACTCTGGCACAGTTCTATGGAACAAGCTTCCACTACATGTAAAATCTGCTGAAAATATTAGAGTATTTAAGAAGAGATATCATGAGCATGTATGTGTTTCTAATAATGGAATTTAATATTGTAATACTAAACATGTTAAAATAAAAAGTAATCATTGCTATATTCATATAATGTGCATTGTTGTACTCTCTTTAAGAGGGCCTCAAGGGGGAATAGTCCTTGACTAAAAAGTCACCCTCTATAAAGTATTGTTATTATTATTATTATTATTATTATTATTATTATTATTATTATTATTATTATTATTATTATTATTTAAATCTGTCCTTGTATTAAAAATAAGTGAGTTTTAAGAGTACTCTTGAATGAGATCAGTGTCCTTGTGTCATCATGGTAACCATTTTGAAATTTTGTTACAACTACTTTTAAAATGATGGTGACATCTCCATGGGATTTTCACAAGCCCTGTGATATCAGCTTAGTACCAAATGAAATTGGTGCCAATCTGACTTACAATATAGATGATAAATATTGTTGTTGCTTTTTCTCTTAAATGGATGGCAATATAGCTATATATGGATTTTAGCAAAAGAGTTTTCATCTTGTCTGGTTGGCTATAAAATGATAATTATTTGGCCCACTAGATGGATGGCCATTTTCCTAAATGGATAGCCATATTGACATGGGGTTTTCACTGGAAGACTTCTTGTGCTGTATGGTTTGCTCTATATGCAAAAGGTGCCAATCCGATGTTCAGTATAACCACCATAGGGGCCATCTTAAAAACCTTGATATAGATACTTCTTCTGTCATATTGAGTTTTCACTAAACACTTCTAATGACATCTACTTGATTCTAAATGGTTCCAATCAGATGTCCAGTGTGGCTATCTACTTGATCCTAATAGTGTCAATTGGATGCCCAGTGTGGCTATCAAATTGATTCTAAATGGTGCCAATCAGATGCCCACTGAGTGGCTATCTACTTGATCCTAATAGTGTCAATTGGATGCCCGCTGTGGCTATCTACTTGATTCTAAATGGTGCCAATCATATGTCCAGTGTGGCTATCTACTTGATTCTAAATGGTGCCAATCAGATGCCCACTGTGTGGCTATCTACTTGATTCTAAATGGTGCCAATCATGTCCAGTGTGGCTATCTACTTGATTCTAAATGGTGCCAATCATATGTCCAGTGTGGCTATCTACTTGATTCTAAATGGTGCCAATCAGATGTCCAGTGTGGCTATCTACTTGATTCTAAATGGTGCCAATCATATGTCCAGTGTGGCTATCTACTTGATTCTAAATGGTGCCAATCATATGTCCAGTGTGGCTATTTACTTGATTCTAAATGGTGCCAATCAGATGTCCAGTGTGGTTATCTACTTGATTCTAAATGGTGCCAATCATATGTCCAGTGTGGCTATCTACTTGATTCTAAATGGTGCCAATCATATGTCCAGTGTGGCTATCTACTTGATTCTAAATGGTGCCAATCAGATGCCCACTGTGTGGCTATCTACTTGATTCTAAATGGTGCCAATCATATGTCCAGTGTGGCTATCTACTTGATTCTAAATGGTGCCAATCATATGTCCAGTGTGGCTATCTACTTGATTCTAAATGGTGCCAATCAGATGTCCATTGTGTGGCTATCTACTTGATTCTAAATGGTGCCAATCATATGTCCAATGTGGCTATCTACTTGATTCTAAATGGTGCCAATCATATGTCCAGTGTGGCTATCTACTTGATTCTAAATGGTGCCAATCAGATGTCCAGTGTGGCTATCTACTTGATTCTAAATGGTGCCAATCATATGTCCAGTGTGGCTATCTACTTGATTCTAAATGGTGCCAATCATATGTCCAGTGTGGCTATTTACTTGATTCTAAATGGTGCCAATCAGATGTCCAGTGTGGTTATCTACTTGATTCTAAATGGTGCCAATCATATGTCCAGTGTGGCTATCTACTTGATTCTAAATGGTGCCAATCATATGTCCAGTGTGGCTATCTACTTGATTCTAAATGGTGCCAATCAGATGCCCACTGTGTGGCTATCTACTTGATTCTAAATGGTGCCAATCATATGTCCAGTGTGGCTATCTACTTGATTCTAAATGGTGCCAATCATATGTCCAGTGTGGCTATCTACTTGATTCTAAATGGTGCCAATCAGATGTCCATTGTGTGGCTATCTACTTGATTCTAAATGGTGCCAATCATATGTCCAATGTGGCTATCTACTTGATTCTAAATGGTGCCAATCATATGTCCAGTGTGGCTATCTACTTGATTCTAAATGGTGCCAATCAGATGTCCAGTGTGGCTATCTACTTGATTCTAAATGGTGCCAATCATATGTCCAGTGTGGCTATCTACTTGATTCTAAATGGTGCCAATCATATGTCCAGTGTGGCTATTTACTTGATTCTAAATGGTGCCAATCAGATGTCCAGTGTGGTTATCTACTTGATTCTAAATGGTGCCAATCATATGTCCAGTGTGGCTATCTACTTGATTCTAAATGGTGCCAATCATATGTCCAGTGTGGCTATCTACTTGATTCTAAATGGTGCCAATCAGATGCCCACTGAGTGGCTATCTACTTGATCCTAATAGTGTCAATTGGATGCCCACTGTGGCTATCTACTTGATTCTAAATGGTGCCAATCATATGTCCAGTGTGGCTATCTACTTGATTCTAAATGGTGCCAATCAGATGTCCAGTGTGGTTATCTACTTGATTCTAAATGGTGCCAATCATATGTCCAGTGTGGCTATCTACTTGATTCTAAATGGTGCCAATCATATGTCCAGTGTGGCTATCTACTTGATTCTAAATGGTGCCAATCATATGTCCAGTGTGGCTATCTACTTGATTCTAAATGGTGCCAATCATATGTCCAGTGTGGCTATCTACTTGATTCTAAATGGTGCCAATCATATGTCCAGTGTGGCTATCTACTTGATTCTAAATGGTGCCAATCAGATGCCCACTGTGTGGCTATCTACTTGATTCTAAATTGTGCCAATCAGATGTCCAATGTGGTTTTCACATTGGTAGCCATTTGTTTAACAGGTGGCCATATTAATATGGGGTTTTCACTGGAAAATTTCCAATGATATCTAATTGGTCCTAATTGAAAATGATCAGACATGATAGCCATGATGATGCAAATCTTGTTATCATTAATCCTCTTTAAGGGTTGGTCATATTGACAAGGTTTTCTCTAAAACACCTCTTTAAGGGTTGGTCATATTGACAAGGTTTTCTCTAAAACACCTCTTTAAGGGTTGGTCATATTGACATGGTTTTCTCTAAAACACCTCTTTAAGGGTTGGTCATATTGACAAGGTTTTCTCTAAAACATCTCTTTAATGGTTGGCCATATTGACATGGTTTTCTCTAAAACACCTCTTTAAGGGTTGGTCATATTGACATGGTTTTCTCTAAAACACCTCTTTAAGGGTTGGTCATATTGACAAGGTTTTCTCTAAAACACCTCTTTAAGGGTTGGTCATATTGACATGGTTTTCTCTAAAACAAATCTTTAAGGGTTGATCTTATTGACTAGGTGTTCTCTAAATCAGCTCTTTAAGGGTTGGTCATATTGACATGGTTTTCTCTAAAACACCTCTTTAAGGGTTGGTCATATTAACATGGTTTTCTCTAAAACACATCTTCAAGGGTTGGTCATATTGACATGGTTTTCTGTAAAACAACTCTTTAAGGGTTGGTCATATTGACATGGTTTTTTCTAGGTTGGCCATATTGACATGGTTTTCTCTAAAACACCTCTTTAAGGGTTGGTCATATTGACATGGTTTTCTCTAAAACAAATCTTTAAAGGTTGATCTTATTGACTAGGTGTTCTCTAAATCAACTCTTTAAAGGTTGGTCATATTGACATGGTTTTCTCTAAATCAACTCTTTAAGGGTTGGTCATATTGACATGGTTTTCTCTAAATCAACTCTTTAAGGGTTGGTCATATTGACATGGTTTTCTCTAAAACACCTCTTTAAGGGTTGGTCAGATTGACATGGTTTTCTCTAGGTTGGCCATATTGACATGGTTTTCTCTAAAACACCTCTTTAAGGGTTGGTCATATTGACATGGTTTTCTCTAAATCAACTCTTTAAGGGTTGGTCATATTGACATGGTTTTCTCTAGGTTGGCCATATTGACATGGTTTTCTCTAAAACACCGCTTTAAGGGTTGGTCATATTGACATGGTTTTCTCTAAAACAAATCTTTAAAGGTTGATCTTATTGACTAGGTGTTCTCTAAACCAACTCTTTAAGGGTTGGTCATATTGACAAGGTTTTCTCTAAATCAACTCTTTAAGGGTTGGTCATATTGACATGGTTTTCTCTAAATCAACTCTTTAATGGTTGGTCATATTGATATGGTTTTCTCTTGGTTGGCCATATTAACATGGTTTCTCTAAAACACCTCTTTAAGGGTTGGTCATATTGACATGGTTTTCTATAAAACAAATCTTTAAGGGTTGATTTTATTGACTAGGTGTTCTCTAAATCAACTCTTTAAGGGTTGGTCATATTGATATGGTTTTCTTTAAATCAACTCTTTAAGGGTTGGTCATATTGACATGGTTTTCTTTAAAACACCTCTTTAATGGTGGTTATATTAACATGGTTTTCTCTAAAACACATCTTCAAGGGTTGGTCATATTGACATGGTTTTCTCTAAAACATCTCTTTAAGGGTTGGTCATATTGACAAGGTTTTCTCTAGGTTGGCCATATTGACATGGTTTTTTTCTAAAACACCTCTTTAAGGGTTGGTCATATTGACATGGTTTTCTCTAGGTTGGCCATATTGACATGGTTTTCTCTAAAATACCTCTTTAAGGGCTGATTATATTGACATAGTTTTCTCTAAAACACCTCTTTAAGTGTTGGTCATATTGACATGGTTTTCTCTAAAACACCTCTTTAAAGGTTGGTCATATTGACAAGGTTTTTTCTAAAACATCTCTTTAAGGGTTGGTCATATTGACATGGTTTTCTCTAAAACACCTCTTTAGCGGTTGGTCAGATTGACATGGTTTTCTCTAAAACACCTCTTTAAGTGTTGGTCATATTGACATGATTTTCTCTAAAACACATTTTTAAAGGTTGGTCATATTGACAAGGTTTTCTCTAAAACATCTCTTTAAGGGTTGGTCATATTGACATGGTTTTCTCTAAATCAACTCTTTAAGGGTTGGTCATATTGACATGGTTTTCTCTAAATTAGCTCTTTAAGGGTTGATCTTATTAGGTTATCTCTAAATTAACTCTTTAAGGGTTGGTCATATTGACAAGGTTTTCTCTAAAACACCTCTTAAAGGGTTGGTCATATTGACATGGTTTTCTCTAAAACACCTCTTAAATTGTTGGTCATATTGACAAGGTTTTCTCTAAATAACCTCTTAAAGGGTTGGTCATATTGACATGGTTTTCTCTAAAGCACATCTTTAAAGGTTGGTCATATTGACATGGTTTTCTCTAAAACACCTCTTTAAGGGCTAGTCATATTGACATGGTTTTCTCTAAAACACCTCTTTAAGGGTTGGTCATATTGACATGGTTTTCTCTAAATCAACTCTTTAAGGGTTGATCTTATTAGGTTATCTCTAAATTAACTCTTTAAGGGTTCGTCATATTGACAAGGTTTTCTCTAAAACACCTCTTAAAGGGTTGGTCATATTGACATGGTTTTCTCTAAAGCACATCTTTAAAGGTTGGTCATATTGACATGGTTTTCTCTAAAACAAATCTTTAAGGGCTGGTCATATTGATATGGTTTTCTCTGGGTTGGTCATATATACATGGTTTTCTCTAAAACATTTCTTTAAGGGTTGGTCATATTGACAAGGTTTTCTCTAAAACACATCTTTTAAGTGTTGGTCCTATTGACATGGTTTTCTATAAATCACCTGTTTAAGGGTTGGTCATATTGACATGGTTTTCTCTAAATCACCTCTTTAAGGGTTGGTCATATTGACAAGGTTTTCTCTAAATCACCTCTTTAAGGGTTGGTCATATTGACAAGGTTTTCTCTGAAACACCTCTTTAAGGGTTGGTCATATTTACATGGTTTTCTCTAAAACACCACTTTAAGGGTTGGTCATATTGACATAATTTTCTCTAAAACACCTTTTTTAGGGTTGGTCATATTGACATGGTTTTCTCTAAAACACCTCTTTAAGGGTTGGTCATATTGACATGATTTTCTCTGGGTTGGCCATATTGACATGGTTTTCTTTAAAACACATCTTTAAGGGCTGGTCATATTGACATGGTTTTCTCAAAAACACCTGTTTAAGGGTTGGTCATATTGATATGGTTTTTTTAAAGAACCTCTTTAAGGGTTGGTCATATTGACATGGTTTTCTCTAAAACACCTCTTTAAGGGTTGGTCATATTGGCATGGTTTTCTCTAAAGCACCTCTTTAAGGGTTGGTCATATTGGCATGGTTTTCTCTAAAGCACCTCTTTAAGGGTTGGTCATATTGACATGGTTTTCTCTAAAACACCTCTTTAAGGGTTGGTCATATTGACATGGTTTTCTCTGGGTTGGCCATATTGACATGGTTTTCTTTAAAACACCTCTTTAAGGGCTGGTCATATTGACATGGTTTTCTCTAAAACACCTCATTAAGGGTTGGTCATATTGACATGGTTTTCTCTAAACCACCTCTTTATGGAATGGTCATATTGATATTTAGTTTTCTCTGAAACATTTCTTGCTAAATGTAATTGGTTCTAAGAGATAATGTAAACCATTGACAAGCTGTTACTTTTAACTCCTACATGTATATTGATGAAATTTTAACAAAGTCCAGACCTTTTCAAACAGAAGACACTTTTCTAGCTCAAACGTCAAGTTCAGTAGATAGAAGAAAGTACTGAGATTGACATGCAGTTTGTAATACTCTTGCTTTCTTCTTGTTTTGCACAGACTTACAATGGCACAGACAGAGACTTTGGCAAAGACTTCCTGAGGCACAGACATACAAAGTCTTACTATGGAATAAACTTATTCAAGCACAGATATACTATGGCACATATACTTACTTCTATGCATACACATACTATGGCATAGAGTTACTGAGGCACAGACTTACTATGGCACATACACATACTTGCTATGCACAAACTTACTATGACATAGAGCTACTGAGGCACAGACTTACTATGGCACATACACAGACTTACTATGGCAAATACACCTACTTACTATGCACACACTTACTATGGCATAGACCTACAGAGGCACTGACTTACTATGGCACATATAGAGACTTACTTTGGCACAGACTGACTTCACAATGGCACAGACTTATTGAAGCACAGACTTTCTGAGGCACAGCCTTACTACACACAGGCATAGACTAATTGAGGCACAGACATTATATGGTGAAGACTTACTAGAGAACAGACTTACTATGGCACAGACTTACTATGGGAAATACACATACTATGACACAGACTTACTATTGCACATACAGACTTACTGTGGCACAGACTTATTATGGCACATATTTTTACTATGGCACATACACAGACTTGCTATGGCACAAACTTACTATTTACTATGGCACAAATGCATACTATGGCTTGTTTGAATATCATGAGAAAACCTCATTGCATATGCACAGACTTGCTTTGGCTATTTGAATATTAGAAGAAACTAAAATTCATTGCCCCTGCACAGACTTTGTATAGTTGGTTTGAATGTCAAAAGCTGAGCTTTTATTCTATAAAAAGGATTGAGTTCAATGTCTTTGCATCATATCACTACTTTCATTTCAAACTCATTCCCAAAAATATAGTGTGCTGCAAAATTTCATGTTGAAAATAGGGTGTAGGGACAAAAAGGTCTTCCTAATTTTCTGTGTTGTATTTCATTCAATAACATGACCTTGAATATAGCAGGACTGAAATAAAAGAGGTGTAGACTTTCAATTTTCAAATGCTTTATTGTTTTGAATCATGATGTTCTTGTTACAAGGGAACATTTATATTATGACTCAGGTTTTAAGCAGTAAATCAAAGCTGTCTTGATTGAGTAAACACTTGTTTTCAGACTACATATAAGGAGGTCAGCCTGCTCTTCAGTGACATTTATCTGGATAGTGGTTAACGATACAGCCATATATTTTGTTCCAGTCAGAACTTTCTCATAGGAAGAAAATAAACCATAATGTCATGAGTAGAATTTCAATTAGCAAGTTACCTTGCATTCACTGGCCAAAATTTTCAACTTAATATTGTTGCAATACACTGATCAATTAAATTTCAGGAACTTAAGATTCAAATGTTCCAAATCTTAAAAAAAATGTCCACCCCACCCCATCCCACATCTGAAATAGATGTTTTAAGTTATTGATAAGCATTTGGAGTCTGCCCAATCTCACTAAATCATTTGGTTTTGTGTCCATTGTCATGGTTTTGTGTCCATTGTCATGGTTTTGTGTCTATTGTCATAGTTACTATACAATTAAAATGTAATCATGTGCAAGGGGATGTGGTTTTGTGTCCATTGTCATGGTTTTGTGTCCATTGTCATAGTTACTATACAATTAAAGTGCCATCAAGTGCAAGGGGATGTGGTTTTGTGTCCATTGTCATGGTTGTGTGTCCATTGTCATAGTTACTATACAATTAAAATGTCATCATGTGCAAGGGGATGTGTTTTTGTGTCCATTGTCATGGTTTTGTATCTATTGTCATGGTTTTCTGACCATTGTCATGGTTACTATACAATTAAAGTGCCATCAAGTGCAAGGGGATGTGGTTTTATGTCCTTTGTCATGGTTTTGTGTCCATTGTCATGGTTTTGTGTCCATTGTCATAGTTACTATATAATTAAAATGTCATCATGTGCAAGGGGATATGTGTTTGTGTCCATTGTCATGGTTTTGTATCTATTGTCATGGTTTTGTGTCCATTGTCATGGTTTTGTGTCCATTGTCATAGTTACTATACAATTAAAATATCATGTGCAAGGGGATGTGTTTTTGTGTCCATTGTCATGGTTTTGTGTCCATTGTCATGGTTTTGTGTCCATTGTCATGGTTTTGTGTATATTGTCATAGTTGCTATACAATTAAAATGCCATCATGTGCAAGGGGATGTGGTTTTGTGTCCATTGTCATGGTTTTGTGTCCATTGTCATGGTTTTGTGTCCATTGTCATGGTTTTGTGTCCATTGTCATGGTTTTGTGTCCATTGTCATGGTTACTATACAATTAAAGTGCCATTAAGTGCAAGGGGATGTGGTTTTGTGTCCATTGTCATGGTTTTGTGGTCATTGTCATGGTTTTGTGTCCATTGTCATGGTTTTGTGTTCATTGTCATGGTTTTGTGTTCATTGTCATGGTTACTATACTATTAAAGTGCCATCAAGTGCAAGGGGATGTGGTTTTGTGTCCATTGTCATGGTTTTGTGTCCATTGTCATGGTTTTGTGTCCATTGTCATGGTTTTGTGTCCATTGTCATAGTTACTATACAATTAAAGTGCCATCATGTGCAAGGGGATGTGGTTTTGTGTCCATTGTCATGGTTTTGTGTCCATTGTCATGGTTTTGTGTCCATTGTCATGGTTTTGTGTTCATTGTCATGGTTTTGTGTTCATTATCATGGTTTTGTGTCCATTGTCATGGTTACTATACAATTAAAGTTCCATTAAGTGCAAGGGGATGTGGTTTTGTGTCCATTGTCATGGTTTTGTGTTCATTGTCATGGTTTTGTGTTTATTATCATGGTTTTGTATCCATTGTCATGGTTTTGTGTCCATTGTTATGGTTACTATACAATTAAAGTGCCATTAAGTGCAAGGGGATGTGGTTTTGTGTCAATTGTCATGGTTTTTTGTTCATTGTCATGGTTTTGTGTCCATTGTCATGGTTACTATACAATTAATGTGCTATTAAGTGCAAGGGGATGTGGTTTTGTGTCCATTGTCATGGTTTTGTGTCCATTGTCATGTTTATTATACTATTAAAGTGCCATCAAGTGCAAGGGGATGTGGTTTTGTGTCGATTGTCATGGTTTTGTGTCCATTGTCATGGTTTTGTATCCATTGTCATGGTTTTGTGTCTATTGTCATGGTTACTATACAATTAAAGTGCCATTTAGTGCAAGGGGATGTGGTTTTGTGTCCATTGTCATGGTTTTGTGTCCATTGTCATGGTTTTGTGTCCATTGTCATGTTTATTATACTATTAAAGTGCCATCAAGTGCAAGGGGATGTGGTTTTGTGTCGATTGTCATGGTTTTGTGTCCATTGTCATGGTTTTGTGTCCATTGTCATGGTTTTGTATCCATTGTCATGGTTTTGTGTCTATTGTCATGGTTACTATACAATTAAAGTGCCATTTAGTGCAAGGGGATGTGGTTTTGTGTCCATTGTCATGGTTTTGTGTTCATTGTCATGGTTTTGTGTCCATTGTCGTGGTTACTATACATTTAAAGTGCCATTAAGTGCAAGGGGATGTGGTTTTGTGTCCATTGTCATGGTTTTGTGTCCATTGTCATGGTTTTGTTTACATTGTCATGGTTACTATACAATTAAAGTGACATTATATGTAAGGGTATGTGTTTTTGTGTCTGTTATCATGGTTTTGTGTCCATTGTCATGGTTTTGTGTCAATTGTCATGGTTACTATACAATTAAAGTGCCATTATGTGCAAGGGGATGTGGTTTTGTGTCCATTGTCATGGTTTTGTATCCATTGTCATGCTTTTGTGTTCATTGTCATGGTTTTGTGTCCATTGTCATGGTTTTGTATCCATTGTCATGGTTTTGTGTCCATTGTCATGGTTACTATACAATTAAAGTGCCATTTAGTGCAAGGGGATGTGGTTTTGTGTCCATTGTCATGGTTTTGTGTTCATTGTCATGGTTTTGTGTCCATTGTCGTGGTTACTATACATTTAAAGTGCCATTAAGTGCAAGGGGATGTGGTTTTGTGTCCATTGTCATGGTTTTGTGTCCATTGTCATGGTTTTGTTTACATTGTCATGGTTACTATACAATTAAAGTGACATTATATGTAAGGGTATGTGTTTTTGTGTCCGTTGTCATGGTTTTGTGTCCATTGTCATGGTTTTGTGTCAATTGTCATGGTTACTATACCATTAAAGTGCCATTATGTGCAAGGGGATGTGGTTTTGTGTCCATTGTCATGGTTTTGTATCCATTGTCATGCTTTTGTGTTCATTGTCATGGTTTTGTGTCCATTATCATGGTTTTGTGCCTATTGTCATGGTTTTGTGTCCATTGTCATGGTTACTATACAATTAAAGTGCCATTATGTGCACGTCGGTGTGGTTTTTCATCCAGTTTTTGCTGAGATCTCTAGCTAACATTTAATTCAAAACCACCATAGACCACCATATTTTGCTATCAAGAGGTTTAGTTTTGTTTGTTGCCTGAAATTGATATATAATGGATACAAAGAGAATAAACTTTTGATTTAATTGATTTTAAAAAATAAAAACATTTTTCCTTTTGCACACATGATCATGACCTGTTTATTATATACTATGCCTGGTATGACAAATTAATACACATGTCCTAAAAAGTAATTAAATGCAAATACCCTGGTATGGCAAATTGATACCCATACCTGTAAAACAAATATATATGGCAAATTAATGCAAATGCCCTGGTATATGGCAAATTAATGCAAATACCCTGGTATATGGCAAATTAATGCAAATACCCTGGTATATGGCAAATTAATGCAAATACCCTGGTATATGGCAAATTAATGCAAATACCCTGGTATATGGCAAATTAATGCAAATGCCCTGGTATATGGCAAATTAATGCAAATACCCTGGTATATGGCAAATTAATGCAAATACCCTGGTATATGGCAAATTAATGCAAATGCCCTGGTATATGGCAAATTAATGCAAATACCCTGGTATATGGCAAATTAATGCAAATACCCTGGTATATGGCAAATTAATGCAAATGCCATGGTATATGGGCAAATTAATGCAAATACCCTGGTATATGGCAAATTAATGCAAATACCCTGGTATATGGTAAATTAATACAAATACCCTGGTATATGGCAAATTAATGCAAATACCCTGGTATATGGCAAATTAATGCAAATGCCATGGTATATGGCAAATTAATGCAAATACCCTGGTATATGGCAAATTAATGCAAATACCCTGGTATATGGCAAATTAATGCAAATGCCCTGGTATATGGCAAATTAATGCAAATACCCTGGTATATGGCAAATTAATGCAAATGCCATGGTATATGGCAAATTAATGCAAATGCCCTGGTATATTGCAAATTAATGCAAATACCCTGGTATATGGCAAATTAATGCAAATACCATGGTATATGGGCAAATTAATGCAAATGCCCTGGTATATGGCAAATTAATGCAAATACCCTGTTATATGGCAAATTAATGCAAATACCCTGGTATATGGCAAATTAATGCAAATGCCCTGGTATATGGCAAATTAATGCAAATACCCTGGTATATGGCAAATTAATGCAAATACCCTGGTATATTGCAAATTAATGCAAATACCCTGGTATATGGCAAATTAATGCAAATACCCTGGTATATGGTAAATTAATGCAAATACCCTGGTATATGGCAAATTAATGCAAATACCCTGGTATATGGCAAATTAATGCAAATACCCTAGTATATGGCAAATTAATGCAAATACCCTGGTATATGGCAAATTAATGCAAATGCCCTTGTATATGGCAAATTAATGCAAATACCCTGGTATATGGCAAATTACTGCAAATGCCCTGGTATATGGCAAATTAATGCAAATACCCTGGTATATGGCAAATTAATGCAAATACCCTGGTATATGGCAAATTAATGCAAATACCCTGGTATATTGCAAATTAATGCAAATGTCATGGTATATGGCAAATTAATGCAAATGCCCTGGTATATGGCAAATTAATGCAAATACCCTGGTATATGGCAAATTAATGCAAATACCCTGGTATATGGCAAATTAATGCAAATGCCCTGGTATATGGCAAATTAATGCAAATACCCTGGTATATGGCAAATTAATGCAAATGCCCTGGTATATGGCAAATTAATGCAAATGCCCTGGTATATGGCAAATTAATGCAAATGCCCTTGTGGAAAAAGGCAAAATAGTGCTCTTAAGTATCACCATTACACTGAAAGTAAAAAAGCCATAATGAGCCTTTCATACACTGTATAACATGGTCATACATTTCATCATTCAGATCCAACCATGTCTAGGCCATTGTTAAGCTGAAGTTACTTACTTGTAACATCAGTTACCACTATGGTTTTAATAAGTGACAGCTATGGTGTAAAGACACTTTTATATGTGGTCTGCTGTACATTTAATTAGATTGCTTTAAGCCAACTTTTTAAAAATTATTGTACTTTGTTATTTTTGATGATGTTTCAAAAAGTTAAATTTTGAATGTTCTAGTGACATTTTAAAAATATTTTTTCCTGTTATCCAATCCCATAATATAATATTGGTACTACTATTAGTTAGAATGAATTACAGTCTGTAGTTGTTTAAATTGATATGATCAAATTACCTGGGGAATGACAAAAAGGAGAACACAAATCCTGATGAATGTGTAGATAATAAAACTGCCTTACTGAACAATCATGCTGTATATTTGATACTTATCCTTGATCTTGATTTACCATAATGGAATGGGCTAATGTCAATAAAGGGCCCTTTCATGATTGTACAACAGCAAAAGAAGTGTCTAACTTGAAATATTATCCCAATATAGGGATTGTCTAAGATTCAGTCTTGACATAACAGCTTGTGCACAGATACATGTAAGTATGTGTCCTAGTGAAGGTTATGTTCTTGAGTGTATAAGTCTGATTATATGAAGTAGCATCTATATCAGTAAGTCAAAATGTCAATTTTAATTTTATATTTAATGTTTTGCAAAAAGACAGGTTGCTTTTTTAAAATTCTTTTTCAAGGTGTCCTTATTTCATACTATGAGTTACTACAAGGCATACATCAAGCTGTAATTGCAACCTCCTGTTGTTATAAAGGTTTTGGGGTTGCAATAATTCCATTCCTTTTTTCATTAAAGAGTAGTTTTAGGTTAAATGTATTAATTGCTAGTAAAATTCTGTGCTACATTTTGATTACATGTCATATATTACAGTTTATCCATCAATGAACTCTGCACACTAATTCAAATCAAATTTCTACACTTTGTAGACAGAATTTGAAAAAGGTGGCTTAAGCAAGCTAAATGAAAGAAAGAATGCATAATTTTAAAAATTTGTATGTGAAGGAGATAGTGAATTCTTCACTAGGAGTCATGCTCCAAAATATAGCATGAGTTGAAGTTGATCATTAATTGCAACTAACTATTTAGGGATTCAGGTAATGTAGAACCCACAGAAGAGAGACCTATATATAAATACATTTGGGTGATGTGGGTAGAGGCATGGTAATAAACCACTGATATGTAGCTTTGTGTTGGGGTCTTGATGGTTTGATTTGTGCTACAACCTGATTTGTTAGCTGTCTCCTCATGAACAAAGTCTCCTAAAAGCAAATAGATTGAAATTGGCCCTTCATATTGCCTTGTTCTTACAAAATGTTGGTAAAATGTTTTACTGGTAAAATAAATTCCATGCAAGTCTTTGGCCTTTATAATTTGCATGTGATAAATTTCATGCAAGTCTTTGGCCTTTGTAATTTGCATATTATAAATTTCATGCAGGTCCTTGGACTTTGCAATTTGAATATGAAAAATTATCCAACATGATAAAAAGTGACATAATGAATTGTAATTATAAATGTATTATCTGAATAGAGTTGCCACATTTATTTGAGCAATAAAACCAAAAATAAAATCTGGAGAGTGCTTGAGGGGGGTACATGCATGTTGTTGTCAGGGAGGGGGGCATTGCATGCATGTTGTTAAGTGGGAGGGGGGCATTACATCATTGTTGTTAGTAGAGAAGACATTACATGCATGTTGTTAAGTGGGAGAGGGGCATTATATACATGTTGTTGTCAGGGGAGGGGGTATTACATGCATATGGTTAAGTGGGAGGGGGATATATTCATGCTATGGAGGGAATTGGGTGGTATGTGCATATATTCATGCTACATTGATTTATATTATTTCTTTATTTTGAGGTGGGCAGTTGGTCAGAGCCTTTATTTTGGATAAATTTTGGGGTAGACAATGTTTAGCTGGTAAATTGGTAAAACCTTCTACATGTATTACCTATGCATAAATAGATTTGAACTGGTAAAACCTGCTACATTGTATTACATTTTCATAGATTTGGTTTGTTAAAATCCATCAATGTCCACACTTAGGAAAGTGAAAGGGCACTACCCCTCCCATTTCACCTCTAAATATGGTTTTACCTACATCTGTACAAATTAATACATGATCACTATATGTTTGACACAGCTACCCAGCCCCAAACAATTTCTGCTATTTGTATTAGCGTCACATTCATAAATTTGAATTGGTAAAACCTGCTATAATTGTAATGTATAACCTAGGCATAGATAAATTTGGTTTGGTTAAAAACCAATTAGTGTCTGCACATTAAGGGAGAAGGGTGTCAAAACATGTTTTGGCCTGCATTTGTAAATTGAATAACTGATTACTATATGTTTTCCCCCACCCCTCCCCAAAGGGGAAATTTATGTGAGTGCCCTTGTTAAAACCAGCTGCTTCATGTATTTTTTTCATTTTTCATTGACTTTTATTCATTATTTACAATATCACATGTGCATGCATGCACTCACAACATACAGTATAAGATAATCTGTCAAAAAAAGATGAAATTGATTGCATGTACATGTTTATGCATAAATGTAGAAGTGCTTACATTATATGTAAATATAGAAATGTGATGCTGAATATTGTTGAGTAAAAAAGAAAGAAAGCATATATAATGCAGTTTAATAAAATACAATATAAAATGATTACAAATTGATAATGATAGAGTAATATATAAATGAGATGTACAAATATTTTCACATATGACTTGGATTTCTTTTATGATGGGATGTAGCAGTATATAAAGTAGAAGTAAATGAATAACAGACACTATACAAGGTAGGCTGTTTTTTATTTCACTAAAATCCAACAAAAACTATTGAAATAATGAATATAAATGTAACCATGTTGTTAATGTCAGTTTCTGTAGTCAGCCATGTAAATGCTGTAGTATTCAGCCTAGCAACTAGCCTCAGTAGTCTGGGTAACTGATATGATCGCACTCAGCAGTAGTGAGCCTGCACAACAGGTGTAGTAGTTAAAGGGTTAAGAAGGCATATGTTTGACAAAGGATGTAATGTGTGTTCAGATGTGCACTTGTGTTATACAATATGATATACATGATCATGTGATCGACAAGTTTAACAAATTATACATGTGTATGTAGAAAAGAGAAATAAAATGGATAATTGTCAGTGGAATAGCACTCACATTTGTATTGTTGGTGGTGTAATGTACAATTATATATAATATCAAGCTCAGAAATGCATACGAGTATGGCAGGAGACAAAGGTAATATAAAATCATTGAAAGATAATGAAAGTACATGTATATGCTAAAATCAAAAAGGTGTGATCCACAAATGATATACAGTTTCATCTGGTATATGGTGTGCATGGGGCACTGCAATATCAAAGAGTTCAATACATTTGATGTAAAAATGGTATATGTGATAGTGTTAATATGCTAAAATGAACTGCTAAATATTTTCATTAGAGTAGATGATAGTATACTACCATAAGATATAACATAGTTTTATGTGATGGACACATCATCTGCCAGAAAGGCTCTTTTGATCACTAGAAAGTCTTGTTGATGGTTCATTGGGGGTTCAGATGGAGGCAAAGTTTGATAAATATTTCTGGGAAGCATTCTTGATGAACCTTGAGAAGGAAAGATTGTGAAACTTTTGAATGGTTTTAAGTATCATGCAGCTATTAAATGTTTCATGTTACACTATTTGAAAGTTCAATTTTACTGCATAGTTGTGTAGGGAACAAAATATGTCTATTAAACACCATTAGTTTGAAAATCTTCTCTGCTTTAAATCTAGAAAAGTCTGCTCTGATTCTGCATTTTAGTCGAGATTTCAAGAATGATGTAAAAGTATTGCTACTAACTGTTTCTTTATGGTACAGGCAATACAAACGGATACGCTTGAACCAAATGACATACTTATATTCTGCTGCCAATAAAAGGCACATATGTTTAACGTTGCAGAAGTGGGATTCTCCTGGGATTAGACCAAATTTAAGGAATGTATAAAAGGTATTGAAGGAGTTTTTGGTTAGTCTCTTAATCCACTTAATCACCAAATGTTGTAGTGGGAGTATTGTTTTGCATTTGGAAAAAGTTGGTCTACGGTTTCGATGCGGCCATAGAATGTGCATAATTTAGATTGGGAGATTCTTTTAAAGAACATGTGGTAGTTGACTGGTAATATATCATGTATGGTTTTGAAAGTTATATCTCAGGTGATGGGGTCAATATATTTATTATGTAAGTTTTCCCATACATTATTCAAATCAATATCATATGTTCTTTTAATTTTGGGTTCTGCAAGAAAGTTTTTCAATTCAATTGGTAAAATGTTTTGGTAGTGACTTTTCCCAAAGCAGAGCCTAGATTGTGTTTGGCAATTTCTCTGAAAATTGTCATTGAATTTTTGTACAAGTTTGGGATATGTAAAGTATGTATATATTTATTCAGCCCTATTTTCGGGTTGAAAGCCCATAGTTGCAGACCAGTCCAGTACCATGTGAAAGATTTCCATTTTGTGTGATAGTTGTCATTCAGTAACATTTGAATATGTTGCAATCTTAAGGCTTATAGTCTATCTTGTATATTGGTAATATTCAGGCCCCCCTCCTTAAGATTGTTGTAGCATACACTTCCTGTAAGGGGTTCGAAATTTCATTTCCATAAAAAGATAAAAGTGCTTCTATACATGACCATAATGTAGTGTTTGAGTAGGTCCATTGACAGTTGCTGTGTACCATATTTTACTGTATATTAAACCATTGATAATACCAGATTTCTGCCTTTCCATAGGCACAGGGTATTCTGAATTTTAGCGTGAGTTTTGTTCCATTTGTTGCCATTTGGCAAACCTTTTCCAAATAAGAAAACCAATTAAATTTGATTGTCAATCCAAGATATGCTGAAAGGATGGTCTCTACAATTTTTTTCATTTACCCATACAAATTCCATTTAACTTTGAAAGGTTTATCTTGGCTCCAGATGCTTTGCAATATCTTTGCTACCAGTATAAGTATTTTTCAACATATTTCTCCATACAACAGAATCCAGTGTGGTCAGTGGCAAACAGGGAGATTGTACAAGTTTCCTTTGTACCTGGAATATTGATACCTATTATTACCTTTTTGGAGCATATTTTCAATGTAATGGGTTCATAAACAAGTACATACAATAAGGTTGATAGGCTGTCATACCCCTCTCAAGATTAGGTTTTTAACCATAACTGACGAAACTGTCATTATAAACTATAAAAATCCACTTTAAAAAATCCATGTGAAAACCGAAAGCTTGTAAGGTTTTAAACATGAAGGTATAATTTACTCTGTCAAAAGTTTCTCCTGGTCGAGGCAAATGAAGACACATGGTAGTTCATTCTTATCACTGTAATCACATATATTTCTAATTAGGTTATCAAATATAGAGTGACCTTTCACTCTGCAAATCTGGTTGAGGTGTACAATTTTCGACATGACCTTGCTGAGTCTTTTGATATTTTGTAGTCAATTGTTTAGTAGAGAGATAGGTCTCCAGTTTTTCATGTTTCTTGAGTTTTCATTATCTTTGCATAATAGTGTGACAGTTTTGAGGATTCAGAAAGGGTGTTAAGATCAAATATCATGTTCTTGAGTATAATTAGCATGTCACCAATAAGGGTGAAAAAGTGGGTACAGAATTATTTTGTTAATCCATCTGGCCTGGGGAATTTATCATTCTCTATCTTTATGAGAGAAAACCAAATTTCCTGTTGTGTGATTGGTCCTGTCAGAAGTTTATTGTCATCCTCCATCAGTCAGGGAAGATCACGTAAAAATTCCTTAAAAAGGTTTTCATTTATAGGTTCATTGTTAGCCACTTCATGTATTATATGCACATAGATAAATTTGGATTGATTAAACCTGAGTCTTGCTATATATATGCATTGATAAATTTGGATTGCTTGGTATGGTTTAGGTGTTTTTAGGCACAGAAACACAACTGTAATTGCATCAAATTAAGGAATTAGCATAAGGCCCTATACTTCTTTTGCAAATTTAATTCATGTATTAGTTTTAGCTATGACAAGAAACTAAATTAGTACCTATACCCTTCCCACTGGGTATAAAATATCCACTACATTGAACAACTCATTTCTTTCAAGTACAAAACACCATCAGACACATTCTAAAACAACTATTGTATTTATGTAGCTTGATCTTTCATCCAAATTTTTATTAGGGCCTTGCTAGTTCACTAGACAATTACTGATGTGATATAACTGTATTTGCCTTGATGTGACATCTGTATTTGCCATAATGTGACATAAGTGTATTCATCATGGCATTCAATAGGTTTATTTGTCATGATGTGACATAAGTGTATATTACATACATTTCATACTTGTATATGCCATAATGTGACATAAGTGTATTCACCATGACATTCAATAGGTGTATTTGTCATGATGTGACATAAGTGTATATGCCATACATTACATAATTGTATTTGCCATGGTATAACATAAGTGTACTTCTCACGATTTGACATAAGTTTATTTGCTTCAGCATTAAATAAGTGTATTGGCCATGATGTGACATAAGTGTACTTGTGATGATGTGATGTAAGTGTATTTTACCATGGCATGACAAAAATGTATTTACATTCATGTGACTAACTGTATTTGCTGGGGCATTATATAAGTGTATTTGCCATGGTGTGATTTAAATATATTTCCCATGATGTAACAAAAATGTATTTACTATTGTGTGACATAAGTGTATTTGCCATTGTGTGACACAAGTGTATTTGTCATGATGTGATATTTTTGCCATGGCATTACAGAGCATTTGCCATGCCAGCTGTTGATGAATAACCCATACTAACCATGCAAATCCATGTGTTGAAAATATAGCTATTAGTCTTGTAAACTAAAATATGTTTAAAATATTCTTATAAATGTGTGCCATATGTTATAGCTAGGTATTAGTAAATATTTGAAAAGTAGTAGTATCTATTTCAAAGGTGAAAGATAAGAATATTTATTAGTGCCTATTCCTCTTGAAAAACCAGTAAAGAAACTAATTCTATAAATTCTGCAAGTCAATGCTTGAACTGACAAAAGACTTTACACATCATTTGACACCTGTTGGTCATGTGACTTTAGGGTATCAATAAATCTCTTTTTGACCAGAAAAACTTAGACCTTACTTAAGTTAAGTAATAGATCAGTTTTTAAACTACTTCACTTACTGTTATATGATAATAACAGATCTATAATCCATAATATGCTGTTTTTAGGGACTCTATGGAACAAGATGGGAATAGAAAACCTGTAGGGACTCTAATAGAACTGAATGGGAATGGATGATCTGTAGGGACTCTAATGGAACCAGATGGGAATAGAAAACCTGTAGGGACTCTAATAGAACCAGATGGGAATAGATAATCTGTTGGAACTCTAATGGATCTAGATGGGAATAGAAAATCTGTAGGGACTTAAATGGAACTAGATGGAAACAGAGTATCTGACACATTTTGTTTATTACAAGCAAACATCAGAGTTTAGTCAATTGTCCCTTGAATAACTGTTTATGATTAATGATTTAAAAGTTTATCAGTTTGGAGACTGTGTTAATGATATTTAATACGTTTTATAAATAACCTTTGAAGTCTTAATTCTGTAATGATTTGCATCAAAATACAATGGATACAATTGACTTTAGATGACAGCAGCGTTTATGAGGCTTGAACCAAGTTAAAGATATGTGGAGACGTCCCCATTTCTCTGATGGAAGATCAGTAAGGCCAACCAGAAGAAGACATACTTCATTTTTTGGTCGGGACAGTAATTCCACATTTGAAGGGTGGCTACGAGTTAACAGACGAACAATTCACTATGGAGGGAGAGAATCAGCTCCAGCACAATCTATGGACTTGAGTGAGGAAGAACTTCCAGGTAGGTCTCTAGTGAATAAGATTCCAAAATGCAAAAGAAGAGAAACAACTTTTTAGTCTCTATCATCAGTGTGAATGTTGTTCGTAATGTTAACATTCATTGTCCATTTTTGTGTTTGTCACACCTTATTAAACTTGATAAGTACAGATATATTCCTATTGTAAAATTGACTGCAAAATCTTGGTACAGTAATTACAAAACTACAAGGACCACTATAACCTGTATATTTAATGCTTGGATAAGTACAAAATGACTTTAAAAAGGACCACTGTGACCTGTATTTAATGCTCAGGTAATTACCTGACAACATCCCTTTAAAAAGGACCACTGTGACCTGTATTTAATGCTCAGGTAATTACCAGTACAACACCCCCTTAAAAGGACCACTGTAACCTGTATTTAATGCTCAGGTAATTACCAGTACAACACCCCCTTAAAAGGACCACTGTGACCTGTATTTAATGCTCAGGTAATTACCAGTACAACACCCACTTAAAAGGACCACTGTAACATGTATTTCATGCCTGGGTGACTTTAGTTAAAGGAACTATTTATGATTTTGTAATACATTTTAGGACATGGAAAGTTCAATGCAAAGCATGCTAGCCTTACATTATCTAATACAGGTATGGACTTTCTGTTAATTACAAAATAATTAAATTTTACTTTCATGATTGCAATTTCTAGTTATCTCAATAAAAGACCCATTTGAATTTTTTTGGGCTAATGCCAATTTGCATGTCTCATTGACATAATGTTGGTTACATCAACAACAGGCGCAGTGTGATAGGAGACTTGCCTCTTAACACACTTGGTGATGCAGTTAAGAGTTTTGACCTCAACACACCCAATGATTCATCTAGCAGTTCTTCCTTCTTTGCACACCTGATGGTGCAGTTCAAATCTTGGTGCACCTGATGATGCAGTTCCCTCATGGCACACCTGATGATCTAGTTTCATCTTGGCACACCAGATAATGCAGTTCAACCTTATGGCACAAATGATGATTCAGTTTCATCTTGGCATAACTGATGATGCACTTCTCTCTTTACATACCTGATGATACAGTTCAACCTCTTGGCACACATTGATGCTTTTCCCTCTTGGTGCATCTGATGTTGCATTTCAGCCTCTTAAAAACCAGATGATGCAGTTCAGCCTTATGGCACAAATGATGATTCAGTTTCATCTTGGCACAACTGATGATGCAGTTCTCTCATGGCACACCTGATGATGCAGTTCAAACTTATGGCACACCAGATGATGCAGTTCAACCTCATGGCACACCTGATGATGCAGTTCAAACTTATGGTACACCAGATGATGTAGTTCAACCTCATGGCACACCTGATGGTGCAGTTCAAACTTATGGCACACCAGATGATGTAGTTCAACCTAATGGCACACCTGATGATGCAGTCCCCTCATGGCACACCTGATGATTCAGTTTCATCTTGGCACACCAGATGATGCAGTTCCCTCATGGCACACCTGATGATTCAGTTTCATCTTGGCACACCAGATGATGCAGTTCCCTCATGGCACACCTGATGATTCAGTTTCATCTTGGCACAACTGATGATGCACTTCTCTCTTTACATACCTGATGATACAGTTCAACCTCTTGGCACACATTGATGCTTTTCCCTCTTGGTGCATCTGATGTTGCATTTCAGCCTCTTAAAAACCAGATGATGCAGTTCAGCCTTATGGCACAAATGATGATTCAGTTTCATCTTGGCACAACTGATGATGCAGTTCTCTCATGGCACACCTGATGATGCAGTTCAAACTTATGGCACACCAGATAATGCAGTTCAACCTCATGGCACACCTGATGATGCAGTTCAAACTTATGGCACATCAGATGATGTAGTTCAACCTCATGGCACACCTGATGATGCAGTTCAAACTTATGGCACACCAGATGATGTAGTTTGACCTAATGGCAAACCTGATGATGCAGTTCCCTCATGGCACACTTGATGATGTATTTCAACCTCATGGCACACCTGATGATGCAGTTCCCTCATGGCACACCTGATGATGTATTTCAACCTCATGGCACACCTGATGATGCAGTTCCCTCAAGGCACACCTGATGATGCATGAAGCAAGGGCAAGCAGGAGGGGAAATGCAGTAATAATATGTAGGTTTCTTCCCCAAAAATAAATTATGGTAAATATCTTTGCTAATCAACAGGCTTTATTCTCTTCAGCAGGGAATATTATATACACCACACATTGGTTGGTTTTATATCTCACAAGGTAATAAGTACCATGCAATCAAATCAGTCTGATTTTATTACATGACCTTGTTAATTGAACCAATTTTATCTGCTGACTAGTTCAGATAATTCAGATGATATTTTTCTGTGGTAATGTATTTACATAGATAACAAATCAGGAGCATATTGTAGAGACATCTGGGAGTTTTTTTTTCTGGGCAGGAAATACTTTAAAATCAGCATTTATTTAAATATTCATCAATTTTCATTTACACTAAGCAACTGCACTTAAATTATATCTACCAAAGGATGAAAAGTGAAAAGAAAAGATTTACTGTGACATAAAGGATGGATTTATTGATTCTTGAAATGTCCATAAAAAACAAAAAATACATGTGGTAGTCAATCAATTATGTCTTAATATAAAAAAATCAATCAATTACACCATGGTGTAAAAAATCAATAAATTACACCATGGTGTGAAAACTCAATCAATTACATCATTGGGAGAAAAATCATTTATGTCATGGTGTAAAATCAATCTACTACATCATGGTGTAAAAGATCAATGTTTTTTCGTGCAATTTTTCTGCAAAAACTATGGCTCATATTGCAAAACAAGTGTTAAATGAGTGCATTCAGTGTGAACAAAAGTGTCAAATGAGTGCAAAACCATGACTGATGGTGTACAAGAAGTGTCAAATGAGTGCAAAACCATGACTGATGGTGTACAAGAAGTGTCAAATGAGTGCAAAACCATGACTGATGGTGTACAAGAAGTGTCAAATGAGTGCAAAACCATGACTGATGGTATACAAGAAGTGTCAAATGAGTGCAAAACCATGACTGATGGTGTACAAGAAGTGTCAAATGAGTGCAAAACCATGACTGATGGTGTACAAGAAGTGTTAAATGAGTGCAAAACCATGACTGATGGTGTACAAGAAGTGTCAAATGAGTGCAAAACCATGACTGATGATGTACAAGAAGTGTCAAATGAGTGCAAAACCATGACTGATGGTGTACAAGAAGTGACAAATGAGTACAAAAACTTGTGATGTGAAAGAAGTATCAAATGAGTGCAAAAACCATGACTGATGGTTTGTTGTTGTTGTTGTGGGGTTGAATGCCATTTTTCAGTACACAATAGGCTTAGTATAATGCAAGGTGGCTAGTATTAATGGTGGAGGAAGAAACCGGGAAATCACCGGAAAGAACCACTGACTCACAAGAAGCTACCCACAAGAAGCTACTGGCAAGCTTTCTCACATATCCACATTTGCCGAATCCTAGACCCAAACCCACGCAGACAGAGGTGAGATGGCAGTGATCCATAATGGACAGCGCTTTAGACCACTTGGCCACTCAGGGTCCCCTTACTGATGGTTTCAAATTAATGCATAAATCATAACTTATGATGTGAAAAGTGTGTAAAATGAATGCAAATCCATGACTCATGGTGTGAAAGAAATGTCAAATGAGTGCCAAAAACATGGCTGATGTTGTGAAAGACACACCAAATGTGTGCAAAAACCATGAAAAGGTTCATGAAAAATGTCTCAGTTGAATGTAAAAACCATGACTGAAGGTGTGAAAGAAATGTCAAATGAGTGCAAGAAAACCATGAAATGTTACAAAAAAAGTGTCAAAAGACTGTAAAAAAAGCATGATTGAAGGTGTGAAAGAAATGTCAAATGAGTGCAAAGGCCATGACTAAAGGTGTAAAAAATTTCAAATGAGTGCAGAAACCATGGTTCTTTATGTGAAAGAAGTGTCAAATGAGTGCAAAACCATAACTCTTGGTGTTAAATAAAAGTCAAATGATTGCAAAAACCATGACTGATGGTTTGAAAGAAGTGTCAGATGTGTGCAAAAACATTAACACTTGGTGTGAAAGAAGTGTCAAGTGAGTGCAAAAACCATAACTCATGGTGTAAGATAAATGTCTACTGAGTTTAGAAACTAGAAACCCTGATTGAATGTATAAAAGAAATGTTAAATGTGTGCAAAGACCATGTCTAAAGGTGTAAAAAAATGCTAAATCACAGAATGTAAGAACCATGATACTTGGTGTGAAAGAAGTATCAAATGAGTGCAAAAACCATAACTCTTCATGTGAAAGAAGTGTCAAATGAGTGCAAAACCATGACTGATGGTGTGAGAGAAGTGTTAGATAAGGGAAAAAAACCATGTCTTGATGGTGTGAAAGAAGTGTCACATGAGTGCAAAGAAGCAATCATATTAATTGTGGATACATCATGTCATTCATTGAGGAAAGTTGTTAAATATTATCTTGACCTCATTAAATGTGTTGATGTATATCTGGTTGCTAAACCTTAATTCAGCCAGAATAATAATATCCTTGGTAATACTTTGTTTGATCAAGGAAATTATAGTGGGGACAATGCTTTTCGGATATTGAGTTATCCAGAGGCACTTTATAGTGAATATAATGTTATATCAGAGATTATCTTCGACCAAAGCACTTTAATGTGAGGACACTGTTATAAGGAAGATTGTGTTATACAGAGGTTCTTTATAGTGAGGATACTGTTATAAGAGAGATTGTGTAAACCAAGTGTTTGGTTTCAAGTAAGCAACATAAGCCTTGATGTGCTGGTTCATAATGGGATGACAGATCTGGGTATTCTCTGCTTGCATATTGTAGATATTACACCATAATGAATTTGTATGTATCACAGTTTAATTTGCACTATATTTATGATATATTTGATTGGTGTGGGACTAATTGTTTTTTGCACTATATTTGGAGCTGCAGGAACCAATTGTTACTTGTACTATATTTGGTGGGTGTGGGACGCCTGTATTTTCCCACATAAATCCTGCTGGTTATACCAGATTTTACAAACCTCACAAACAGAGTGCAGGTTATATAAGGGTGCAGGCTATATCATAAATTTTTTACACATATGATAATAATATTTCAATATATTGTTTGAAAAATATAATGCTGACATTGTCCACTGACCTTGTTGCCGGAATGTCAAAACACATCGGTACTTCATCCATATTAATAATGGCAGAATAGAAAGATCAAGCTTCTGAACTTCCCTGGCGACAAATTCACAAAAATCATCTATCTTCTTCTCCCAATTCTAGGGTAGACTGACTTGATAGCGTAAATACAAATTTGCATGTTGGGTGGGTGAGTGAAAATGTAGTAGTTGTAGTATCGTTCGTTATCCACGTGTGAGCTTTGATGAATTCAGTCCTTCTAAAAACAGTAAAGGAAGACAATGTGACATACACAAAAAAATTCATCGATCTATGGTTGTGGGTTATACAAAGGTAAAGGTGCAGGTTATGCCAATGATTTTTTACACAAAACCCCCAAACCCATAAGCTAAATGAGTGTGCAGAATATATGCGAGAAAATATGGTAATTGTCATTTGCACTATATTTAGAGTGGCATGGACTAATTGTTTTTTGCACTATATTTGGTGGGTGAGGGACCAATTGTCATGTGCACTATATTTGGAGGGGCAGAAACTAATTAATATTTGCACTATATTTGGTGGGTGAGGGACCAATTGTCATGTGCACTATATTTTGAGGGGCAGGGACTAATTGTCTTTTGCACTATATTTGGAGGGGCAGAAACTAATTGTTATTTGCACTATATTTGGTGGGTGAGGGACCAATTGTCATGTGCACTATATTTTGAGGGGCAAGGACTAATTGTTATTTACACTATATTTGGAGGGGCAGGGATTAATTTTTATTTGCACTATATTTGGTTGTTGTGGGACTAATTGTCATGTGCACTCTATTTGGAGTGGCAGGGACTAATTGTTATTTGCACTATATTTGGTGGGTGTGGGACTAATTTTTATTTGCACTATATTTGGTGGGTGTGGGACCAATTGTTTTTTGAACAATATTTGCAGGGGCAGGGACTAATTGATTTTGTTTACAGAAGGAACACGTCTTCATTAAGGCAACTGCTTTTAAAATATCTTTTGTTTCTTATTTCTTCTTCCTTTTTATCTCTGTAAAGTTTATTTTTGTACTAATTTCACCTTTTTGTGTAATATGAAATTCAACCTACACAGTAACATTGAAAAATGTCACATATCTCCATTAACAGTTTTTATTGCAGCTAACAGCACCAGTAAAATATGATGCAAGGCATTATATTGACAGAATTAGGTTATCCAGATTGTATTTCTGCAGCCATATAATTATAAAGGTAGACTTAGCCATACCAATTATTACCATATATTTCCTTATGATAACCACCACACTCAAGTTAAACCTTACATGTATAAATTATCAATGCATCAATGATACATGCCATCCTTAGACCCATATTTTTAACTTAGCTTTAAAAAAATTTCAGTCATACTGGTATCATTTCTGCAATGTGACAGTTTATAGTGATGTCTAGCACTGGGGCTCATGCCACAGACATGTAGCATGATGTCTCACTCAGTCACATTGTATGTCACCACTCAACCAGTCATAACACACTAACCTCTTAATGCTAAATGCTAAGCCAGGCAGCTATAAGTACCATTATTTAAGTCTTTGGTATGACTCAGCCAGAGTTGTAGATTCAAACCTGCAACCTCCGCATCCAAAGCAAACACTCTAACCACTAGGCCACCGGTGTATTCAAATGTGATAGGTTTAGATTCCTAGCATTGTCACTAATTAGTCTGGCTGTATTAGACCAAATGTGATAGGTATAGAATCCTAGCATTATCACTAATTACAAAATAGCAGTATTAGACCAAATGTGAGAGGTGTAGATTCTTAGCTTTGTCACTAATTACAGTCTGGCTGTTTTAGACCAAATGTAATAGGTGTAGAATCCTAGCATTATCACTTAGTACAGTCTGGCTGTATTAGACCAAATGTAATAGGTGTAGAATCCTAGCATTATCACTTAGTACAGTCTGGCTGTATTAGACCAAATGTAATATGTGTAGAATCCTAGCATTATCACTTAGTACAGTCTGGCTGTATTAGACCAAATGTAATAGGTGTAGAATCCTAGCATTATCAATAATTACATTCTGAAACATATGTCAGTACTACATCTTGTCCAGCTGATGTTAATTAATGTTGAAACAGTTAAATAAAATAGCATATCAGTTTATACTACACAGATAGAAATTATTCTTACATCAGTACATTTCAACCCAAGAGACCCTACTTTATTGTCCCCTGTCTTTAAACCCAAGAATCAATTCCATATTTTCAACCCAAGAGACCCTTCATTATTATCCTCATTCTTTTAACCCAAGAGACCATTCCATATTTTTCTCCCAAGCAGACCCTGCATTATTGTCCCCAGTCTTTCAATCAACAAACCCTGCCTTATTGTCCCATCTTTCAAACTAATACATTATTGTCCATTCTTTCAACCCAATGTACCATTCCTTCTTGTCCCCCGTCTTCCAACCCAACAGAACATTCCTTATTGTCCTCTGTCTTCCAGCCCAACAGACCATTCCTTATTGTCCCCTGTCTTCCAGACCATTCCTTATTGTCCCCTGTCTTCCAGCCCAATAGACCATGCTTTATTGTTCCATTTGTTTCAATCCAAGAGACCCTGCCTTATTTAACAATGTCTCTAATGTTTTTTGGGATAGGACAGTGAAACTTAGTTACTTTCCATGTCTGTCCTATAGCTTCATAGCTGAGTCTTAACCTGACTACTTGAACTGAATTATTCATTTTTTATTTTATTATGCAAACAACTAATTCATATATAACCTTTTCTCTATGGCTGTGGGTTTAATTTAAGGATCATTATTAATAGAAGTAACTATATTTATTTGGATCTGGATCTAGGTTACTGAAAATCCCCTAAATTTACCTAGTGTACCTGATATTGTTCAGGTTATACATTATAAATTTTAGTGACAAACTTTCTAATAATAACTATCATGTTATTTTGTAAACATTAATAACTTTTTAGAATGTTATTTAACATGAAGTAATTTTTGTTTAGAAAATGCTAATTGTGACCTGAAGTTAAGCAGGTACTGGAAAAAAAATTCAGTCATGCTTTAGATCTGGCAGAGTCAGTTTGTATTATTGTTTTGACCAGTGGGTCATTTTAAATTTATTTCTTCGAATTGTTCAAGTAAATTTTTTTCTGGAAATACAGAGTGCTCATTAAAAAATATTATTCTTGGATAGAGCATTCACTGGGATTTATAGTGAATTCAAACCTGGGATTATTTTACTGTGTTTCAACAAACAACTGCTGGTACAACAACACAATGCAGGCCACCACAGACACATACTACTACTAGTAATAATAATAATAATAATAATAATAATAATAATAATAATAATAATAATAATAATGAGGACTTTTATAGCACCTAATTTTACAAGCTCTAAGCGCTTTACAATATTTGACATTGCTCAAAAAGAATTTAAACATATATAATGAAATGATTCCAAAAATAAAAACAAACACCACAAATATTAGAAACAGAAAAAACATGCTGTAAATTTTTAAGGTAAGGATAAATTAAAAGGATACATTATTAGGTCTTTATGACTGTTATTGCAGTTGAAATAGATGAGTTTTAAGAGTGCTCTTGAATGAGATCACCGTGTCTTTGTGTTTAAGTGCAGTGGGCAATTTGTTCCATGTTGCTGGGCCGTGGTATGCAAAAGAACATTGTCCATACGATTTCAACATCAACACCTTCAGCATTGGACTTAATTTGGATTTATACTAAAGTTTATTCAGAACTTTGAATTATTAGTACTTGCATTTTTAATTTGATAATTGTTTTGGAATTTAATTTGCATGTTCTTTTTTCATTTTCACTTACTATATTAGGGAAGTAAATTATTTGTTGAATTTTGCAAAGCTTGTTGCTTTTTATTCTTTTTTGTTGCTTATTTTAAAAGCATAGACTCATAACAGAATACATTTCTTTCCCCAGCCATTTTCCTATATTTACCTGTATATATCACAACCTTCCCCTGCCTGTTTGCTATATTTACCTGTGTCTAACACCACCTCCTTTAGACTGTTTATTTGCTTGTATATAAAATCCCCACTATCAGCCTGTTTACTGTATTTGCCTGTGTATAACACACCATCATCCCTTTACCCGTGTATATTACCACCAACCTCAATCTGTTTGCTGTATTTACCTATATATAATAATACCCCTTCCCCAACCTGTTTACTATTTTTATGTGTGTATTACACCCTCTCCCCTGGCATGTTAATTGTATTTATCTGTATATAACCCCCCTCTCCAGCCTGTTTACTCTGTTTCACTGTATTTAACACCCCATCACTCAGCCTTTTTACAATATTATTACTTGTATAAAACACCTTGACATAACCTGTTCCCTGTATTTATCAATGTATAACACTCCTCTTTTAGTTTATGTACCATATTTACCTTTGTTCTTTTATCCCCTGCCCCAATATTTCTGATGTATTTTCCTGTGTGGTCCACTTCCTCATCAAGCCTATTTACTGTATTTGCCTGTGAGGTCAACTTATTCATCAAGCCTGTTTATTGTATCTGCCTGTGTGGTACACTTCCTCATCAAGCCTGTTTACTGTATTTGCCTGTGTGGTACACTTTCTCATCAAGCCTGTTTACTGTATCTGCCTGTGTGGTACACTTCCTCATCAAGCCTGTTTACTGTATCTGCCTGTTAGGTCCACTTCCTCATCAAGCCTGTTTACTGTATCTGCCTGCGTATTCCACTTCCTCATCAAGCCTGTTTACTATATTTGCCTGTGTGGTCCACTTCCTCATCAAGCCTGTTTACTGTATTTGCCTGTGTGATCCACTTCCTCATCAAGCCTGTTTACTGTATTTGCCTGTGTGGTACACTTCCTCATCAAGCCTGTTTACTGTATTTGCCTGTGTGGTACACTTCCTCATCAAGCCTGTTTACTGTATTTGCATGTGTGGTCCACTTCCTCATCAAGCCTGTTTACTGTATCTGCCTGTGTGGTACACTTCCTCATCAAGCCTATTTACTGTATTTGCCTGTGTGGTCCACTTCCTCTTCAAGCCTCTTTACTGTATTTGCCTGTGTGGTCCACTTCCTCATCAAGCCTGTTTACTGTATTTGCCTGTGTGGTCCACTTCCTCATCAAGCCTGTTTACTGTATCTGCCTGTGTGGTCCACTTCCTCATCAAGTCTGTTTACTGTATTTGCCTGTCTGGTCCACTTCCTCATCAAGCCTGTTTATTGTATCTGCCTTTGTGGTCCACTTCCTCATCAAGCCTGTTTTCTGTATTTGCCTGTCTGGTCCACTTCCTCTTCAAGCCTCTTTACTGTATTTGTCTGTGTGGTACACTTCCTCATCAAGCCTGTTTACTGTATCTGCCTGTTAGGTCCACTTCCTCTTCAAGTCTGTTTACTGTATTTGCCTAAGTATTCCACTTCCTCATCAAGCCTGTTTACTGTATTTGCCTGTGTGGTACACTTCCTCTTCAAGTCTGTTTACTGTATTTGCCTGTGTGGTACACTTCCTCATCAAGCCTGTTTACTGTATCCTCATCAAGCCTGTTTACTGTATCTGCCTGTGTTGTACACTTCCTCATTAAGCCTGTTTACTGTATTTGCTTCTGTGGTACACTTTCTCATCAAGCCTATTTACTGTATCTGCCTATGTGGTACACTTCCTCATCAAGCCTGTTTACTGTATTTGCCTGTGTGTTCCACTTCCTCATCAAGCATGTTTACTGTATTTGCCTGTGTGGTCAATTTCCTCATCAAGCCTGTTTACTGTATTTGCCTGTGTGGTACACTTCCTCATCAAGCCTGCTTATTGTATTTGCTTTGTAGTACACTTTCTCATCAAGCCTGTTTACTGAATCTGCCTGTCTGGTCCACTTCCTCATCAAGCCTGTTTACTATATTTGCCTGTGTGGTACACTTCCTCATCAAGCATGTTTACTGTATCTGCCTGTTAGGTCCACTTCCTCATCAAGTCTGTTTACTGAATTTGCCTGTGTGTTCCACTTCCTCATCAAGCCTGTTTACTGTATTTGCCTGTGTGGTACACTTCCTCATCAAGCCTGTTTACGGTATTTGCCTGTGTGGTACACTTCCTCATCAAGCCTGTTTACTGTATCCTCATCAAGCCTGTTTACTGTATCTGCCTGTGTGGTCCACTTCCTCATCAAGCCTGTTTCTTGTATTTGCCTGTGTGGTACACTTTCTCTTCAAGCCTGTTTACTGTATCTGCCTGTCTGGTCCACTTCCTCATCAAGCCTGTTTACTGTATATACCTGTGTGGTCCACTTCCTCATCAAGCCTGTTTACTATATTTGCCTGTGTGATCCATTTCCTCATCAAGCCTGTTTACTGTATTTGCCTGTGTGGTACACTTCCTAAGCAAGTCTGTTTACTGTATCTGCCTGTGTGGTCCACTTCCTCATCAAGCCTGTTTACTGTATTTACCTGTGTATTCCAGTTCCTCATCAAGCCTGTTTACTGTATTTACCTGTGGATAATACCTCATCCAGAAATTATTAACACATTCATCCTGAACTGGAGATGATAAAACTCTAAATATGACTTTGAGACAGATTTTTGTATCAACCAATAACAAATAACTTTACTTTTGAAACACCACCTTTGATTGGCTGAGAGTGAAAATTCAATGTTAAAACTGAAGCTGATATGTTTGATGGCCACTTGACTTTGGAGTCATGAAACTCTCTAATGGCCATTTGAATTCGTTTTTGTGCTTAGAGATCTTCATTACTAAGGAACCTGGTCACCATATTCTCCAAACATTTTGGAGGAAAATCTCAAGTTTAAGTTTACAATTAACAAAAGTTTGACAATCTAAAACTTTAAATTAAATAAAATTAATATTATAGAACATTAAGAAGTTTCTGGACTTGAGTGTTAATACTCCAACTTTTAATTACATATGTGCACTCCAATTATATGATTTTGAGGTTTTGAGTTAGAGATTGTGTTTCTTCACAAAATATTTTGAGAATACAGCGCCAATAGCTGTGTAGGCAGGAAGCTCTTTGAACACAACAATTGAAATTGATCTCAATACAACCGAACTAAGAAGCCTCAAAGGAACTTGACAACCATGTAATTAGCAAACCATGTTCAACTAATTCTGAATTTGGTAATTCTTCAATGGATACTTCAAATTTATTTGCAATCATAATTTGGAATATTGTACTCACTATGTTTTATATCTACTCAGTTCAAGTTAAATGATCAAACAATTTGGAAAGCACAGCCTCCAATCTGTGGGTGAATAATGATGTTGCAGTTCAGGGTCTATATTTGAATGACAGTGTCAGATGAGGGTCTTTGCTCCTCATTTAAATTCAAATGCAGTACAAATAATATAGATCAATGAGCTGTTGGTACCCAATGTGAAGGCATTGATGACAGTCTTTGTTAGCAATCCATTGTGAGACAAATAGTATAGACCCATAGATCTACTAGTACATAATGTGATGGCATAGATTAGGGTTTATGCTGTTGTGATGACATAGATCAGGGTCTATGGTACACCATGTGATGGCATATATTAGGGTCTATGGTGCACCATGTGATGGTATATATTTGGGTCTATGGTATACCATGTGATGGCATATATTAGGGTCTATGGTACACCATGTGATGGCATAGATCAGGGTCTATGGTACACCATGTGATGGCATGTATTAGGGTCTATGGTACACCATGTGATGGCATGTATTAGGGTCTATGGTACACCATGTGATGGCATATATTAGGGACTATGGTGCACCATGTGATGGTATATATTTGGGTTTATGGTATACCATGTGATGGCATATATTAGGGTCTATGGTACACCATGTGATGTCATATATTAGGGACTATGGTGCACCATGTGATGGTATATATTAGGGACTATGGTGCACCATGTGATGGCATATATTAGGGTCTATGGTACACCATGTGATGGCATATATTAGGGTCTATGGTACACCATGTGATGTCATAGATCAGGGTCTATGGTACACCATGTGATGGCATATATTAGGGTCTATGGTACACCATGTGATGGCATATATTAGGGTCTATGGTACACCATGTGATGGCATAGATCAGGGTCTATGGTACACCATGTGATGGCATATATTAGGGTCTATGGTACACCATGTGATGTCATATATTAGGGACTATGGTGCACCATGTGATGGTATATATTTGGGTCTATGGTATACCATGTGATGGCATATATTAGGGTCTATGGTACACCATGTGATGTCATATATTAGGGACTATGGTGCACCATGTGATGGCATATATTAGGGTCTATGGTACACCATGTGATGTCATATATTAGGGACTATGGTGCACCATGTGATGGTATATATTTGGGTCTATGGTATACCATGTGATGGCATGTATTAGGGTCTATGGTACACCATGTGATGGCATAGATCAGGGTCTATGGTACACCATGTGATGGCATAGATCAAGGTCTATGGTACACCATGTGATGGCATATATTAGGGTCAATGTACACCAGTTTTGAATATTTTGAACATCTATTATGAGCATCCATATTTCACAAGCATAAAGACTGGGATATGTGGAATGTTATATCTGGGACCTAAATAAAGCCAGCATTCAATGTTTTAATTTGATCAGGATATTTGGAATGTTATATCTGGGACCTAAATAAAGCCAGCATTCAATGTTTTAATTTGACTGGGATATGTGGAATGTTAAATTTGGGACCAAAATAAAGCCAGCATTCAATGTTTTAATTTGACTGGGTAATGTGGAATGTTATATCTGGGACCTAAATAAAGCCATCATTCAATGTTTAATTTGACTGAGACAATGTTTTAATTTGACTGAGATATGTGGAATGTTATATCTGGGACCTAAATAAAGCCAGCATTCAATGTTTTAATTTTACTGGGATATGTGGAATGTTATATCTGGGACCTATATAAAGCTAGCATTCAATGTTTTAATTTTACTGGGATATGTGGAATGTTATATCTGGGACCTAAATAAAGCCAGCATTCAATGTTTTAATTTGACTGGGATATGTGGAATGTTATATCTGGGACCTAAAAAAAGCCAGCATTCAATGTTTTAATTTGACTGGGATATGTGGAATGTTATATCTGGGACCTAAATAAAGCCAGCATTCCATGTTTTAATTTTACTGGGATATGTGGAATGTTATATCTAGGACCTAAATAAGGCCAGCATTCAATGTTTTAATTTGATCGGGATATGTGGAATGTTATATATGGGACCTAAATAAAGCCAGCATTCAATGTTTTAATTTTACTGGGATATGTGGAATGTTATATCTAGGACCTAAATAAGGCCAGCATTCAATGTTTTAATTTGATCGGGATATGTGGAATGTTATATATGGGACCTAAATAAAGCCAGCATTCAATGTTTTGATTTGATCGGGATATTTGGAATGTTATATCTAGGACCTAAATAAGGCCAGCATTCAATGTTTTAATTTGATAGGGATATGTGGAATGTTATATCTGGGACCTAAATAACGCCAGCATTCAATGTTTTAATTTTACTGGGATATGTGGATTGTTATATCTAGGACCTAAATAAGGCCAGCATTCAATGTTTTAATTTGATCGGGATATTTGGAATGTTATATCTAGGACCTAAATAAAGCCACTTAAGCATTTCATGTTTAATTTGACTGGGATATATGGAATATTAAAGTTTAGAACCTTTATAATGCCATTAAGCATTGCAATATATTCTGAAGTGTGGGGCCCCAAGTGGCCAAGTGGTCTAAAGCTCTCTCTGTTACGGATCACTGCCATCTCACCTCTGTCTGCATGGGTTCGAGTCTAGGATTCGACGAATGTGGATATGTGAGAAAGCTTGCCAGTAGCTTCTCGTGGGTCGGTGGTTCTTTTCGGTGATTTCCCGGTTTCTTCCTCCACCATTAATACTGGCCGCCATGAATAGCCTATCATGTGCTAAAAAATGGCCTTAAGCCCAACAACAACAACAACAACATATTCTGAAGTGAATTCCTTTTCTGTGTAAGAGATTGAACTATAGCCAAGCTTTTGGGCTTCATCTTTCATTCCATCATTCACTTTATAATGTATACTTCTAATCAAGTTAAACAGATTGAAACAAAAGAAAATAGTTATTGTTTTCATATAAAAATTTAAACGATATTCCCATCAATGTAGTCTACTTTTTTGTATAAGTTAATAACTCACTCATGCTGCACTGGAGAAAATCTTAATGATATTTGTGATGTCAGACAGCAGAATGTTACAAGCAACATATCAGTGACACTTCTAATTACACATTGTCATTTTCACACTACAGTACATGATAATATAGTAAGGTGGAGATAACTCTCTCTTGTCTCTGAATGAGTGTAAGACTTAGTCTTAAACTACATTTAGAGACAGAGAGAGTTGTCTCCTGCTTAATATATTATCATGTAGTGTAAAAATGACAAAGTGTGACAGTAAATAGGTGAAAACACCTTTTTAGAGAATGCATTATCAAGGAAGAGATATCAGTGTTTAGTAAACAAAATTGCTGAAATCACTGTCTTCTCACCTCTCTCTGCATGGGTTCAAGTCTCAGGCTCAGTCAATGTGGGTATGTTTCAAAGCTTTCCAGTAACTTCTTGTGGGTCGGTGGTTCTCTCTGGTATTTTCCTGGATTCTGCCTCTGCCAATTATACTGGTTGCCATGTAAAGCCTATCTTGTGCTGAAAAATGACATTAAAAGTTTTGTTTTATAAAGGCAGGTACACCCCAGCATTCAAGCTTTGTTTTATACAGGCAGGTACACCCCAGCATTCAAGTTTTGTTTTATAAAGGCAGGTCCACCCCAGCATTCAAGCTTTGTTTTATACAGGCAGGTACACCCCAGCAAGTTTTGTTTTATAAAGGCAGGTAAACTCAAGCATACAAGTTTTGTTTTACTCAGAGAGGTAAACCATTTTCCCATACTTTGCTATATAATTTCCCTATCTTTGGATAGATATTAAGTCCAGAGTAATACAAGAAAATGCACACTAAACTATACATTTTTAGTGGTTTGGATTGCTTGATTACTGTATTTGATGTGTTCTCATTTGTAAACAATATATTTCCATGTTGATATAATAAAAATACATAGTTTGCTGAAATAAAATGTGTACCCACCTGTAAATAGCATTAATTCAGGTGTGCATTAATGATAAAGATATAATGTGTACCCACCTGTAAACAGGGTGCTGTAACAATAAAACATGCTTTACTGTATGTAGATATGTGCTGTAACAATAATACATGCTTTACTATATGTAGATATGTGCTGTAACAATAATAAATGCTTTATTGTATGTAGATATGTGCTGTAACAATAATATATGCTTTACTGTATGTAGATATGTGTTGTAACAATAAAACATGCTTTACTGTATGTAGATATGTGTTGTAACAATAAAACATGCTTTACTGTATGTAGATATGTGCTGTAACAATAATACATGCTTTATTGTATGCAGATATGTGCTATAACAATAATAAATGCTTTATTGTATGTAGATATGTGCTGTAACAATAATATATGCTTTACTGTATGTAGATATGTGTTGTAACAATAAAACATGCTTTACTATATGCAAACATATGCTGTAACATTAACACATGCTTTACTGTATGTAGATATGTGCTGTAACAATAATAAATGCTTTACAGTATGTAGATATGTGCTGTAACAATAATACATGCTTTACTATATGCAAACATATGCTGTAAAAATAATACATGCTTTACTATATGCAAACATATGCTGTAACAATAATACATGCTTTACTGTTTGTAAATATGTGCTGTAACAATAATAAATGCTTTACTGTATGTAGATATGTGCTGTAACAATAATACATGCTTTACTGTATGTATACATGTGCTGTAACAATAATACATGCTTTACTGTATGTATACATGTGCTGTAACAATAATACATGCTTTACTGTATGTATACATGTGCTGTAACAATAATACATGCTTTACTGTATGTATATATGTGCTGTAACAACAATACATGCTTTACTGTATGTATACATGTGCTGTAACAATAATACATGCTTTACTGTATGTATATATGTGCTGTAACAAAGATACATGCTTTACTGTATGCAAACATATGCTGTACAAATAATAAATGCTTTACTGTATGCAGATATGTGCTGTAACAATAATACATGCTTTACTGTATGTAGATATGTGCTGTAACAATAATACATGCTTTACTGTATGTATACATGTGCTGTAACAATAATACATGCTTTACTGTATGTATACATGTGCTGTAACAATAATACATGCTTTACTGTATGTATACATGTGCTGTAACAATAATACATGCTTTACTGTATGCAAACATATGCTGTACAAATAATAAATGCTTTACTGTATGCAGATATGTGCTGTAACAAAGATACATGCCTTACTGTATGCAAACATATGCTGTACAAATAATAAGTGCTTTACTGTATGCAGATATGTGCTGTAACAATAATACATGCTTTACTGTATGTAGATATGTGCTGTAACAATAATACATGCTTTACTGTATGTATACATGTGCTATAACAATAATACATGCTTTACTGTATGTATATATGTACTGTAACAATAATACATGCTTTACTGTATGTAGATATGTGTTGTAACAATAAAACATGCTTTACTATATGCAAACATATGCTGTAACATTAACACATGCTTTACTGTATGTAGATATGTGCTGTAACAATAATAAATGCTTTACAGTATGTAGATATGTGCTGTAACAATAATACATGCTTTACTGTATGTAGATATGTGTTGTAACAATAAAACATGCTTTACTATATGCAAACATATGCTGTAACATTAACACATGCTTTACTGTATGTAGATATGTGCTGTAACAATAATAAATGCTTTACTGTATGCAGATATGTGCTGTAACAATAATACATGCTTTACTGTATGTAGATATGTGCTATAACAATAATACATGCTTTACTGTTTGTAAATATGTGTTGTAACAATAATAAATGCTTTACTGTATGTAGATATGATCTGTAACAATAATACATGCTTTACTGTATGTAGATATGATCTGTAACAATAATACATGCTTTACTGTATGCAAACATATGCTGTATCAATAATACATGCTTTACTGTATGTATATATGTGCTGTAACAATAATACATGCTTTACTGTATGTAGATATGTGCTGTAACAATAATACATGCTTTACTGTATGTATATATGTGCTGTAACAATAATACATGCTTTACTGTGTGTAGATATGTGTTGTAACAATAATACATGCTTTACTGTATGTAGATATGTGCTGTAACAATAATTCACACTTTACTGTATGTAGATATGTGCTCTAATAATAAAAAATGTATTACTGTATGTAGATATGTGCTATAACAATAATACATGCTTTCTGTATGTAGATATGTATTGCATATGCTTTACTATATGCGAACATATGCTGTAACAATAATACATGCTTTACTGTATGTAGATATGTGCTGTAACAATAATACATGCTTTACTGTATGTAGATATGTGTTGTAACAATAATACATGCTTTACTGTATGTAGATATGTGCTGTAACAATAATACATGCTTTACTGTATATAGATATGTGTTGTAACAATAATGCATGCTTTTCTGTATGCAAACATATGCTGTATCAATAATAAATGCTTTACTGTATGCAAACATATGCTGTATCAATAATACATGCTTTACTGTATGCAAACATATGCTGTATCAATAATACATGCTTTTCTGTATGCAAACATATGCTGTATCAATAATACATGCTTTACTGTATGCAAACATATGCTGTATCAATAATACATGCTTTACTGTGTGCAAACATATGCTGTATCAAAAATACATGCTTTACTGTATGTAGATATGTGCTGCAGCACAAGGAAAGAGGATTCTACTCAGTACTCCAACCAATATGTGTAAACAACAAACCATTTATGGTTGTTCTTTTTACTTGATCAGGGGGCTTCAAGGGAGATAAGTGTTTACTTTATGTCCTCATTAGGTCTTTATTATTATATTGTGCCAAATGAAATGGACCAATTATGTCTGAGTATAGCTGATATCACAAAAAGCACAACAAACCAGCTGAAAGAGCTTAATCATGTAAGAATGCAGTATTATATACCTAATCATCAGTGTCTATACTTTCTATTAGGTGATCTTATGTCCCTAAAGATTAGTGTCTACACCATTCTATTGTGATGTAATGTACATAAAGATTAGGGCTTTCAATGTTTTAGAATGTGGTATATTTGCCTTAAGATCAGTGTCAATACACTTAAATTATGCGATGATATGTACCTAAACATCAGTGTCTGCATTATTTTAGACTGTACCTGAAAATCATGGACTACACTATTTTAGAATGTGATATAATCTAAAGCTCAGGGTCTATTTATTCTATGATGATTTCCAGCCAACAGCAAAGGCCTGATTTGTAGGTTCACTAAATAGCAAATCTGTATGTATGATGGATCATTATTTTGTCAGTCTGAGTGTATGCTGGATAATTATGAAGTCAATCTGTGTGTATGATGGATCTTTATGTGGTCAGTCAGTGTATGCTGGATAATTATGAAGTCAATCTGTATGTATGATGGATCATTATGTGGTCAGTCTGAGTGTATGCTGGATAATTATGAAGTCAATCTGTGTGTATGTTGCATCATTATGTGGTCAGTCTGAGTGAATGCTGGATCAGTTGGTAGCCAGTCTTAGTGTACGCTGCATCAGTTGATATTAGATCTGGGTGTATGCTAAATCAATGGATAGCAGATCTGGGTGTATGCTGGTTCAGTATATAACAAATCTGGGTGTATAATGGATCAGTAGATAGTAGATCTGGTTGTATACTGGATCAGTAGATAACAGATCTGTGTGTATGCTGGATCAGTAGATATTAGATGTGGGTGTATGCTGGATCAGTAGATAATAGAGCTGGGTGTATACTGGATCAGTAGATAGTAGATCTGGTTGTATACTGGATCAGTAGATAACAGATCTGTGTGTATGCTGGATCAGTAGATATTAGATGTGGGTGTATGCTGGATCAGTAGATAATTGAGCTGTGTGTATACTGGATCAATAGATAATAGAGATGGGTGTATACTGGATCAGTAGATAATAGAGCTGGGTGTATACTGGATCAATAGATAATAGAGCTGGGTGTATACTGGATCAGTAGATAATAGAGCTGGGTGTATACTGGATCAGTAGATAATAGAGCTGGGTGTATACTGGATCAGTAGATAGTAGATCTGTTTGTTTACTGGATCAGTAGATAACAGATCTGTGTGTATGCTGGATCAGTAGATATTAGATGTGGGTGTATGCTGGATCAGTAGATAATTGAGCTGTGTGTATACTGGATCAATAGATAATAGAGCTGGGTGTATACTGGATCAGTAGATAATAGAGCTGGGTGTATACTGGATCAGTAGATAATAGAGCTGGGTGTATACTGGATCAGTAGATAATAGAGCTGGGTGTATACTGGATCAGTAGATAATAGAGCTGGGTGTATACTGGATCAGTAGATAATAGAGCTGGGTGTATACTGGATCAGTAGATAATAGAGCTGGGTGTATACTGGATCAGTAGATAACATAGCTGGGTGTATACTGGATCAGTAGATAATGGAGCTGGGTGTATACTGGATCAGTTGGTAGCCAGTCTGGGTGTATGATGGATCAGTAGTTAGAAGATCTGGGTGTACAGTGGTTAAAGTTGGTTGCATTTTATACACAGGTTGTTAGTGTTGATTTTGATATTTATGTTATGCAAAATATAAAAACAGATTGAATGGTATTTAGGAGTCACTATGGTAAGCACTTTACACTCATCAGATAAACTGTTTTGCAGATAAATTAAGTTGAGCTTTGACTTGTGTGCTAGATTATACAACAATCTTTAGCTTGCAGATTTTCCAGTAATGTGATGAAGGAAGGTTGTATTTAATAGATTTAAGTATTCTACCAGATAGGGAGTTTGCCTTACATGCCCATGTCTTTGTCCACAGACAGGTATAATTCACAATATATGGGGATTACAAGTATTTATGAAGTCATTATAAGGCATTTAAAACAATGCTATATTAATGATATTGGATTCTTCAGTCCTATTACTTTGTAGTGTGTTATGATAATATTGTCTTCAACTTAGAAACAGAAACAAACAAAACCAACAAATTTAATACATTTCAAGAAATGATTTGATTTTTTATGTCAAAAATGAAAATTTAAGAGAAACTTACAATATATTGAATAAAATCCCAACTAATCCTAAATATTCTATCATGAATCCAAAAGTGTAGAATCTTCCAATAAATTCCAATCTTGAATGTGCTGCTGTACCAATAACATTGAATGTGCTGATGTACTAAGAGACTTGATATATCACAATGGTATTTTCAAGGTTATCTTTGAATAAATTGATAATAATCCCCAAACAGTGTTTAATTCCAAAATGTCCATGACAGCTTTGTAAATATGAATAAATAATTCCTATCAAATTATATCCGAATACAACTAAAAGTCAAGGATTGATGTTTAGATGGGAATGAAGAATTTGTTTAATTCAGAACCTTATATAAAAACCTAAGACATAATAAGTTGACCTATCAAATTTGTAAACAAGGTCAGGTCTGTTTACCTAAATTTTAGAAAACAACCTGACAAAAATCAGGTAGACCATTGAATTTCCAAGAAAAACAACCAATGTGCTGGACTCAAATCCAAGAAAACATTTAAAAAATGATATTAGTTAGGTAGCGTTAAACAACTACCCTCAATTATGGACAAAAGTCAATCACACAATACAAATATATATAACAAGAGCAAGAGCAGCCTTATGCATTCTCATGTTACTCACAATTATTATAATTTGTCCTAGGCTTTTGAAAAGTTATAATGTGTCATTCTGTTTCATCAGTAATATTAATAATGTGTCATTATGCTTGGCCTGCTATTTTTTATGGCACATTAAGTTATCAAAACTTTTGATTGAAAATTGGGTAGGTATTTCACAACCTTATTATAAGACACACTGTCCATGGAAACCATAGGAAACAAACTTTATAATGAGACTACCATATAATGAGGTAATTACACACAATACTCTCAATATAAGACTATCCATACAAGCCATATAGTATACCACCTTATAATGAGACTGTCATATAGTGAGGTAATGATACATGCAGTACTATTATAACACTATCTATGGGAACCAGGGGATACCACCTTATAATGAGGTAATGATATATATGCAGTACTCCCTCAATATGACACTGCTCACAGGAACAATGGTATACCACTTTATAATGAGACTGCCTTAAAATGAACTATAACTACATCTACAGTACTCATTCTGATATTGTTTATAGAAGCCATAGAATATACCACCATATTAGTAAAATCACCTTATAATAAAGTATATATATATATATATATATATATATATATATAAGATTTTCTAATGATATTGCTATTCATGGGAGGAATGGAGGATGCTGCCTGATAGTAAGACTACCTTATAATGAAGTAAATGATACATGCAAGTACTCCCTCATTATAACATAGTTCATGGGAGAAAATATAGTATGCCATCTTATACTGAAACTGCCTTATAATGAAGTGCATGATACTTCGACAGTCCTGTCTCATTGTAATACTGTATATAGGAGCGCTATAATATAATGCCCTACAATGAGACTCTTATTGTGAAGTGCATATTGCATATAATTTTACTGCCACTTACTGAAATGGGATTTATGACCATTCTTGCATTATAACAGGAAACTTGCTGTAATAAAGAGCCTTATAGTGTGGAAATGCCTTGGGAAGCCATTTTGATGAAATATGCTTTAAGCAGGTTCTTGGTTCTTTTTTTATAAACCCATAATAATGTGGAGTACATTATGTTATCTTGACTGCCCATCCATCCATCCATCTGTCTGTTACTTTATGTTATTTTGACTGCCCATCCATTGATCTGTCTGTTATATTGTTATAAAAACTACCCATCCATCTGTCTGTTAAATTTTATTATCTACCCATCCATTCATCTGTTCCATTGCAATATTGACTGCTCATTGATCCATCTTTTTATTACATTATGTTATCTTGACTGCCCATCCATATGTCTGTTATATTATATTATTTTGACTGCCCATCCAGCTATCTGCTTGTTACTCTAATTAAAAAAAAAACCTACCCATATGACGGGCTGTTTCTAAGCAAGGAGTCGGCATATGATGTGTTATTATTAAGCATTGGGCAGGCATATGATGTGCTGTTATTAAGCATGGGGTGGACATATAATTTACTGTTTGTGATTAGATGAAACAAATTCTCTCAAGGTCATACATTCTCTCAAGGTCATACATTCTCTCAAGGTCATGCTTGAGAGCCAGGCCTAATGAATTCTGAAATATTTTTGATACAGAAACTAAAACTCCAAATCCCAAAAATTGACAGCCATTATGTTGACAAATTTAATGTTAGAATCACAGAACAATCTAGTTTGATTTAAGATTGCAGGCCAGTTTCCAAGACTTAGGTGCACTGTATCTATTGGGTGAGTGGGGAGGGAGGTTTAGTGTTAGCTACAGTTCATTCTACACAGCATTGCAAATGATATCCACATTGATAGCTCAGTGAATTTTCAGATTAGTGTAGTTATATCTAGCTGAAGGTAACTAAATCATTTTGTGCAAAGTATTTCAACATTGTACAAATAGACATACATATCTTATTAAATCTATTATGAATACAGCAATTGCAAACAGCCACCAACTAGTGAACTATCAGCATGCTGAAACCAGATTGTTCTGTGATATCAAATCATGCTGAAACATTCTGGTTGGTTGGTTGGTTGTTGTGGTGCTTAATGCCATTTTCAGCACACAATAGGCTATGCATGGCAGCCAGTATTAATGGTGGAGGAAAAAACTGTGAAATCACCTGAAAGAACCACCAACCCATGAGAAGCTACTGGCAAGCTTTCTCACATATCCACATTTGCCGAATCTTAGACTCAAACCCATGAAGACAGAGGTGAGATTGCAGTGATCTGTAATGGAGAGTGCTTTAGACCACTCGGCCACTCGGGGCCACCTGAAACATTCTGGATTATTTGCATCAAATTTTTGTATACCACCATGGGTATCATGGAAAAGGTATACTAAATAATATATCTTTTGGGTATCATGGAAAAGGTATACATGTACTAAATAATATATCTTTTGGGTATCATGGAAAAGGTATACATGTACTAAATAATATATCTTTTGGGTATCATGGAAAAGGTATACATGTACTAAATTAAATATCTTTTGGGTATCATGGAAAAGGTATACTAAATAATATATATTTTGGGTATCATGGAAAAGGTTTACTAAATAATATATCTTTTGGGTATCATGGAAAAGGTATACTAAATAATATATCTTTTGGGTATCATGGAAAAGGTATACATATACTAAATAATATATCTTTTGGGTATCATGGAGAAGGTATACATGTACTAAATAATATATCTTTTGGGTATCATGGAAAAGGTATACTAAATAATATATCTTTTGGGCATCATGGAAAAGGTATACTAAATAATATATCTTTTGGGTATCATGGAAAAGGTATACTAAATAATATATCTTTTGGGTATCATGGAAAAGGTTTACTAAATAATATATCTTTTGGGTATCATGGAAAAGGTATACTAAATAATATATCTTTTGGGTATCATGGAAAAGGTATACTAAATAATATATATTTTGGGTATCATGGAAAAGGTATACTAAATAATATAACCAAATAGCATATCATTTGGTTACCATGATATATGTGCTCCAATTATCAAATTGGGTGGGTGGATGGGGAGGGTTATACCTAACTAGAAAATATGTTAGAATCAAATTTCCATGACATTGATTTGCTAAATATAATATCTTTTGGGTGGGTGGGGAAGGTGTTGGATATTCAGTGAGGGCTTTGGTAAGTGGGGAGGGGTTGAGCTTGAGTTTCATACTTAAACGAATCTTGAAAATACTTACCAGGTCTACCATTGGTAAATTAGGGTCTACACTGGTCATTCAAAATAATAAATACAAAGAACTCCATATGGTTGTAGACCATGATTTGATAGTTCACTAGTTGGTGGCTGTTTGCAACTGCTGTATTCATAATAGATTAAATACTAGAAAATCTCTTTTTCCTTTGGCTTTTTAAGGCACTTCTTTTTTGTTTTTCTGATGAGAAGATCCTCTACATAATGTGTTTATCTATGGAGACTTTTCCATAGAAACAAAATACATGCAGTGATAAAAAAATGATATAAAAAATGATATGATATGTTGTGAAACTGGGCATTACACCCAAATTGAATCTGACAGTGACAACTGCAAATCTGCAGTATGCATTGTACATACCAATGCATATGTTGTTTATTACAATAGTTTTCAAACGTATAAGGCATTTGCTTAATATAGATTTAATATGTATCTATGGCTATGGATTAATGAAGATATTTAGGGCAATGGCTTAAAACAGATACATAGGGCAATGGCTTAAAATAGATACATTGGGCCATGGCTTAAAACAGATACATAGGGCCATGGCTTAAAACAGATACATTGGGCCATGGCTTAAAACAGATACATAGGGCCATGGCTTAAAACAGATACATAGGGCCATGGCTTAAAACAGATACATTGGGCCATGGCTTAAAACAGATACATTGGGCCATGGCTTAAAACAGATACATTGGGCCATGGCTAAAAACAGATACATAGGGCCATGGCTTAAAACAGATACATTGGGCCATGGCTTAAAACAGATACATAGGGCCATGGCTTAAAACAGATACATAGGGCCATGACTTAAAACAGATACATTGGGCCATGGCTTAAAACAGATACATTGGGCCATGGCTTAAAACAGATACATTGGGCCATGGCTAAAAACAGATACATAGGGCCATGGCTTAAAACAGATACATTGGGCCATGGCTTAAAACAGATACATTGGGCCATGGCTTAAAACAGATACATAGGGCCATGGCTTAAAACAGATACATTGGGCCATGGCTTAAAACAGATACATTGGGCCATGGCTTAAAACAGATACATTGGGCCATGACTTAAATTATATACATGTATTTAGGACCATGGCTTAATGTGGATATATAGGGACATGGCTTATTACAGATACATGTATACATGGCAATGGTTTAATGTAGATACATCAAGCCATGGCCTAATACAGATATATAGGGCCATTGCTTAATACAGATACTGTACATGTATATAGGACATTGGCTTAATACAGATATATTGGGCCATTTCTTAATGTAGTTATATAAGGTCATGGCTAAATACTGATATATAGGTCCCTAATTTAATGTAGATATATAGGGTCATGACTAAATACAGATATATAGGGCCATAGATTAATATATATATATATATATATATATATATATATATATATATATATATATATATATATATATATATAGGGTCATGACTTGATGCAGATATATCTAGGGCCATGTCTTTGGATACATAGAGCTATGGATATTTGTATATGTATGTATGTGTGTATATATATATATATATATATATATATATATATATATATATATATATATATATATATATATATATATATATATATAATGATTATGGTTTTAAAACTAAGTAATAGAAAATAGCAAAAATCAAGATTTATATAAAATTCAACATTTAATTTATTCACAATAGAATATAAAGTGAAAATTTAAAAGCAATTGTGGTATAGTGAGCTAAATTCCAATTAGTTTTAGAATTTCTAACACAAATTCTATGATTAAAGTTTTGAATAAACTTTACTGTTATTCTTAAATAAATCTTGTGTTGAAAAGGAAGTGTTGATGTGCCTCTAATGGCTTGTGCCATATTGATGTACCAACAGTCTTTGGTTGTTTCACAAAAATACAATCCAAAACTATGTATTTCACTATCTATCCATGTATCTAATTCAAAGAATTTTATTTTTGAGCACTTACAATGATCTTTTTGTTGTTAATTACACTAACATTCAGATATATAAGGCCATGGCTTAATGAGTTTTGTTTGTTTGTTTCTTTACCTCTGCACTTATTTAGGGCATGTACATGCCTAATCCACTCAACATTACTTACTGAAAGCCTAATTTGCCTGTCCCTGCATTTTTTCTGCATACTTACTTATGCCAACCCATAGACTGATATCACTGCAATGGGTTGTGGTATGCTGTCTGGTGCTGTGTATATCCTATTGAAAGTTCAAAGACATGTTAGTTTATATGAACTTGTGTTAACTAAGTCCAATTTATGTGGAACAGTGTATTAGGATTTAATGTAGAAGATTAACTAAGTCACATTTAAGTGGGATAGTGTATTAGGATTTAATGTAGAAGATTAACTAAGTCACATTTATGTGGGATAGTGTATTAGGATTTAATACAGAAGATTAACTAAGTCACATTTATGTGGGATAGTGTATTAGGATTTAATACAGAAGATTAACTAAGTCACATGTATGTGGGATAGTGTATTAGGATTTAATACAGAAGATTAACTAAGTCACATTTATGTGGGATAGTGTATTAGGATTTAATACAGAAGATTAACTAAGTCACATTTAAGTGGGATAGTGTATTAGGATTTAATACAGAAGATTAACTAAGTCACATTTATGTGGGATAGTGTATTAGGATTTAATACAGAAGATTAACTAAGTCACATTTATGTGGGATAGTGTATTAGGATTTAATACAGAAGATTAACTAAGTCACATGTATGTGGGATAGTGTATTAGGATTTAATACAGAAGATTAACTAAGTCACATTTATGTGGGATAGTGTATTAGGATTTAATACAGAAGATTAACTAAGTCACATTTATGTGGGATAGTGTATTAGGATTTAATACAGAAGATTAACTAAGTCACATTTATGTGGGATAGTGTATTAGGATTTAATACAGAAGATTAACTAAGTCACATTTATGTGGGATAGTGTATTAGGATTTAATACAGAAGATTAACTAAGTCACATTTATGTGGGATAGTGTATTAGGATTTAATACAGAAGATTAACTAAGTCACATTTATGTGGGATAGTGTATTAGGATTTAATACAGAAGATTAACTAAGTCACATTTATGTGGGATAGTGTATTAGGATTTAATACAGAAGATTAACTAAGTCACATTTATGTGGGATAGTGTATTAGGATTTAATACAGAAGATTAACTAAGTCACATTTAAGTGGGATAGTGTATTAGGATTTAATAAAGATATAGTTAGAGGTATTTTCACATTTGTAGCATATAAATCTAAACAAATATATTAATGTTTCAGTAACTTTATGTGAGGTGAATACTTTTAAATTATCATTCTTAATTAATATTTTACAGTCATTACTTAAAATACATGAAATAGAGGAAAAGTAAAAAGGAAACCAACAAATTTCCCTTATTTTAGAAGCATATTAGCTCTGTCCTGATAATGCACACAATTTGGATTTTCTACTAATGAACAAAATTAGATTTCCATTTACAATAAACAAAATTTGGATTTCCATTTATAATAAACAAAATTTAATGCATGGATCATTTGAAATTGCAGAGATATGACAAAAACTTTTGGAAGTTTTGGGCATATACAAGGATTTGTATAAGGATTTGTATGAACTTGTGTTAACTAAGTCAATGTCAAACAAAGTACTAAATCTATTTACTCAAATAGATTTCATTTCTGTACTATTTCATTACACTTATAGGTTTATAAAGTACTAATTCATTACACAGACTGGTTTTAAAAAGTACTAATTTGTTACAAAAGATATGATCATGCTGAAATTATTCCTTTTACACAATCTGTGAGTCAACATTTGACAAAAAAGAACTAAATCTATTTTAAAGTATCACTGACAGATGGTGTATTGAAAATTTTAGCTTGCTTCAATATGGAGTGTGTGTCTGTGATAAAAACTATAAAGACACATTTTATAAATCAAATATATTTATGAGACTTTAATATTGCACTGATGTGGCACTATTAGTCAAATAGATCTCATTTCTGTGCTGATGTGGCACCACTAGTCAAATAGATCTCATTTCAGGGCTTATGTAGCACCACTAGTCGAATCTTGTTTCTGTGCTGATGTGGCACCACTAGTCAAATAGATTTCATTTCAGTGCTGATGTGGCACCACTAGTCAAATAGATTTCATTTCAGTGCTGATATGGCACTACTAGTCAAATAGATCTCATTTCAGGGCTTATGTGGCATCACTAGTCAAATAGATCTCATTTCAAGGCTGATGTGGCACCACTAGTCAAACAGATCTCATTTCAGGGCTTATGTGGCACCACTAGTCAAATAGATCTCATTTCTGTGCTGATGCGGCAATTGTAGTCAAATAGATCTCATTTCTGTGCTGATGTGGCACCACTAGTCAAATAGACCTCATTTTAGGACTTATGTGGCACCACTAGCACAAAGTCTCATCTCAGTGGTGCCACTAGTCAAATAGATCTCATTTCAGTGCTGATGTGGCATCACTAGTTAAATAGATCTCATTTCTGTACTGATGTGGTACCATTTTGAGTTGAAAATGTCTTATTTCAGTGTGGATGTGTACCATTAGTCAAATAGATCTAATTTCAGTGTTTATGTGGCACCAATAGGAAAAACATTCTCATTTCAGTGGCACCATGAGTCAAATAGATCTCATACATGTTGGACATTCAAATGGTTGGATATGTTCTTCATCCATGTTAGACATTGAAGTCCAGATTGGACATGTTCTTCATATATATTGGACATTGAAATAGTTGGACATGTATTTCATGCATGTTTAAAATTTAAATGACTGGACATGCAATCCATACATGTTGAACATTGAAATGTTTGGACATGTTCTTCATACACACTAAACATTGAATGTTTGGACATGTTCTTCATACATACTGAACATTGAAATGTTTGGACATGCTCTTCATATATATTGGACAATGAAATAGTTGGACATGTATTTCATGCATGTTTAAAATTTAAATGACTGGACATGCAATCCATACATGTTGAACATTGAAATGTTTGGACATGTTCTTCATACACACTAAACATTGAATGTTTGGACATGTTCTTCATACATACTGAACATTGAAATGTTTGGACATGTTCTTCATACATACTGAACATTGAAATGTTTGGACATGCTCTTCATATATATTGGACAATGAAATAGTTGGACATGTATTTCATGCATGTTTAAAATTTAAATGGCTGGATATGCAATCCATATATGTTGAACATTGAAATGTTTGGACATGTTCTTCATACACACTAAACATTGAATGTTTGGACATGTTCTTTATACATACTGAACATTGAAATGTTTGGACATGCTCTTCATATATATTGGACATTGAAATAGTTGGACATGTATTTCATGCATGTTTAAAATTTAAATGGCTGGACATGCAATCCATACATGTTGAACATTGAAATGCTTGGACATGTTCTTCATACATACTAAACATTGAAATGGTTGGGCATGTTCTTTATGCATGTTGGACATTGAAATAGTTGGACATGTTCTTCATACATTCTAAAGATTGAAATGTTTGGACATGTTCTTCATACATGTTGAACATTGAAATGGTTGGACATGTTCTTCATACATACTGAAAATTGAAATGGTTGGACATGTTCTTCATACATATTGGATATTCAAAAGTTTGGACATGTTCTTCATACATACTAAACATTGAAATGGTTGGACATGCTCTTCATACATGTTGAACATTGAAATGGTTGGACATGTTCTTCATACATACTGAAAATTGAAATGGTTGGATATGTTCTTCATACATATTGGACATTCAAATGGTTGGACATGTTCTTCATATATGTTGGACATTGAAATAGTTGGACATGTTCTTCATACATGCTGAAAATTGAAATGGTTGTATATGTTCTTCATACATGTCGGACATTCAAATGCATCAATATGTGTCATTACTACACAATCCACTGTATATAGAATCCTTACAGATAATGTGAAGCAATCAATAAAGTCTCTTCTTTGGTCAGCTTACTTATGCTTGGATAAATTATTTCTGGGAAAAGGTAATGTCTGCATTCTTTCTTCTTCTTTCTCTTGTCATACTTTTGGCAAGCTACATCAGTCAGAGGAGGATCCAGCATTTTAGGAATGCCAACAAATCAGTCAGAGGAGGATCCAGCATTTTAGGAATGCCAACAAATCAGTCAGAGGAGGATCCAGCATTTTAGGAATGCCTACAAATCAGTCAGAGGAGGATCCAGCATTTTAGGAATGCCAACAAATCAGTCAGAGGAGGATCCAGCATTTTAGGAATGCCAACAAATCAGTCAGAGGAGGATCCAGCATTTTAGGAATGCCTACAAATCAGTCAGCTTATCTTAATGATAGGCATTTACTGAAATAGAGCTTGGCCCATTTTCATACAGACTTGGTTAGAGCGTGGCCCAGTTTTTATACAAATATTTACTGGGATAAAGCATGGTTTCTTTTGAAATAGATGAGCTGTGATGTTTGAAGTTTCTTTTTTAACTTGAGACCAGAAAGCCAAAGACTAGTATTATTCCATCTAATTTCCGTCATCTTTACAGGGATACTGACAACAGCCATGAATATTTATGCTTTATTTTTTACATTATTACATACAAGTTCATTTTTTTACATTATTACATACAAGTCCATTTTTTTTACATTATTACAAGTCCATTTTTTACATTATTACATACAAGTCCATATTTTACATTATTACATACAAGTCCATTTTTTTTACATTATTACATACAAATCCATTTTTCCCCAATAACAACATTCATTTCCTTTCAGTTGACTTCCAACTTTTAAGTACTGGTTGTAACATCATTGACTTTTACTACATCAACACTCTAAATAATATAGGAGCAGCTTCTAAAAAAGTGTCATTTGGCAGACTCAGGCATCCATAACCATGGCAACCATAACTATAACTAAAGTCCAAGCAACCCTGACCCTAACCCAGACAGGGGGACAAAATATCATACAGATGAAGGCAACCCTAACCCTAACCCAGGCAAAAGGGGGATAAAACTATCATACAGATGCAAGTAACCCTAACTCTAACCAAGTCAAATGGGGGCAAAAAGTTCTGCATACCCAGGCAGTTGGGGAACAAAATCATCTAGTCTATGCTTGGAGATTCAAAACTATTTCAGATTGTCCATCAAAACTATATGTTCTCCATTTCAAGTTATCTCTGCCATTACAAAAATCTTATTACATGCTCTGAGATTCAGAAAAATTCCATATGGCATGACCACGTATGCCATGACTATGTATGCCATGACCGTGTATGCCATGACCATATATACCATGACTATGCATGCCATGACCATGCATGCCAGGACTATGTATGCCATGACCATGTATGCCAGAACGATGTATGCCATGACCATGCATGCCATGACTATGTATGCCATGACTGTGTATGCCATGACCATGTATGCCAGGATTATGTATGCCATGACTATGTATGCCATGACCATGTATGCAATGACCATGTATGCCAGGATTATGCATGCCATGACCATGTATGCCAGTACTATGCATGCCATGACCATGTATGCTATGACTGTGTATGTCATGACCATGTATGCCAGGACTATGTATGCCATGACTATGTATTCCATGACTGTATATGTCATGACCATGTATGCCAGGACTATGCATGTCATGACCACGTATGCCAGGACTATGCATACCATGACCATGTATGCCATGACTGTGTATGTCATGACCATGTATGCCATGACTATGCATGCCATGACCATGTATGCCAAGACTATGCATACCATGACCATGTATGCCATGACTGTATGTCATGACCATGTATGCCAGGACTATGCATGCCATGACCATGTATGTTAGGACTATGTATGCCATGACCGTGTATGCCATGACCATGACATTCTTATTGCATCAAGTTAGATACTTAAATTATTAACAATAAAACAGTCGTCTCTATGTCTCCATAGGCCTGCCTCTATGTGAGGGATATCATGCACTTTAATGCAGCATTTTTGTCTGTCTGTCCATCTTTCTGTCTGTGTGTCCAATATCCTTTTTCTTTCTGCACAATAACTTAGGTCCTACAGTACCTGTCTTTGCCCAGCATTGCATTCTTCATGCTCACTGTAACTAAAAAATATGAAAAAGTTCCTCACAATAATCTTGGTTTTATTTACAGATGTAGATCAGATGCTTTGAATGGTTTGAAGTAAGGGCAAGGAATAGACCTATTGATTATGGAGTCAAAAGGTAAACAAAGTCAGAGACTGGACAACAATTTCTGTTCTCAATGTAGCTCATTCACACAAGGTTTTGAATGATCTAAATTTTGTATAAGAATGAAGCCTATTGATTTAGGGTTCAAAGGTCGATGTCGATGTTGCTAGAAAAAAATGGTTTTTGCTTGCCAATTTTAAATAAGGACAACTTATCTAGACCAAATTTGTGGGGGATTAAGGAATGGATTGGGCCTACTGATGTTTGATTCAGGCCTATTGATACTGGTGTCAAAAGGTCAGGGTAAGTGTAGAAAACATTCTTAAGCTTTGTGGATAACTCACATTTAGGTGATAAAGAAACCTAGTGATTTGGGGTTCTAAAGGTCTGAGATTATGGTCATCATAAGGCTGATAAGAAAATAATGGTTTCTGCATTGTATTTATGATTCAAGACTGTATACTTTGACCAAATGCTGAAGCCATTGAGGCTTGGTTATTATATGTCAGAGTCTGCCATGTTTTTCTTTTGCCTTCATAGAAATCTATTGAGTATGTGTGGGCATAACCTGTGCTGTTCTACCATTGCCTACATAGATATGGGGTTGGTATATCCTGTGGTGTTCTGCTACTTCCTTCATAAAGGTTTATTAAACATGGGGTGTGCATATCATATGTTGTTCTGCTATTGCCCTTGATATTGACAGATTATGGTCTAAATTGTCTACAGTGAAGTTGTCTTCTAGTCAGTGTATGTATCACAGAGTGTGTACTAGTCTGTCTTCTATTGAATGTCATTATTACAAATAGTTGATGTGCCAGCCTGACTCATTAGTACAAGAACTGTTTGCATTTACCCATCAAACACCCTATTAGCTTAGATAAGAGTCCTAAAGTTAATGTTTTTTTCTTTAGTTTTTCTAAGTCCTGTTCTTTTTATGGAGATACAAAAACTGTGTTATTTACTTCTGGAAAAGTACTCAGATCTTTTCTTTCATTATAGCAACCAATTAATATTAGCAGAAGGGTAAAGGTTATCACAGTATTTTCTAATGATTTAAGGAGATAACTATTTGTTATACTTCCCACAAAGAAGTTTGGGGGTTATACTGGAGCCAGTTTATTCATCGATCCTTCACACAATGAATGGGGTATACTGGAGCCAGCTTGTTCATTGATCCATCGCTCTTTGTTTCTGCTGAATTAGTTATCTTCATGAATTTGGTATGCTAGCACTATCCAATCAGCATCTTAAAAAATATTTTATTACAAATTATCCACCTTTGTCCACCTGCCACTTTTTTAGATTAACATATGCAGAAACCATTTTAGATATTTTCATGAAACTTGGTATCCAAATTGTATCATGAGAAAAGTTGTATACCATGCATTTGTATGATGACAAAAGTTGTGTCTAATTTGGATTGGTCAGATTAGTGCTTACACAATTATCTTTCCAGCTTTAATGAAAATTATATTTTATATTTTGAGTGGGGGTGGGGTTAATCAGTATGCACACACACACATACAGACATACCTAGCTGAGCATAATATCATATCGGTTATGAAATATTCATATGGATAGGATCAACTGACTGAGAGAATACTCTTCATCAGATTAGTTGTCACTTTACTGAAAATCAACTGAGAGATTACTTTTCATTCTATTGTTACTTTACTGACTGTGAGTTTTCATTTCTTCCTATTAGTTGTTACTTAACTGCAGAGAGTTTGCATTCTATTAGTTGCATTCATACCATACAGTACAGTTTGCTGACACTGCTTCAGTGGAGGCTGCCCAGAAAAACACTGGCATTCAACATGCTCCCTACAGCTGATTACCTGTTGAGTTTACTGCTGCTGCTGAAATCAACTTATCTGCTGTAAGTACTTTTATAAAGATGCCATTACTTGGGATGGGATGAGAGAGGCAGTGATTTGAGCAAATTCAACTGAGTGACATTTTATGGGAGAGGCAGTGGGTTATGCCTCATTCAAACATCTTATGAAGAATAGTTTAAATGAGAGGCTCTTGATGTGGAAATGTGAAGCTATGTAATCAAAACTGAGAAATCGAGTTATAATCAAAATTACCATTTTGGGAAGAATAACAAAGGAAAAATGGGTTGTGGTTACAGCAGAATTGCTACATCAGTCCCACCTAGATCTGTGTTGGACAGGGATGATTACTATCGGAACCACCCTGGACTGCATAACCCCAGGAGATCTGTCAGGGCTGTGTCTGAAGTGGCACATAATCTTAGAGGTAGGGCTTAGTTACAAACATCCAAATATCACACACACACACATACACACACACACACACACACACACACACATTTTGGAATTTAAACGTAGCTTGAACAAATTTTCAGTCATATTAGTCATATCACTAAGATGTCTGCATTGTGGCTATTTATCAGACACAGTATAACTTGAACTACACTATTCAAACTATGACAGTTGTTTTAGACATGTACCTTTAGCTACAATATTCAACTATGACAGTTGTTCTAGGCATGTACCTTTAGCTACAATATTCAGCTATGATAGTTGTTCTAGACATGTACCTTTAGCTACAATATTCAACTATGACAGTTGTTTTAGACATGTACCTTTAGCTACACTATTCAGCTATGACAGTTGTTTTAGACATGTACCTTTAGCTACACTATTCAGCTATGATAGTTGTTCTAGACATGTACCTTTAGCTACAATATTCAACTATGACAGTTGTTTTAGACACATACCTTTAGCTACACTATTCAGCTATGACAGTTGTTCCAGACATGTACATTTGGCTACACTATTCAAACTATGACAGTTGTTTTAGACATGTACCTTTAGCTACAATATTCAACTATGACAGTTGTTCTAGACATGTACCTTTAGCTACAATATTCAGCTATGACAGTTGTTTTAGACACATACCTTTAGCTACAATATTCAACTATGACAGTTGTTTTAGACATGTACCTTTAGCTACACTATTCAGCTATGACAGTTGTTCCAGACATGTACCTTTAGCTATACTATTCAGCTATGATAGTTGTTCTAGACATGTACCTTTAGCTACACTATTCAGCTATGACAGTTGTTCCAGACATGTACCTTTGGCTACACTATTCAGCTATGACAGTTGTTCTAGACATGTACCTTTAGCTACAATATTCAGCTACAACAGTTGTTCCTCATTACATCCTTGTTTAGAATATATAGAGCCATACAAATACATTGTGTTAAAACCAATGTATTATCCTAGTACATGTCATAATAGTACAAAATACAAACATAGAATATTTTATTATGCAAAACCATAATATGTTTTGTTCAGGGACAAAATCCACAAACTAAAGTTAAGTTAGAACAAAATTTAAATAACAATAATAGAACAAAATTTAATAAATTTAATGGAATCCATGAACTGATTATAAATGTTACAAGAGAGGTATTTGTACACTGAGTGGGTCTTATAGTGAGATACAAATGTAATAACTTTATTTACCATGAGTCAGTATACTTAGCAGAATTATAGTGAGCGAACACTGTCATAATGTTATTTACTATGTGGCAATACGCTTAGGGGAATTATAGTGTGGGACCCTAGTGAAACTTTATTTCCCATGTGGCGGTATATGTAATAGAACTATAGCAAGAGAACACTGTAATAACTATTTACCATGTGGTCATGTATATAGGGGAATTATAGTGTGGGACCCCAGTGAAACTTTTTTTCCCATGTGGCCATATATGTATTTAGGGAACACTGTAATAACAATTTGCCATGTGACCATGTACATAGGGGAATATCACTTTTATCTGCGTGAGTTCAAGTCCAGATTCAGCTAATGTGGGTAAGTGAGAAAGCCTACCAGTAGCTTCTCATGGGTCGGTGGTTCTTCCCAGGATTTTCCAGGGTTCTTCCTACACCAATAATACTGGCCGCTATGTATAGCCTATCTAATGTACTGAAGAATGGCGTTAAACCTTATAACAACAACAACAACAATATAGGGGAATTATAGCAAGGGAACACTAATAAGTTTATTTACTATGTGGCAATATACTAAGGAGAATTATAGGAATGGAACACTGCAATAATTTTTATAAATCTTGCAGCTGTATATTTAGGAGAATTACAGAAATGGGGAAATTTGATTCTTTTATTTGCCATGTGGCAGTATATGTGGTGGAGTTAAAATGGATACTTGGTCCTGAGATAATTCAGACTGCTACAACACTACATACTTTTTCTTGAAATTCTTTAAGTCTGTAGTATGGCATTACTGTAAAACATTGCATACTTGTTCCTGAAATTCTTCAAACTGCAGTATGGCAGTACTATAAAACATTGCATACTTGTTCGTGAAATTCTTCAACCTGTAGTATTGGCAGTACTGGTCAATATGGCAAATTTGAAAGTCAATAGATTTGTGGTATGGACAGTACTGCAGAACAAAAATATAATACAACCTTTTCTCAAAAAGAGGTCAAGCCTTTCTTGAAAAGAGGTCAGGCCTTTCTTGAAAAGAAGTCAGGCCTTTTAAAAACATATTTTTATCAATGAGAAACCATATGTAAACAATGTATATTTATATCACTGAGAAACCATATGTAAACTTGATTACAACTTAAAATAAATTGAGGAAACAAATCTTGAGTTAAAAGTGTTCTTTTTGTACTAAGTATGAGGTTTTGCAAAAACTAGGATGTATCCTGAGGGGAATAATTCAGTATGTGCTGACACATGTAAAGGAAAGAAATATATTACATCATGCTATGTCACTCCCACCCTTGCACAACATTTTAAATAATGACATCTAAAACAAATTCAGCCTTAGTTGTTAAACTTGACAAATTGTTGTCATCTGAAACATGGGATAAACATGAAAATATCACAAATGAGTTTGACTTTTAACTGATTTCTATATAATTGTTTCTTCAGGCTTCACTGTATGAACACTCTGTTTGGAAAGATGATGTTGAATTAAATTAAGAAATTTTTAGATTGGACTAGAACCAATGAGAATAAATTATCAGTTGAATATACATTTTATGCAACTACCAGATGAATTAAAACTGCTTTTTACTGCTTTCCCTGCCATTTGTACACCATTGCTGTTGATCATCAAAAGTTCATGTGTACACCATTGCTGTCAAGCTTCAAAAGTCCATGTGTACACAATTGCTGTCAAGCTTTTAAAGTCCATGTGTACACCATCCCCGTCAAGCTTCAAAAGTTCATGTATACACTATAACTGTCAATCTTTGAAAGTTCATCATGTCATTTTGAATTGACAATGGTAAAATACAGGTTATCTTTAATATGATGTTGAATTATAACTGTACATCTCTGGTTCATATTCTATGATATGCAGTTATTACTTTACATCTCTGGTTCATATCCTATGATATGCAGATATTACTTTACATCTCTGGTTCATATGCTATGATATGCAGTTATTACTTTACATCTCTGGTTCATATTCTATGATATGCAGTTATTACTGTACATCTCTGGTTCATATTCTATGATATGCAGTTATTACTTTACATCTCTGGTTCATATTCTATGATATGCAGTTATTACTTCACATCTCTGGTTCATATTCTATGATATGCAGTTATTACTTTACATCTCTGGTTCATATTCTATGATATGCACTTATTACTGTACATCTCTGGTTTATATTCTATGATATGCAGTTATTACTTTACATCTCTGGTTCATATTCTATGATATGCAGTTATTACTTCACATCTCTGGTTCATATTCTATGATATGCATGATATGCAGTTATTACTTTACATCTCTGGTTCATATTCTATGATATGCAGTTATTACTGTACATCTCTGGTTCATATTCTATGATATGCAGTTATTACTTTACATCTCTGGTTCATATTCTATGATATGCAGTTATTACTTTACATCTCTGGTTCATATTCTATGATATGCAGTTATTACTGTACATCTCTGGTTCATATTCTATGATATGCAGTTGTTACTTTACATCTCTGGTTCATATTCTATGATATGCAGTTATTACTGTACATCTCTGTTTCATATTCTATGATATGCAGTTATTACTGTACATCTCTGGTTCATATTCTATGATATGCAGTTATTACTTTACATCTCTGGTTCATATTCTATGATATGCAGTTATTACTGTACATCTCTGTTTCATATTCTATGATATGCAGTTTTTACTTTTCATCTCTGGTTCATATTCTATGATATGCAGTTATTATTTTACATCTCTGGTTCATATTCTATGATATGCAGTTGTTACTTTACATCTCTGGTTCATATTCTATGATATGCAGTTATTGCTTTACATCTCTGGTTCATATTCTATGATATGCAGTTATTGCTTTACATCTCTGGTTCATATTCTATGATATGCAGTTATTACTTTACATCTCTGGTTCATATTCTATGATATGCAGTTATTACTGTACATCTCTGGTTCATATTCTATGATATGCAGTTATTACTGTACATCTCTGGTTCATATTTTATGATATGCAGTTATTGCTTTACATCTCTGGTTCATATTCTATGATATGCAGTTATGGCTTTACATCTCTGGTTCATATTCTATGATATGCAGTTATTACTGTACATCTCTGGTTCATATTCTATGATATGCAGTTTTTACTCTACATCTCTGGTTCATATTCTATGATATGCAGTCATTGCTTTACATCTCTGGTTCATTTTTTATGATATGCAGTTATTGCTTTACATCTCTGGTTCATATTCTATGATATGAAGTTATTACTTTACATCTCTGGTTCATATTCTATGATATGCAGTTATTGCTTTACATCTCTGGTTCATATTCTATGATATGCAGTTATTACTTTACATCTCTGGTTCATATTCTATGATATGCAGTTATTGCTTTACATCTCTGGTTCATATTCTATGATATGCAGTTATTGCTTTACATCTCTGGTTCATATTCTATGATATGCAGTTATTTCAAAATAGCTAGAGGAACTTTGAGTTTCATGATTTCCAGTTATATCGAAACTTTTATTTTTCACTGATCACTCTGAAAAATGATAAAAAATCCAAACCACACCATTTCTGAAACATTCTTTTATTCATTTTAAAGTAAATGGTTATCTATTGCAGTTTGAAATTAAAAAGTCATAAATAAATTTAATAGTCATAAATAAATTTAATAGATATAAGTAAATTAAAATAAACATAAATAAATTTAAATACTCAGAAATAAATTAAAATAGTAAAAAATAAATTAATTAAATAATCATAAATAATTGAAATTGGTATCATAAATTAAATAGTCATAAATAAATGAAATGGTAACACCTACTGGATAGACACTGAGCATACATTTATTTGGAAAAGTCAAAAAATTGAAGAAAGATTAACTTCATCTTCAATAGCCAAGGTTCCAATATGTTAACCCTATCTACAACTTGGTCTTTTGAGCAGATATTTCTGAATTTCATTAAATGTGGCAGCAAGCCTAGATATCCAATTTAAATAATGTTGTGCACATTTGATAATTGTTCATACATGATTGACACAATGAGAGCACACAATAATCAATTTTCCAGGTCATTGTTTGTGTAAATACCTTTCACTCAAATACATCTGTAATACTTCTCTTTGGTATGCAGTCATTGTTAAACTTACAAAGTTTCCTTTTGAAGTAAATTGCCTCCACCATTTTTTGGGCAGATGTAAAATGCACCACTGTTAATACTGTTGGTTAGTTGGCATTACATATTACTGGATGCAACTCCTGAAATTCAACAGATCTTACTAAGACAAAGGACTAAAATATCTGCTCAATCCACCAAGCTGTAGATAGGATTAACATGTCAGAACCTTGGCTAGCAAAGATGTATTCACTTAGCAAGTTGAGTTTCTTTAATAAAAGTGATTTCTTGAAGAAATGCTTTAAACTGAGTAGCGTTGGCTGCCTTTTCTTTCTACAATACTCTTGAAGGAAGAAGACACAGTACTGGTACTAAAAGCAGATTTATTTTATATATGTATGGAATACATGATATTGCTATTGCAATGAGTGCCATCAATGATGGAAGTTTAATGCCCATATTAATTATCGTTTAGAACATTATCAAGTTCAGAAAAATTGGAGCAACTTCTTCATAATTTAGGCTTGGATAGAATTTTGTAGCAGACTTTAAATTCAAGGAAATATATTAATGGTTATGGGATGTCTTGTCAGTGAGAGACAACCAAAATACTGGCTGACTGTGGATACTGCAAGAGGAAAACCAAGATGGGGTTAATGTTCTATATGAACAAAGCTGTTAACTTGTATATATGGAAACTGGTATTTTGTACACTGTCTTATTATATTTAAAAATAATTTCCTTGCAAATAAGTAAATGAAAATATTTCAGGATAATTAAATATCATAGTTCAACATCTTCATGGTATCAAATTTAATACCAAGTAAATCAACATTTAAATACTTTTTTCTAAAATATAATTTGTGATAAAGACATATCTTCAATAATATAACTTTCTCACCAATTAAAAAATTTACCAGCTTGCTAATACTGCCTCCATACATTTTTTGTGTGCAACCATCAACTATGGCATGTGAATGGTATGTTTGCTTGATGCTCTCAAAAACTCAAGTGTGTGCTCAAGTTGAGAAACGTTATAATAACTGGATCCAAATACCTTATCATTCAGTGTCTAAGCTCTTTCCCTAAATAGAGTTTTGATAACAGCTGGCAGATTAAGTGCAGACCTAGTTCTAGGACAAAATTTATATTTCATTCTTTAAGAATGCAATTATAATGAATTATTTAACTCCTATCCAGTTGGTATTATCAAATACATGTCATGTACCTAGGAATGTTGTTTCCTAAATGCAGTTATAGATAGGAATGTGTGTCTGGATCAGGGCTAGAATGTGTACTCATGACAGATTAGAATGTGTATTTGGACCAAGGCTAAAATGTGTACTCACAGACTGGAATGTGTATGTGGACCAGGGTTAAAATGAATACTCACAGAATGGAATGTGTATGTGGACCAGAGCTAAAATGAATACTCACAGACTGGAATGTGTATGTGGACCAGGGCTAAAATGTGTACTCACAGATTGGAACATGACATTTATATATTCTAACAGAAGGATAGTTTATGTTCTGCAGAATAACTTTGGTTCTCCACCATCTTCTATTATGAACATTTTTTAGTACCTTGCAGTTGGGGCAAGGGAAAAAGCTCATGAGTTGTAGACTCAAAAATGAAAAATGTCAAGGTCACAAGGTCACAGGGAAGAAATTTGTTTTTCCACAAAATAACCTGATTTATATTCAAGATACATTTGCTAAACTTTGAATGGCTTGCTTTTAAGACAAGCAATACACCAATTAATTTGGGGGTCAAAGGTAAGGGTAACTATAACTCTTAAAAGTAAAATGGTTTCTACATCATATCTCAAGTTCTTTGTTACCATCTTTGACTAAACATTGTGGATGACTTGCATCTGAGGCATGTAAGACAGATCTATTTGGGGTCAAAAGATGAAAAGTTAAAGGAAAGAGAAACTAAAAGACAAGAATGATGTCCAATACTTAACTTCTATACAATATTATTGGACTCAACTTTGTAGATCCCTTGTTTTCAAGACCAAAAAAAGACACAACTAGATTTTTTGGCTAAAAGATAACAAATGTAAAACTTCAGACTACAAAAATAAAACTAAAAGAGTATTTTCACAAAATAGTCCTAAGCAACAAATTATGACCAATCATTGTGGTTGGCTTGCATCGGAGAAAATTAAAAAGAAATCACTTTATAATAACATCAATGGGTCAAAAGTTAAGGTCACTAAGATGGAAAGAAGAAAAATGGTTTGTGCAAAATAAGTTAGGTTTTGTGACACCTATTAATTTCAGGTTAAATAGGTCAAGTATCTCGAATTATGGAGAGTTTTACATAAAAAAGTTTAATAATACTTTTTACCACATGATAGACCATTTTAAAATGATACTATTGATTACAATTTCTATTCATGTCCAAAACAATCAAATGAATTTCAGATCCTGAAATGCACTGGTCTGCTAACATTCCTGATGTATCAAAATGGCGTTGTCCAGAACTCGTTTGAATAATTGCCAGAATAATTCTAAAATGAATATTGGTCTAGAAAAACATCTGAGTCAAATGAGCACTTTGTAGTGCCAATAAATAATCTAAACAAATGTTTCTTCTCAAATATTGTCTTAATACAACATATAGCATGTTGCAGACTTGACGTTACCACAAAAACACAAGAAAAAAGAATTAAAATTTTTTTTCTAGCCCAGCCATTTATATGTAAGCATAAGAGGTGGAAATACATTTAGCTACAAAATGGAAATTTGCAAATATCCCACATTTTAAATGAATCCACAAGATCAAACCCATTCAGTAGGAAATAACTTAATTCTTCAAATGACCTATATTCCCATTCCGTTCAAATGGAAATAACCCCAAACTCATTATCCAGGTTTTATTATTATTATTATTATTATTATTATTATTATTATTATTATTATTATTATTATTATTATTATTATTATTATTATTATTAATTGTTTTAAACACCTACATCAACACCTATTTATAGATCCTACATAACCTATGCTCTTAATACAGTATCTAAAAATAAAATGTATACCCTTATACAAAAATTATAATTAAATGCTGATAATTTATCATAGATAGGAATCATTATGTACCTAACAAGATTCATTATTTAATTTCACCATTTCCCATATTACAGACTCATTGTTTTGTAATTTTATGGCAATATAATTTTAATCAGCACCATATAGCTTGCATTGTGATTGTATGCTGTTAAAACACTATTACTGCTGATACAACCTGTGGCACTTAGTGCATTAAATAGTGTCAAATTACCACATATCCATTTTATTGCATTAGATAGTGTCACATGACCACATGCCCATTTTAGAACATTAAGTAGTGTCACATGATCTTATTTCCATTTAATAGCATTAAGCAATGTCAAATGACCATATGCCCATTTTAGAACATTAAGTAGTGTCACATTATCACATGCCCATGTTAAAGCATTAAGTAGTGTCACATGATCACAAGCCCATTATACACTTCCTAAACATATGTACCCACAGTGCTTTGCTAGTGTTTAAAGCAATATACTTAAAGTGGAAGCAAGCATCACCAATTATTTTAATGCAGTATGAAACTTGATCACTCAGATAATCTGTGATCCTGGGTTTTAAACAAATGGTGCACATGTTAATTGCCAATCCATGTTAATTTTTATAGTCTGCATCTGCATTTTGAAGCCTGCCAGAACAAGTGTATACAAAAAATATGGCAAATTTGATACACTCTATTATATTACACTTATTAGGTTTATGAAATCTGAGCAAGATATTGGATAAATTTGATAATGAACAGATTACCTCCTCCTTACAGAGTTATCGACCTTGATCAATCCTGTATGTGCTTTTAACACTTGGTAATAAGAGCCAATTTAACTGGAGGCAGTCATAACAAGATGAATTCATAATTAATAGATTTGTCATAACAAGACCCTCAGTAATTAATAGATTTTATTAATTCTTTTTATGTGTAATTATTGTTTTAAACTTTAATTGAAGATCATTATTCATTGTGTGCACAGACTGTATACAGACAGCTGTCTTATCTCATGGAGATCACTGTGTGCATACAGTGTATGGTCTTATCTCAAAGAGATCTTGGAATTGGTAAATGCATTTACTTTTGTCTTGCATAGAATTATAGCCATGAAGTGGCATAAATTATAATCTACTGTAGACTACTCCTAGTATAAATTATGAAGAAAAAAAACCCCAACACAAATGAAAATAGCATGGTAATATGGCCACAGTAGGTTGATACTGTTGATTCCCGGAGAAAGAACTGACAGCCCACAGTAAGGTAACCTGGCCTATCATGGTTCTTTGGTACCATGAGTGACCAGTCTGTCATCTTGAAGAGGATTGAAAAAAGGGTTACATATGCCATCCTCCAAACACCTACCTCCACAGCTGCACTTTTTTGAGACTTACATTATATAATAAGACAGATAAACTCATAACACAGGTACAAGGTGAGAGGAGTCAGCCCATTTTTCTGCATCACTCCTTCCTTTTTAATACGCACTAGGTAGGGTTGTATGTTAGGCATGATCAATGATAGTTATCATTGCTATGAAGTGGGTTTACACCCTGCAACATCTGCCACATGAGTGGGTGTATAACCCACTCATCACAACTAAGCAGGGATGGATGGGGCAAAGCTTTGACATTTGTTCATACATTGCCAATGTACTAAACAAGCCAATTTTTAAACATAGACTTGGAAATTTTCATTTGTAATCATTATTACAAAGGAACATTTATTAACACACACACATACACACACACACACACACACACACACATTTGTCATCAGCTTCAAAGTCACCATCATAATGAATAAAGCAAGAAATTGTATTAAATCAGGAGTTTAAATTCTGTGAAACTGCTGCATTACAGTTGGGGTGTTTGGAGTGGAATGGAAAAGGAGACAAGTTGTCACAGAATTGGGATGTTTAGAGTGGAATGGAAAAGGAGACAAGTTGTCACAGAATTGGGGTGTTTAGAGTGGAATGGAAAAGGAGACAAGTTGTCACAGAATTGGGGTGTTTAGAGTGGGATGGAAAAGGAGACAAGTTGTCACAGGAGTTGTCTTGAGTGGAGTGAAAAGGGAGATAAGTTGTCATAGAATTGGGGTGTTTGGAGTGCAATATAGAAAAGAACTAAGTTGTAACAGAACTGACCAGCACTTGGGGTGTTTGGAATGGAGTAGAAGAGGGGTTGGCACAGAATTGACCTGCAGCAAATCTAATACTGTGTTCAATTTACAAATGAAGCAACAAATCAATTGTTTTGTATTAGATGGGCAGAGCTTCAACAACTGAAAGAGTTATCATACAAAAATCATGTTTGCACCTACTGTTAATAGATTTCTGCCAGTTAAATAGTTGACCATTATACTGGCCCTCTGCTGTATGCTTTTTAAATTTTGGAATTATGTATTGTACTTGTACAGTATATCTACAAGAAGAAATACTTGCAAAGCTTGTGGAATATGTCCCTTGAAATACAATAATGGGATTTGCTTCGTATAATATTCAACTACTTTATTTCTGCCATGTTCTAATAATGGCAAACCCTCTTTTTCTGCATGAAAATTTCTGAATTTGGAAATAAATTTTGAAACATTTGTACATGCTTTTAGTGTTCAATTCTTATCAGAAAATGAGACTGGCTCTACTGAAGTTTAGACATAAAAGGGCTGCAACTGCAGAGATATATCTTGTTCACTGTACACTTGATTAACTCCCTTATACCATGAATCATCCAATGTACAAAATGTTTACAGTTTATAATAATAAATGTTCTTCAGGATGTACAATACTGCTATTATCTATACTGCATTAAATCCAGTTATCATTAATCTAATAATTATTCACTGCTAACTGCAACCAAATATAAAGCTTTCACTTGCAAGTAAATTTTATGAATTCATTCTGTCAATTTTATTAAGAAGTTATGCCCCTTTTCTGCTACTTCTTCCCCTTCTCCCAGTTAATTCCCAGTTAATTCTGACACTATTCAAGTGCAAACCAGCATAAGAAACATTTGAAAATGTTTAGAAACAATTGTCTATGAGAAGGTTTTGTGATAATGTATGTAGTTGAATATTGAAACTACATAATGCCCAGTTTACATTGGGAAACATTTCCTATGTAGTCCTCCAGTTTTATGTGTGAGGGAAGTTACTTTCTGTCTTGTTGATAAATTATTTTCATTTTCTTTGTTAAAGTTAGACACAGGCCAAGTGAGTGTTGAAAGATGTTTACTTGAAAATTTATTACCACCTCTACTTACTTTAAGTCTTCAAACTTCATAGCCCTAGATTTGCCATTGAATGTGTACTGGAAGATCTGGGTCAATGCAGTGTTAGGAGTAATCACTTTGAACAACAAATCTTGATCTGTCAATGAGGTTTGCAGTTAGACATTTAAGTAAGCATATATGATAAATAGAGAATTTTTTCTTGTATATTTTTTCATATGTGAAAATTCTGTAAAGTTTTCTCATATGGAAATATAAATTATTTTTTCATTTAAAGAAATTCATGTATTCCTAGTGGGACTATTTATACTGATGAAGTAAATATTCTGTGATCTCAAGCAGAAAAGTGAGAAATGTCTAGCCATTCAGGAGATGCAACGAAAATGCTGTCTCAGTGTCCTTTACATTTTGTTGTAAAATGGCTATCATAAGACTCATTTTAATGCATTGGGTTCTGCTGGTGTGAAGTCTGGCAGACCTTTATGCAATGAAAAGTGTGCTTAAAAGTGTGCAAATCACCTTTACAATCAATTTATATTTATTTAGCTTTTTTATTGCTCAAAATTAATTATGATATTATCACTATTTGAAATAACTATATTGTTTTATTCTTTTTCAGGCCACATGATAGGTATATTTTTGTCCTGCATGAACACATATTCTATAGTCTATATATACTTATTATAAGCATGATGGTTCCAAACATTCAAACAATCTTTCTTAAGCAAACCATCAAACCTCTCTCTCTCTCTTTCTCTCTCTCTCTCTCTCTCTCTCTCTCTCTCTCTCTCTCTCTCTCTCTCTCTCTCTCTCTCTCTCTCTCTCTCTCTCTCTCTCTCTCTATATATATATATATATATATATATATATATATATATATATATATATATATATATATATATATATATATATATATATATATAAATCCCTCTCTTTTTTATTTTTCAATTGATTATCCAGGGTCACAGATAGATGATGGCTTAATGTGGTACTGAACTTGCAATTCATTACAGTGATGCTCATTAAGTTTCTACTCCCATTTGCCTATGGGAATAACTTATTAAAAAATGTTTTGCAGAGTTTAGTATTTGTGCATTATGAGAAAAAAGATATCTTAAGTAAACACTGTACAGGGCTCTCAAAAATAATACAAGGCTCCATGTTCTGGACCCTGATGTTCAGTCCTGGACCTCAATTTTCATTCCTGGTCCCCCAGTCTTCAAAGGTTGTGCATCTTGCAAGTACATTTGTCTTTTTTAAGGTCTATGGAAAAATATTTCTTTGTAGTTAGAGTTCTTGCCCCTTTTGTTTGTTATCTGAATGAAGTGAATGACAGAATCTTGTGAAAGCCTTAGAGTTTTTGATGGATCGCTGTTGCATTTGGTACATATTATGTGTGAGTGGAGCTAAATTTCTAATGTAGCTTTAACAATTTTAGTCATATCAGTATGATATATAAGTCTTGGCTAGGGTTTGAACCCACAATCTCCCACATCTAATGTAAGCACTCTAACCACTTAGGGCAGTGGAGCATTAAATAAATATTAGAATTATCTTCAGAAGCTGTGCATATTGACAAATCACTTGATTCCTGCTATTTGTTTTAGAGTTATTGCCCTTTTTGAGTAGTAGCTAGATGTATTGTAGGATAGAATCTTAAAAATGCAATTAGTATTGCAGATTTTGGCGGATCATCATGGAACTTAGAAAACATGGTCTGAATCTAGTCAATGATACCGATACTCTATTCATTTTATTTATTGATCTTTTTTTCCTTGGAGATGGATCTAGTTGTATGACAGAATATTGTAAATTCAAATACATCTGTTTTCAGTGGATTGTCATGAAACTTTGTAAATCTTTTCATCATTTATATGAAGATGTCATTCATGACAAAAAACTACTCACAGTTATTAGAGTTATTCCCCTTTATGTCCTTAAGCGAAATGTGATGCCAGACAAAATCTTGTGAATGCAACATGTCTTTGAGTATTTTTTTTTTGGATTGCAGTGAAACTTGGTACATGTTATTGTCATCATATAAAAATGCCTGCCTAATGACAAATCCTTGTGCTTCCATGATTGTCTTAATGCTGCATCACAGCTGGGCAGAATATATCAGTTTTATAGCTACACTATAGTTTTAGTGGATAAAACAATAATGGTTATCATCAGAATGTAGACTCATACCCATTATGGTGCATAGACTCAAATACATATGGAGTGTAAACTCATACCCATTATGGGGTGTAGACTCATCCACAATAAGGTATAAACTCAATTCCATTATGGGGTGTAAACTCATCCACAATGGGGTGTTGACTCATACCCATTATGGGGTGTAGACTTGTACCCATTAAAGAGCATAGACTAATATTCATATGGGGTGTAGACCCATATCCATTATGGACTGTAGGTCTGTGATGCGGGAGAGATGGTGGTATATTTACATGAGGAAAATGAATACTATATTCATCTGGTTTATGTACCATTAAACAAATGGAATAAAAAGTTTTTATGTTCCACATTTCTTACAAAATTAACAGTAATAGCTCATCCCATGTGATCCTTAAACATGAAGCAGTAATAACCCTACATATGGGATCCCCCAATAACCTACCCCATGGATTTCCCTAATAACTCTTCTTATGGGATCCCCTAATAACCTACACCATAGGATTCTCTGATAACTCTTTTTATAGGATCCCCTAATAACCTACCTCATGGAATTCCCTAATAACTCTTCTTATGTGATCCCCTAATAACCTACCCCATGGGGTCCTCTGACAGCTCATCTATAGAATGTCCCAACATGAAATTCAAGTTATCAGGTTTAGGGCTTTTCATTGTTGTATTGTTCATTCATATTTTTTGTGTGCATGTTTTTACTTTATTCTATATACTGGGCATGTGCAGCATCATGAACATCATTGAGTAGCCATGTTTTTATCTTATTCCATAATGTCCAAGTGCAGCATCATGAATATCATTGAGTAGCTATGTTTTTTACCTTATTCTATAATGTCCAAGTGCAGCATCATGAATATCATTGAGTAGCCATGTTCTCACCTTATTCTATACTGTCCAAGTGCAGCATCATGAATATCATTGAGTAGCCATGTTCTCACCTTATTCTATACTGTCCAAGTGCAGCATCATGAATATCATTGAGTAGCCATGTTCTCACCTTATTCTATACTGTCCAAGTGCAGCATCATGAATATCATTGAGTAGCCATGTTCTCACCTTATTCTATACTGTCCAAGTGCAGCATCATGAACATCATTGAGTAGCCATGTTTTTATCTTATTCTATAATGTCCAAGTGCAACATCATGCATATCATTGAGTAGCCATGTTTTTATCTTATTCTGTACTGTCCAAGTGCAGCATCATGAACATCATTGAGTAGCCATGTTTTTACCTTATTCTATACTGTCCAAATTCAGCATCATGAATATCATTGAGTAGCCATGTTCTCACCTTATTCTATACTGTCCAAGTGCAACATCATGAATATCATTGAGTAGCCATGTTTTTATCTTATTCTGTACTGTCCAAGTGCAGCATCATGAATATCATTGAGTAGCCATGTTCTCACCTTATTCTGTACTGTCCAAGTGCAGCATCATGAATATCATTGAGTAGCCATGTTCTCACCTTATTCTGTACTGTCCAAGTGCAGCATCATGAATATCATTGAGTAGCCATGTTCTTACCTTATTCTATACTGTCCAAGTGCAGAAAACATGTCATATAGTATATCAGCATTTTGTTAGAGACTATAAAATACATCCAGGGGTCTTTTGTAGGTGGTTGAGGCAAATATGCAAGTATTGCAATTACAAGACACTTTTGAAATATTTTAATTTAAAAGATTTTGTACATGGTTTTAAAGGATGAGAACAATGTTAAAATTGTGTAGTAGTCAATAGGGATATACAAGGAGTATATCTGAACACTGTCTCTGGGAATACTTATGAAAGATCAAAGAAAATAATTTCTACAATGTATGTTCTTTTCATTTTTCACAGTTGAATTTGTCAATGCAGGATGATATTTTATGTTTTATATATGTTTATTTGTTCACAGATATCTGTGCATATGTTCCAGGCTTAATACATTTATTTTTAAAATCGCTTAATTATTAATTATTGTCAAGTAAGATTTTTCACATCATGTTGTATATACTGTATATATTGTACATAACAGATAGAAAGCCTCAAGATGGAGTGCAACTAATTGAGTTACCTTCTCTAAATATAGGCTTTATTATTATTATTATTACTATTATTAATTATTATTATTATTATTATTATTATTATTATTATTATTATTATTATTATTATTATTATTATTATTATTATTATTATTATTATTATTGAAGCAATGTTTGAGATGGTTTAAAATAATATTATTATAGACATTATATTACTATATTCATAATACACAAGAAACACATACCTATTACATTTAGACTACACAATACAGACATACTTGTTATATTTACACTACACAATAAATATATACCTTTCACATTTACACTACACAATAAACATATATGGTACATGTCACATTTATACTACATGATAAACACATACCTGTCACATTTACAGAAGACACACATACTTGTCATATTTACACTACACAAAAATGCATACCTATCATATTTACACATTTCTCAAAAATGCATACCTGTCACATTTACACTACACAAAAATGCATACCTGTCACATTTACACTTCACAAAAATGCATACCTGTCACATTTACACTTCACAAAAATGCATACCTGTCACATTTACAGTACACAAAAATGCATACCTGTCACATATACACCTCACAGAAATGCATACCTGTCACATTTACACTTCACAAAAATGCATACCTGTCACATTTACACTACACAAAAATGCATACCTGTCACATATACACTTCACAGAAATGCATACCTGTCACATTTACACTTCACAAAAATGCATACCTGTCACATTTACACTACACAAAAATGCATACCTGTCACATTTACACTTCACAGAAATGCATACCTGTCACATTTACACTTCACAAAAATGCATACCTGTCACATTTACACTTCACAAAAATGCATACCTGTCACATTTACACTTCACGAAAATGCATACCTGTCACATTTACACTACACAAAAATGCATACCTGTCACATTTACAGTACACAAAAATGCATACCTGTCACATTTACACTACACAAAAATGCATACCTGTCACATTTACACTTCACAAAAATGCATACCTGTCACATTTGCAGTACACAAAAATGCATACCTGTCACATTTACACTACACAAAAATGCATACCTGTCACATTTACACTTCACAAAAATGCATACCTGTCACATTTACAGTACACAAAAAATGCATACCTGTCACATTTGCAGTACACAAAAATGCATACCTGTCACATTTACACTTCACAAAAATCCATACCTGTCACATTTACACTTCACAAAAATGCATACCTGTCACATTTACACTACACAAAAATGCATACCTGTCACATTTATACTTCAAAAAAATGCATACCTGTCACATTTACAGTACACAAAAATGCATACCTGTCACATTTACACTTCACAAAAATGCATACCTGTCACATTTACAGTACACAAAAATGCATACCTGTCACAATTACACTTCACAAAAATGCATACCTGTCACATTTACACTTCACAAAAATGCATACCTGTCACATATACACTACACAAAAATGCATACCTGTCACATTTACACTTCACAAAAATGCATACCTGTCACATTTACAGTACACAAAAATGCATACCTGTCACATTTACACTTCACAAAAATGCATACCTGTCACATTTACACTACACAAAAATGCATACCTGTCACATTTACACTACACAAAAATGCATACCTGTCACATTTACACTACACAAAAATGCAAACCTGTTACATTTACAGTACACAAGAAAGTCATATGCATCTGTTGTATTTAATTGGGAGGAAAAATCTTATGCTAAGATTTTCATGCAGGTGATATTTTTAACCCCAAATTTCAGTATACATTGGAAGTGTTTTCTTCTAGGTGATGTTTTAACCAAATGACCATGTATAAGTGAATATGATGCATGGTACAAGTGAACACAATATATAGTAAAGTGAATAAAATGCATTGTATGAGTGAATACAGTGTATGGTAGAAGTGAGCAAAATCCATGCTGCAAGTGAAGACAATGCATGTGACAAGTTAGCAAATGTATAGCACAAGTGAACACCATGTATAGTACAAGTGAATACAATGTCTGGTACAAGTGAACACAATCAATTGTACAAGTGGATGCAATGCATTGTACAAGTGAGCACAATGTATTGTACAAATTAACACAATGTATGGTACATGTAAATACAATGCATGGTACAAGTGAATATAAGGTACCACTTGTACATGTGAGCACATTCAATGGTACAAGTGGATGCCATGCATAGTACAAGTGAGCACAATGTATGGTACATGTAAATACAATGCATGGTACAAGTAAACACAATGTATGGTACAAATTAGCACAATGTATGGTACATGTAAATACAATGCATTGTACAAGTAAACAATGTATGGTACAAATTAGCACAAGATATGGTACATGTAAATACAATGCATGGTACAAGTGAATACAAGGTATGATACAAATTAGCACAATGTATGGTACATGTAAATACAATGCATGGTACAAGTGAATACAAGGTATGGTACAAGTGAGCACATTCAACTGTACAAGTGGATGCAATGCATAATACACATGAGCACAATGTATGGTACATGTAAATACAATGCATGGTACAAATTAACACAATGTATGGTACATATAAATACAATGCATGGTACAAGTAAACACAATGTATGGTACAAGTGAGCACAACATATGTGTTTCAAGTGAACACAATGGTACAAATAAACACAATGTATGTTGCAAGTCAAGAAAATTCATGGTACAAGTAAATACAATATATGTTACATGTAAATACAATGCATGGTACAAGTGAATACAATGTATGGTACATGTAAATACAATGCATGGTACAAGTAAATACAATGTATGGTATATGTAAATACAATGCATGGTATAAGTGAATACAATGTATGGTTCATGTAAATACAATGCATGGTACAAGTGAATACAATGCATGGTACAAGTGAGCACAACATATGTGTTTCAAGTGAATACAATGTATAATACAAGTAAACACAATTTAATTTATGGTACAAGTGAAGACAAAGAAAAGTTTGTTTGCATTTCATATTAATATGCATAAAATGGCCATAGGAAAATAAATCTCAATTTGTCAAATCTAGCAATATGATAATCTGAAGATACAATTTACATGGATACACATTATGTAAGCTTTCATTAAAAAAATTATTAATAATGTTATACTGAAATTAAATGTTTCAAAATGATTATATTCTTAATCTGTGTAACAGGATTGTTGATTGGTCAATATGCTATCTTATCAAACTTAGTTCACACTACCATGTCATAACTCCAACCTTTAAGAATAAAAGAGGCTTCAAGAAGTAGCAGAGACAGCATTTAAAATGTTCACAAATGTACAATGGTAATTATTTTATTTTGGTACTTTTCCCACACAGAACCAGAAAAAGAGGACACAGAGACAATCAAGGTTGCCTCAGTAAATTTCAATATCACTGATAACACGAAGAACCACCATACACATGAATATGATATAACAGAGGACCTACCAGGCCAGAAACGCCAGCTGGTTGTACGACGTGGCCAATCTTTTACCATTACTTTAGAGTTTGACAGAGACTATGATGAGTCACGTGATGACATTCGCCTTGTCTTCCAGTTTGGTATGGCAGCTCTAATGAACAACATTTTTTTTAAGGGAAAGTTTAATGTTTAATATTTTAGTAAAAAATTAATTATGTCATTTTTGTTCCATTGTAAACCTACCATCTGTGGTTTTTGTTTAATATCTAGGTGTTTATTAATTTATTTCTAAATGTCAGATCATTTAATAGTGGTTTAATTTGGTAAATCCACCACTATTAATTTTTCTAACTTTATTAAATGTTTATTAATGATATTTTATTTTACATACCAGTGTGTGATAAGACCTGTTGTTTATTAATGATATTTTATTTTACATGCCACTGTGTGATAACACCTGTTGTTTATTAATGATATTTTATTTTACATACCAGTGTGTGATAACACCTGAAAATGAACTCTTTATTATGTAGACAGTAAAACATATGGCAAACTTTCTGATAGCAAAAGTGGAAGAAGCAATATTACTAAAATTTTCTCTACAATTTTTGTGTCAAATCATTTATTCAGTCTTTATTTAGTACTAATTTCACAAACAACATGCTCTCAACAGTTTATATGTTGCTGTTATAATGTGCTTGAAGTAAAGGAAACCATTTGAGACAACTGACCTTGACCTTGACAACCTAATTTCTTTTTTCATATTGGAAATGAGAATTAATCTCAAAACAGTAGAGGTAGAAAATGAAAGATGTTACCACATCACTTTCTAGACTCCAGCTGTTATACTGAACCCAATTTTGGAATTTAAATAATATGACACATGTCCATCTTGGAATATTTATATAAGTGCATAACACATACCTGTCTTGGAATTTTCCAGTATTCATATAACATATACCCATCCTGGAAATTTTCCTTCATTTGTATAACACATACCCATAAATTTCCTATATTTGTATAACAGTCATATCCATCTTGGAAATTGCTTATATTTGTATAACACATACTCATCTTGGAATTTTCCTATATTTGTATAACACATGCCCATCTTTGAATGTTTGTTTATTTGTACAACAAATACCAATCTTGGAACAATACAGACCTAGATCTTTGACACACAATGTGCTGTCTGATCAGGATCAATGCTGTTTTGGTTCCAATCATGAGTAAATTAAAAAGCATTGACCCTGATTGGACAAGGTAGTATGTGACAACAGATCTGGGTATTTATACTGTTTAATTTATGCTTATTTATGCTTTGTGTACATTGTGTATAAACAATTACTTCTTTTGACTGCCAGGTGCTGACCCATTACCGAGCAAGCAGACCCATGTTGAGTTTGAATTATCAGGTGAGGATCGGTTCGGAAAATGGGGTGCCCAGATCAAGAGCAAACAGGAAAAACAGATTACCATTGAGATTCATACGCCTTCAACCCTGTATGTGGGCAAGTGGGCTTTCAAACTGGATGCTGTGAAAAAGAAGGAGGAAGGAACCACAGTCTTTAGATATGATAAAAATGATTTCATCTACATCCTCTTCAATCCCTGGAACAAAGGTCAGGTTATGTAACAAAAGTTTTGCAGCATTTTAGATTTTCTGTTTATTGTATCATCCTTTTGTACTTTGAGTAGTTTAATTGTACCATCCTTTTTGTACTTTGAGTAGTTTAATTGTACCATCCTTTTTGTACTATGACTGAATAATTTAAATGTATCATCCTTATCATCCTTTTTGTTCCTTGACGGAGCCAAGATTCTTCTTGAATAATTAGAATATCCATCTTGGTATCTGGTCAATGAGAGTTTGAAGTTGGTTGTAGAATTCCTTTACTTCCTCATCATCATGGTCAGATGTCATGGCATAAACCTCCATGAGATGCCCTCAATCAGATGGTAATCATCCTGTTGGACACTGGTCAACAATCCATGACTGCATTCATAAATTCAACTCCATGCTTGTCCTCATATCCCCATAAGCAAGTCCTTCATCTGTTCATCAAAATTCTTCCAATGGAGTTTAAAGATATACCATTAGTATCTTACCATCACATGGATCAGCTTCCCTGCTGATCTTAATGTCCCGACATTCCACAGTCCAATTTTGATTTTATCTCTTGCTCAAACTTTGACGGTAGTCTAGAAGTAGTCTTAAGTAGCCATATATTTGTGCCCTATTGGTGATCAATTGGGAAGCCAAATATTTCTGCCTTTTAGTGGTGACCAGTCATGGGAAGCCAAATATATCTGCTCCATAGTGGTGACCAGTCTAGGGAAGCTAAACATTTGTGCCTTATTGGTGACCAGTCTAGGGAAGCTAAACATTTATGCCTTATTGGTGACCAGTCTAGGGAAGCTCGACATTTGTGCCCCAGTGGTGATTAGCCTGAGGAATCCAAAACTGTGCCTTAGTGGTAACCAGCCTGTTTTAGTGTATATTGTATATAGTGTCAATTCTCCTTAAAGACATTTATTAAAAACAAAATCTTCACAAAGAAACCCTTGTATTATTTCCTAACTTTTTATAACAATTTAATTTTTCTTAGTAAATGCTAATTTTCTACTATAGAGATTTGAAATCTATTTGGATGCAGAGTCATTAAATTTTTAATACTGCAGATGATGATGTATACCAGCCTGATTGCAAGCTGCTAGAGGAGTATATACTGAATGACACAGGGAAAATATATGCTGGGAATGACAGATCACCAACAGCCAAACCTTGGTTCTTTGGACAGGTGGGTGTATATACAAAACAGTAATACTGTGTGTAATGTATCCCATTAAAATGTGGCAAAAACAGCAATACTGTGTATAATGTACCCAGTTGTCATGTGATGTAACAGTACTACTGTGTGTAATGTACCCCATTATAATGAGGCCTAACAGTAATACTGTGTGTAATGTACTTTGTTATAATGTGATCCAAATGTAATACCATCTGTAATGTACCCCATTAAAATGTGGTCTAACAGTAATACTGCAAATAATGTACCCTGTTATATAATGTGGCCTAACAGTAATGTAGTGTGTGTGTGTAACATGCCCCATAATAATGTGGACTAACAGTATTACTGTGTGCAATGTACCCGGTTGTTATGTGATATGAAAGTACTACTATATGTAATGTACCCCATTATAATGAGGCCTAACAGTAATACTGTTTGTAATGTACCTTGCTATAATGTGATCTAATAGTAATACCATCTGTAATGACCTCATTATAATGTAGCATAACATTAATACTGTAAATAATCTACCATGTTATATAATGTGGCCTAACAGTAATACTTTATGTAATGTGCCCCATTAGAATGTGATCTAACAGTAATACTGAGTGTAATATACCTTGTTATAATGTGATCCAAATGTAATGCCATCTGTAATGTACCTCATTATAATCTGTATAATACTTTGTGTAATGTGCCCCATTAGAATGTGGCCTAACTGTAATACCGTGTGTAATTTATCCCATTATAATATTGCCTAACAGCAATACTGTATGTAATATACTACATTATAATGTGACCTAACAGCAATACTGTATGTAATATACTACATTATAATGTGGCCTAACAGCAATACTGTATGTAATATACTACATTATAATGTGGCCTAACAGCAATACTATATGTAATATATTACATTATAATGTGGCCTAACAGCAATACTGTATGTAATATACTACATTATAATGGGGGCCCTGAGTGGCCGAGTGGTCTAAAGCGCTGTCTGTTACGGATCACTGCCATCTCACCTCTGTCTGCGTGGGTTCGAGTCTAGGATTCGGCTAATGTAGATATGTGAGAAAGCTTGCCAGTAGCTTCTCGTGGGTCAGTGGTTCTTTCCGGTGATTTCTCGGTTTCTTCCTCCACCATTAATACTGGCCGCCATGAATAGCCTATCGTGTGCTGAAAAATGGCATTAAGCCCAACAACAACAACAACAACAACAACATTTTAATGTGGCCTAACAGCAATACTCTATGTAATATACTACATTATAATGTGGCCAAACAGCAATATTTTATGTAATATACTACATGATAAAGTGACAAAGTCTACTTGTATGACTCCCATGAACTGTATTGAGGGAGTAATATCTTATCTCTATTATTTTTGTAAATTATTCCATACTAAAAATTGTAGTAATAGACCAGTTTCACAATACCTGAAAAAAATACTCTTGGGGTATTACAAAATTTTATAATTCCAAAATTAGGTGCTTACTGCTTGGAGACTTACAAACAATCAAAATTTTGTAACATGAATATATCATTTATAGCCTAAAGGATTTAAAATTAAAAAAATCATAAATCTAAACAATGTTAGTGTCATGAGACAAACATCCATGCTAGTATAATGCACCTATGTCCCAGTTTGTAGGAGAAAGGATGCCTCTAAGTTACAATATTAGGTGTGAGTGTGATATTGACGTCCAACATTTCACAGTCTGTTATGACTCTCCAAAAACATTCAAAGGACTGGAGATTTTTAAAAATGATCAGACATGAACTTCCATCAGAATATCATATTATTTAGTAGAGAAAACAAAAACAATGATAAAAAGAAAATATTTTATATAAAGAAATTGCATTTACTTTTTTAATAAAATGTAAGTTATTGAGATTCAAGGAACATAGATATTATTTCTGTATATGAAAAGTGACTGCATCCATGAAAATAAAATACCAAAAACTATAGAATAATGTTATTTAAAATAAAAATACCAAAACTTTAGAATATTAATATTTAAATTTAAAATACCAAATACCATTTTTATTACCAGCTAAAGAAGACAGTCTATGTGTATAGCACTTGCATGTTATTGTGGGGACCCTGTATAGCATCTATATCTAGCTAAATCTGAAAGATTTTATCAAGAAAGTAAACGCAGAATGTGCCAAAGCTGTTTGTATGTGTCAGTCTATGAAACATTTGCTGGTATGTGGCAGTCCATGAAATATCTGCTTTAGTTCATTCATAAAAGTTTGTTTATGTTAGAAAATAGTTCCTATGAATTGAGCATGAGGGGTGCAATATGAAGGTATACAATATCAGTAAATACTAAACGATTCTGACAATGTAAAGTTAACAGAGAAAAAAATGAGCATATAATAAAACACAATACTAAGTATAACACAATACTAAATATAACACAATACTGTGTATAACACAATGCTCAGTATAATGCAATATTAAGTATAACACAATTCTATGTATGACACTATACTAAGTATAACACAACACTATGTATAACACAATACTAAGTATAACATGATACCAAGTATAACATAATACAAAGTATAAGACTATATTAAGTACACTATGTATAGCACTATACTAAGTAGAACACTATATTAAGTATAACACACCCTAAGTATAACACAATATTAAGTATAACACAATGATATGTATAACACAATACTAAGTATGACATGATACTAAGTATAACACATCACAAAGAATAACATTATATTAAGCATAATACAACACTATGTATGACACAATATACTAAATATAGCACTATAGTATGAATAGCACAATACTAAGTATAACAAAACATTAAGTATAAACAATACTAAGTATAACATAACACTAAGTATAAACAATACTAAGTATAACATAACACTAAGTATAAACAATACTAAGTATAACAAGACATTAAGTATAGTATAACAAAAAGGATAACAACAGTATGTGTAACAAAAATGAAGTATAACACTATACTACATATATACAATATAATACAATACTAAGTATAAGTCAATACTAAGTTGTGACAGCCTATGTATATTTCTTTGAAAAATAAATGTATAGAAAATAAGTATTGATGGAATACTGAATGTCTTACTGGAGACACATGTGTCAGAATACTAAATATATAGGAAATGCATTTGTTGGAATACTAAATATATACAAAATGTATTTGTTGGAATACTAAATATAAAGGAAATGCATTTGTTGGAATACTAAATATAAAGGAAATGCATTTGTTGGAATACTAAATATAAAGGAAATGCATTTGTTGGAAGACTAAATATAAATGAGATGCATTTATTGGAATACTAAATATATAGGAGATGCATTTGTTGGAATACTAAATATAAAGGAAATGTATTGTTAGAATACTAAATATAAAGGAAATGCATTTATTGGAATACTAAATATATAGGAGATGCATTTGTTGGAATAATAAATATAAAGGAAATGTATTTGTTGGAACACTAAATATAAAGAAAATGCATTTGTTGGAATACTAAATACAAAGGAGATGCATTTGTTGGAATACTAAATATAAAGAAAATGCATTTGTTGGAATACTAAATATAAAGGAAATGCATTTGTTGGAATACTAAATATAAAGGAAATGCATTTGTTGGAATACTAAATATAAAGAAAATGCATTTGTTGGAATACTAAATATTAAGGAAATGCATTTGTTGGAATACTAAATATAATGGAAATGCATTTGTTGTAATATTAAATATAAAGAAAATGCATTTGTTGGAATAATAAATATAAAGGAGATGCATTTGTTGGAATACTAAATATATAGGAGATGCATTGTTCGAATACTAAATATATAGGAGATGCATTTGTTGGAATACTATATATATAGTAGATGCATTGATGGAATACTAAATATAAAGGAAATGCATTTGTTGGAATACTAAATATAAAAGAAATGCATTTGTTGGAATACTCAATATAAAATAAATGCATTTGTTGGAATACTAAATATAAAGGAAATGCATTTGTTGGAATACTAAATATAAAGGAAATGCATTTGTTGGAATACTAAATATAAAGAAAATGCATTTGTTGGAATACTATTCATGGATCATTTCATAAACAATGGAGGAATATTACAATAGATCCATCTTTTAGTTTTTTTGTATGGCCTCCCTGAAAAAATTCAAAATAAAATAAAAAGATAATTGGCTTGTTTTGCTTGGTTTTTAAGTAGTTTCATTTCTCAACAAATTAACTTACAATAAATGCATATGAATTTCATTTTCATTGATTGTACAGTGCAAAATATAAAAATTATTCATTTACTGTTAAAGTCTGAGAGTTATCAATTATTATTTAGTATAAAAGTCTATGGGGCATGTCATTTATCATTTACTATAGAAGTATATATTTATCATTTACTATAGAATATATGGAGGTTATCAATTATCATTTACTATAAATGTCTATGGGGGTTATCAATTATCATTTTTTATGAAAGTCTATAGGGGTTATCAGTTGTCATTTACTATAGAAGTCTATAGGGGTTATCAGTTATCATTTCCTATAGAAGTCTATAGGGGTTAGCAATTATCATTTACTATAGAAGTCTATGGGGTTATCAGTTATCACTTACTATAGAAGTCTATGGGGATTGTTAGATATCATTTACTAAATCTATGTGGTTATCAATTATCATTTACTATAGAATATCTATGGTGTTATCAATTATCATTTACTATAGAAGTCTATGGGGGTGATCAGTTATCATTTACTATGGAAGTCTATGGGGGTTATCAATTATCATTTACTAAAGAAGTGTAATGGGTTATCAATTATCATTGACAATAGAAGTCTATGGGGGTTTTCAGTTGTCACTCACTATGGAAGTATATGGGGTTATCAATTATCATTTACTGTAGAAGTCTATGGGGGTTATTAGTTATCATTTAATATCTATGCCTATGGGGTCAACAGTTATTATTTATGCAACACTCCAAAGTTAGCAAATTTGTCTTTAAGTATGTAAGTGAATTTATTCTAACTGACATGCCATTCCAGAATGTTAGTACCTTTCCAATTGAACTTGTATATTTTTTATTTAATGGGTACTTCAAAGATTCAACATTTATTAGCTGAATAAAAAATAGTATAACAAATATACCAAAGAATGTATTTCCAAATCTCTGTTAAAAGGTGCATTTAATGGGTTTTTTCCTGTTAATTCATTGAAGATCAAATGATTTAATATTTTGCATTTGATGAGCGTTGGATGTTTCAAACATTGCACAATAAGTCACATTATATTTTGAAGAAACATCATTTCAAGTTTGTGAGCCTTCTCATCATTGTAGGTCATGGAAGAAGAATGTACCCAGTTACATGATAGTCATGGACAAATGAAACCTTGTTATTTAGAATGATATTTCATTTTAAAATTTGGGAAACATGAAATACACACTTAGTTCATGTTCATTTTTTAAAAATATTATATTTAAATGTCATGAAATATGAATATGAAAAATGATTTATTAAATACTATTTTTGGTAGCACTGTCTTAGCATAAAAGAAGACTCTATGGTCCAAACCATCATCCACATTGAAAAGAAATCTGAAAACATGTATTATCAGTCAAGTTGCTTTGTACATGGAATGTTAACACCATAGAGCAGTTGACAGAAACCCCAAGTGATGCCACAGTGAAGAATATTTAGATCATAATTTACTTTTTTTTTAAATGAATAAATCATTTGCCACTGTTACTTAGTAACTATTTGAATAGGTATAGATTTAATAATTTGGTGACAATAAACTTGATTGTTTTGAGTACATCAAACACAAAGTGTAAGCTAATGGATAAACAAGAACCTCCACAGAATCCTGGTCAGTAACTCATTTTTCATGCTCTTTAGAATGAAGGCTTGTAGCATTCAGTATTTTTACCGATTCAGACTGGTACTTGCCAACCTCTTAATGCTCAAACCTCTAAAGTTTTAAGCTTTCTGCAAATAGAAACTTTGTAAAGTTTATTTAATACAACTATTTCTTAAAATTTTAAATAGGATGAAAAAAAAACATCCAAATTATGATGATATACATTTCTGCGGAGGTTATTAGTATCAAGTAATACTGGAATTTTCATATTTGTGGACAAGCAAGAAATAAAAACTAGTATGGTAAAATAATTTAGTAAAACTGCATGTTATCTGGATACCATTCAGGTTTTTAAATCATTTGTAAAAACTAAATCTCTTGAAAAGGTGTAATCCAATGTTAAATGGTTTGGTCTAATTTCAGTTCAACAGCGTAGTCCTAGACTGTGCACTGTACCTTCTGGACAAGTCTGGAATGGGAATCACAGCCAGAGGAAATCCAGTGACTGTGTCACGAACTGTCTCTAAAATGGTAAAATGCTAAACAGATGTAAAGAATTATTTAGAAAGATAAGCTTACCTATCATCATTAAACTTACATGAATATTATATGTATACACAGTTTATATAGGTTTATGTTATCTCCATTTATTCTTGCTTCTGTTAAATACATTTATATAAATGAGTATAATCAATTTCCTATTATATCATGCAATTTCGATATGGCATTGTATACCAATATTCAGTTCATTTTTCTTTTGTATCATTCGCAAAAATATATGGAATTTTTTATTATTATTGAGTTCATTTTGTATCATTCGCAAAAATATGATATGGAATTTTCTATTATTATTGAGTTCATTTTGTGTCATTCACTAGACATTCTCACACCACCCATCCTGAGTAATGCTATTTACTGTACAACAAGTTCTAAATTTGTATTATGCATGAGAGCTTTAATTGTATTCTCATAGTCATTCATTTTAGTTTACCCACATAAATCCTTAAATCACTTTTAAGGCAGAGTCAAGTATGGACCCCATTTTACTCACATCAAAAATACCAGAAATTAGCTTGTGATTGCTTAACATAAAAAAAAATCATCAAAATTGATAAATGTAAATGCAGTATTTGCTCATTTTGTCATCAACAATCGCCATCAGTACTCAGAAAGTCAGAAATGGTTTTTTATTTTAGGAGGGTATCTAGTTATAATGGGTAAAGAATGGCCATATATCTTCACTTAGAAGTCAAGTTCAACTGAAGACAACATAAACCTTGATCTACAATCACATAATCATACTTATGAAATAATACACATCTGTCATTGTTTTGCTAATTCTAACAGCAGATTAAAAGCCAATAAAACACAACACGAAAATATTTCCATCAACACAGAAATCATGGCAAACTTATCATTAAAATCATGCATAATGCCACTATTAACACATTTATCATTAAAATCATGCATAATGCCACTATTAACACATTTATCATTAAAATCATGCATAATGCCACTATTAACACATTTATCATTAAAATCATGCATAATGCCACTATTAACACATCATTAAAATCATGCATAATGCCACTATTAGCACATTTATCATTAAAATCATGCATAATGCCACTATTAACACATTTATCATTAAAATCATGCATAATGCCACTATTAACAAATTTATCATTAAAATCATGCGTAATGCCACTATTAACACATTTATCATTAAAATCATGCATAATGCCACTATTAACACATTTATCATTAAATCATGCATAATGCCACTATTAATACATTTATCATTAATAACACTTAATAGCAATGATAGCATATTTATCATTAAAACACACAACAGCAATGATAACAAAATATTAAAATGCAAGGCAGTAATATGTCTTTTTTAAAACATTTGAACATATATAACACATCATAAAAATGACATATATAAGTGTAAATGATATATGTTACACATCAAGTAGAAATGACAAATGTAACAAATCAAGTATCAATGACCTATATAGCACATGAAGTAGAAATAAATTATGTAACACATGTATAAATGACATATGTAACACATCATGCATCAATGACATATGTAACACATTAAGCAGAAATTACATATGTAACACATCATGCATCAATGACATATGTAACACATGAAGCAGAAATGACATATGTAACACATCAAGTGCAAATGACATGTAAAACATCAAGTGTAAATGACATGTAACACATTAAGCAGAAATGACATATGTAACACATCAAGTGCAAATGACATGTAAAACATCAAGTGTAAATGACATGTAACACATTAAGCAGAAATGACATATATAACACATCAAGTGCAAATGACATGTAAAACATCAAGTGTAAATGACATGTAAGACATCAAGTATAAATGACATATGCAACACACAAAGTGTGTGTGTGCATGTGAGTGTGGATATGTGTAATGGATTTTTAATGTAGCTTTAAAAAATGTCAGTCAATTCACTACCATGTCTGCAGCGTGGCAGTTTATAGTGATGTCTAGCACTGGAGCATCATGCTGCAAACATTTAGCATTGTGTCTAATCCAGTCTTACCTTGAAACCAGGCTGACCACTCCTACCACTCACCTGTTAATGCTGAGTGTCTAGCCAGGCAGATTTTTATACCATTTGTATAAGTCTTCATGATGACTTGGCTGGGGTTCAGACCCATGGTCTCCAACATCCAAGGTGGATGCTCTAATCAATAGGCCATCCAAGCAGTCCAACACATGGAGTATAAATTAAATATGTAGAACATCATTTATAAATGTCATATGTAACAAATCACTTACATATGATATATGTAACATGTCATGTATAAATGTCATATGTAATACATGAAGTATAAATGACATGTAACACATCAAGTATAAATGACATATGTAACACATCAAGTATAAATGAAATCTAAAACATATCAAGTATAAATAGACATATGTAAAGCATATAACACATCATGCATAAATAACATGTAATACATCAGGTGTGTGTGTGTGTTATTTAGATTGTTAATGTACCTTTAACAATTTTTCAGTCACATAGCTTCCATATCTGTAGTGTGACAGTTTATTATGATGTCTAGCACTGGGTCATCATGCCACAGATATGTGGCTATATGTCCCACCCAGTCAAATTATCCTAACACAAGGCCAACCAGTCCTAACACTAACCTCTTAATGCTGAGTGCCAGGCAAGGCAGCGGTTGGTATCATTTTTACAAGTCTTTGGTATGACTCGGCCAGGGTTTGAACCTGTGACCTCCCACATCTGAGATGGACACTCTAACTACAGTCATAACACATCAGATATAAATCATCTATGCAATACATTATTATAAATAGATATATGTAACACATGTATAATTGACATGTAATGCATTATGCATTGACATATGTAACCCATTGAGAATAAAAGTGACATATGTAACATCATGTACAAATGATATATGTAACACATCAAGTATAACTGACATAATATAACACATGGAGTGTCAATAACATGTATAACACATTATGTATAAATGACATGAAATACATCAAGTATAAATAGTTATAGGCAACACACACACACACACACATATATATATATATATATATATATATATATATATATATATATATATATATATATATATATATATATATATATATATATATATATAAGTAGCACATATGTATATAATAAATGACATGCAACACATCAAGTATAACTGACATAATATAACACATGGAGTGTCAATAACATGTATAACACATTATGTATAAATGACATGTAACATATCAAATATAAATAGTTATAGGCAACACACACACACACATACACACACACACACACACACACACATATATATATATATATATATATATATATATATATATATATAAGTAGCACATATGTATAGAATAAATGACATGTAACACATCAAGTATAAAAGATATTTGTAACATAAATAAATGTTATATGTAACACATTATGTATAAATTATATGAACACTTCATGTGTAAATGACATATGTAACACATCAAGCATAATCAATATATGTAACACGTTATGTATAAATGACAAATATACAAATCATGTAATAATGACATGTAACACATGACATAAAATGACATGTAGCACATCACATATATGTATAAATGAAATATAACAAAACATATAATTGATGTATGTAAGATATCACATATAAAAGACAAGTAACAAATCACAAAACTTGACATGTAGCACATCTTATATAAATAACACATGTAACACCTCACATAAAATGACATGAAACATACCTTGTGTAAATGACACATTGAATGCATCAAAGAAATACTGTCAACATCTATGTCACATCACAGAAGAGCATACACATCAGGAGTATGATGGTGCTTAAACTTAAAATTTATGTCTAAAAATAATATTAATTGAAGGTGAGTAATTGAAATGGGCATTTTATGGGTATTAATCAGGAGTGAGTAATTAAAATAGGCATGTGATGGGCATTAAACTAAAGTGTGTGATTACAATAGCCATAATGGGCATAAATTGGAGGTAAGGAATTAAATAGGCATTGAAGGTATTAATCTAAGTTTAGTAATTAAAATAGGCATTGAAGGTATTAATCTAAGTTTAATAATTAAAATAGGCATGATGGGTAATTAATTTAAGGTGAGGAATTTTAGTAGGCATTGAAGTTATTAATCTAAGTTTAATAATTAAAATAGGCATGATGGTTATTAATTTAAGGTGAGGAATTAAAATAGGCATTGAAGGTATTAATCTAAGTTTAATAATTAAAATAGGCATGATGGTTATTAATTTAAGGTGAGGAATTAAAATAGGCATTGAAGGTATTAATCTAAGTTTAGTAATTAAAATAGGCATGATGGGTATTAATTTAAGGTGAGGAATTAAAATAGGCATTGAAGGTATTAATCTAAGTTTAGTAATTAATGTAGGCATTGAAGGTATTAATCTAAGTTTAGTAATTAATATAGGCATTGAAGGTATTAATCTAAGTTTAGTAATTAAAATAGGCATGATGGGTATTAATTTAAGGTGAGGAATTTTAGTAGGCATTGAAGTTATTAATCTAAGTTTAGTAATTAAAATAGGCAAGATGGGTATTAATTTTTGGTGAGGTGTTAAAAAAGGCATTATGGGTAGTAATCTTATTTGAGAAATTAAAATAGGCATGATGGGTATTAATATAATGTGAGTAATTAAAAACAGGCATTAAAGCTATTAATCAAAGTTGATGAGTTAATATAGGCTTGATGAGTGTTAATCTAAGCTGATTAATTAAAATAGGTATGACTGGTAACAATAAAGGGAAGTAATAGAAATAAGTGGACAAGTGGTCTAAAGTGCTCACCATTCTGGATCACTGCCATCTCACCTCTGTCTGCATGGGTTCTAATCTTGGGTTTAGCCAGTGTGGGTATGTGAGAAAGCTTGCCAGTAGCTTTTCATGGGTCAGTGGTTCTTTCCTGGGTTTTCCTGGGTTCTTCCTCCACCATTTGTACTGGCTACCATGAACAGCCTATCTTGTGTTAAACATTACTATAACAAAAACAATCACTAAACAGAGAGGCATAATACACATTTACAGCAAGGCTCAAACCATTTATGAATGAAGCTTGCTAAATTCTTTGAAATCAGGGCTTGTCATTAGTTCACAGGTCAAATTATCCAGGCTCCTGAGACATCAAATTTGAGACAGATAACCATACTATGTAGTATATACACATGGTATGATTGTTGTTGCAGTTTTTTAATGTGACAGATTACTCAGGTAGTTAAGTGTTTACTTTTGATGTGTTTTCTACAATTCACTTGTAATATATCTTAATGTACTGAGGTGTAGAGTAGGAAGGGTTGTTTCCCTTAGCAGAGAATCATATAAACTAGTAAAATCATCAAACATATGTTAGTGCCTTTCCTGTATTATTTCTGTTTGATTTTTGAGTTATGTTTGTTACATTAATGCCAAAAAAGGGGCAGTAACTGAAAATTGATTTAGAAAGGCAGCTGTAGATAGTAGCTTTGTTACATAAACACCAAGTAAGGGGCAGTAATTGAAGCTTGTTGACCTAATAATGCATTTGTAAATCAGTAGCTTTGTTACATAAACACCAAGTAAGGGGCAGTAATTGAAGCTTGTTGACCTAATAATGCATTTGTAAATCAGTAGCTTTGTTACATAAACACCAAGTAAGGGGCAGTAATTGAAGCTTGTTGACCTAATAATGCATTTGTAAATCAGTAGCTTTGTTACATAAACACCAAGTAAGGGGCAGTAATTGAAGCTTGTTGACCTAATAATGCATTTGTAACTCAGTAGCTTTGTTACATAAACACCAAGTAAGGGGCAGTAATTGAAGCTTGTTGACCTAATAATGCATTTGTAAATCAGTAGCTTTGTTACATAAACACCAAGTAAGGGGCAGTAATTGAAGCTTGTTGACCTAATAATGCATTTGTAAATCAGTAGCTTTGTTACATAAACACCAAGTAAGGGGCAGTAATTGAAGCTTGTTGACCTAATAATGCATTTGTAAATCAGTAGCTTTGTTACATAAACACCAAGTAAGGGGCAGTAATTGAAGCTTGTTGACCTAATAATGCATTTGTAAATCAGTAGCTTTGTTACATAAACACCAAGTAAGGGGCAGTAATTGAAGCTTGTTGACCTAATAATGCATTTGTAAATCAGTAGCTTTGTTACATAAACACCAAGTAAGGGGCAGTAATTGAAGCTTGTTGACCTAATAATGCATTTGTAAATCAGTAGCTTTGTTACATAAACACCAAGTAAGGGGCAGTAATTGAAGCTTGTTGACCTAATAATGCATTTGTAAATCAGTAGCTTTGTTACATAAACACCAAGTAAGGGGCAGTAATTGAAGCTTGTTGACCTAATAATGCATTTGTAAATCAGTAGCTTTGTTACATAAACACCAAGTAAGCAGCAGTAATTGAAGCTTATTGACCTAATAATGCATTTGTAAATCAGTAGCTTTGTTACATAAACACCAAGTAAGGGGCAGTAATTGAAGCTTGTTGACCTAATAATGCATTTGTAAATCAGTAGCTTTGTTACATAAACACCAAGTAAGGGGCAGTAATTGAAGCTTGTTGACCTAATAATGCATTTGTAAATCAGTAGCTTTGTTACATAAACACCAAGTAAGGGGCAGTAATTGAAGCTTGTTGACCTAATAATGCATTTGTAAATCAGTAGCTTTGTTACATAAACACCAAGTAAGGGGCAGTAATTGAAGCTTGTTGACCTAATAATGCATTTGTAAATCAGTAGCTTTGTTACATAAACACCAAGTAAGGGGCAGTAATTGAAGCTTGTTGACCTAATAATGCATTTGTAAATCAGTAGCTTTGTTACATAAACACCAAGTAAGGGGCAGTAATTGAAGCTTGTTGACCTAATAATGCATTTGTAAATCAGTAGCTTTGTTACATAAACACCAAGTAAGGGGCAGTAATTGAAGCTTGTTGACCTAATAATGCATTTGTAAATCAGTAGCTTTGTTACATAAACACCAAGTAAGGGGCAGTAATTGAAGCTTGTTGACCTAATAATGCATTTGTAAATCAGTAGCTTTGTTACATAAACACCAAGTAAGCAGCAGTAATTGAAGCTTGTTGACCTAATAATGCATTTGTAAATCAGTAGCTTTGTTACATAAACACCAAGTAAGGGGCAGTAATTGAAGCTTGTTGACCTAATAATGCATTTGTAAATCAGTAGCTTTGTTACATAAACACCAAGTAAGGGGCAGTAATTGAAGCTTGTTGACCTAATAATGCATTTGTAAATCAGTAGCTTTGTTACATAAACACCAAGTAAGGGGCAGTAATTGAAGCTTGTTGACCTAATAATGCATTTGTAAATCAGTAGCTTTGTTACATAAACACCAAGTAAGGGGCAGTAATTGAAGCTTGTTGACCTAATAATGCATTTGTAAATCAGTAGCTTTGTTACATAAACACCAAGTAAGGGGCAGTAATTGAAGCTTGTTGACCTAATAATGCATTTGTAAATCAGTAGCTTTGTTACATAAACACCAAGTAAGGGGCAGTAATTGAAGCTTGTTGACCTAATAATGCATTTGTAAATCAGTAGCTTTGTTACATAAACACCAAGTAAGGGGCAGTAATTGAAGCTTGTTGACCTAATAATGCATTTGTAAATCAGTAGCTTTGTTACATAAACACCAAGTAAGGGGCAGTAATTGAAGCTTGTTGACCTAATAATGCATTTGTAAATCAGTAGCTTTGTTACATAAACACCAAGTAAGGGGCAGTAATTGAAGCTTGTTGACCTAATAATGCATTTGTAAATCAGTAGCTTTGTTACATAAACACCAAGTAAGGGGCAGTAATTGAAGCTTGTTGACCTAATAATGCATTTGTAAATCAGTAGCTTTGTTACATAAACACCAAGTAAGGGGCAGTAATTGAAGCTTGTTGACCTAATAATGCATTTGTAAATCAGTAGCTTTGTTACATAAACACCAAGTAAGGGGCAGTAATTGAAGCTTGTTGACCTAATAATGCATTTGTAAATCAGTAGCTTTGTTACATAAACACCAAGTAAGGGGCAGTAATTGAAGCTTGTTGACCTAATAATGCATTTGTAAATCAGTAGCTTTGTTACATAAACACCAAGTAAGGGGCAGTAATTGAAGCTTGTTGACCTAATAATGCATTTGTAAATCAGTAGCTTTGTTACATAAACACCAAGTAAGGGGCAGTAATTGAAGCTTGTTGACCTAATAATGCATTTGTAAATCAGTAGCTTTGTTACATAAACACCAAGTAAGGGGCAGTAATTGAAGCTTGTTGACCTAATAATGCATTTGTAAATCAGTAGCTTTGTTACATAAACACCAAGTAAGGGGCAGTAATTGAAGCTTGTTGACCTAATAATGCATTTGTAAATCAGTAGCTTTGTTACATAAACACCAAGTAAGGGGCAGTAATTGAAGCTTGTTGACCTAATAATGCATTTGTAAATCAGTAGCTTTGTTACATAAACACCAAGTAAGGGGCAGTAATTGAAGCTTGTTGACCTAATAATGCATTTGTAAATCAGTAGCTTTGTTACATAAACACCAAGTAAGGGGCAGTAATTGAAGCTTGTTGACCTAATAATGCATTTGTAAATCAGTAGCTTTGTTACATAAACACCAAGTAAGGGGCAGTAATTGAAGCTTGTTGACCTAATAATGCATTTGTAAATCAGTAGCTTTGTTACATAAACACCAAGTAAGGGGCAGTAATTGAAGCTTGTTGACCTAATAATGCATTTGTAAATCAGTAGCTTTGTTACATAAACACCAAGTAAGGGGCAGTAATTGAAGCTTGTTGACCTAATAATGCATTTGTAAATCAGTAGCTTTGTTACATAAACACCAAGTAAGGGGCAGTAATTGAAGCTTGTTGACCTAATAATGCATTTGTAAATCAGTAGCTTTGTTACATAAACACCAAGTAAGGGGCAGTAATTGAAGCTTGTTGACCTAATAATGCATTTGTAAATCAGTAGCTTTGTTACATAAACACCAAGTAAGGGGCAGTAATTGAAGCTTGTTGACCTAATAATGCATTTGTAAATCAGTAGCTTTGTTACATAAACACCAAGTAAGGGGCAGTAATTGAAGCTTGTTGACCTAATAATGCATTTGTAAATCAGTAGCTTTGTTACATAAACACCAAGTAAGGGGCAGTAATTGAAGCTTGTTGACCTAATAATGCATTTGTAAATCAGTAGCTTTGTTACATAAACACCAAGTAAGGGGCAGTAATTGAAGCTTGTTGACCTAATAATGCATTTGTAAATCAGTAGCTTTGTTACATAAACACCAAGTAAGGGGCAGTAATTGAAGCTTGTTGACCTAATAATGCATTTGTAAATCAGTAGCTTTGTTACATAAACACCAAGTAAGGGGCAGTAATTGAAGCTTGTTGACCTAATAATGCATTTGTAAATCAGTAGCTTTGTTACATAAACACCAAGTAAGGGGCAGTAATTGAAGCTTGTTGACCTAATAATGCATTTGTAAATCAGTAGCTTTGTTACATAAACACCAAGTAAGGGGCAGTAATTGAAGCTTGTTGACCTAATAATGCATTTGTAAATCAGTAGCTTTGTTACATAAACACCAAGTAAGGGGCAGTAATTGAAGCTTGTTGACCTAATAATGCATTTGTAAATCAGTAGCTTTGTTACATAAACACCAAGTAATGGGCAGTAATTGAAGCTTGTTGACCTAATAATGCATTTGTAAATCAGTAGCTTTGTTACATAAACACCAAGTAAGGGGCAGTAATTGAAGCTTGTTGACCTAATAATGCATTTGTAAATCAGTAGCTTTGTTACATAAACACCAAGTAAGCAGCAGTAATTGAAGCTTATTGACCTAATAATGCATTTGTGAATCAGTAGCTTTGTTACATAAACACCAAGTAAGGGGCAGTAATTGAAGCTTGTTGACCTAATAATGCATTTGTAAATCAGTAGCTTTGTTACATAAACACCAAGTAAGGGGCAGTAATTGAAGCTTGTTGACCTAATAATGCATTTGTAAATCAGTAGCTTTGTTACATAAACACCAAGTAAGGGGCAGTAATTGAAGCTTGTTGACCTAATAATGCATTTGTAAATCAGTAGCTTTGTTACATAAACACCAAGTAAGGGGCAGTAATTGAAGCTTGTTGACCTAATAATGCATTTGTAAATCAGTAGCTTTGTTACATAAACACCAAGTAAGGGGCAGTAATTGAAGCTTGTTGACCTAATAATGCATTTGTAAATCAGTAGCTTTGTTACATAAACACCAAGTAAGCAGCAGTAATTGAAGCTTATTGACCTAATAATGCATTTGTAAATCAGTAGCTTTGTTACATAAACACCAAGTAAGCAGCAGTAATTGAAGCTTATTGACCTAATAATGCATTTGTAAATCAGTAGCTTTGTTACATAAACACCAAGTAAGGGGCAGTAATTGAAGCTTGTTGACCTAATAATGCATTTGTAAATCAGTAGCTTTGTTACATAAACACCAAGTAAGGGGCAGTAATTGAAGCTTGTTGACCTAATAATGCATTTGTAAATCAGTAGCTTTGTTACATAAACACCAAGTAAGGGGCAGTAATTGAAGCTTGTTGACCTAATAATGCATTTGTAAATCAGTAGCTTTGTTATATAAACACCAAGTAAGGGGCAGTAATTGAAGCTTGTTGACCTAATAATGCATTTGTAAATCAGTAGCTTTGTTATATAAATGCCAAATAAAGGGCAGTACCTGAAACTTGATATAATAAGATCAATATTTTATATGAATAGCCTTATGGTTACCAAAATTTAGTTGAAATTTATATCTGTTTCAAGAGTTTCCCAAATTCCTCACATCTACTCCAAAGAGTTTCACACAGTCCTCACATCTATTTCAAAGAGTTTCACACAGTCCTTACATCTACTCCAAAGAGTTTCACATAGTCCTCACATCTACTCCAAAGAGTTTCACACAGTCCTCACAACTACTCCAAAGAGTTTCACATAGTCCTCACATCTACTCCAAAGTGTTTCACACAGTCCTCACATCTACTCCAAAGTGTTTTACATAGTCCTCACATCTACTCCAAAGGGTTTCACACAGTCCTCACATCTACTCCAAAGAGTTTCACACAGTCCTCACATCTACTCCAAAGAGTTTCACACAGTCCTCACATCTACCCCAAAGAGTTTCACACAGTCCTCACATCTACCCCAAAGAGTTTCACACAGTCCTCACATCTACTCCAAAGAGTTTCACACAGTCCTCACATCTACTCCAAAGTGTTTTACACAGTCATCAAATGGCATTCCATCATCTTCTTTAGTAAAAGTGGATACATTTTTAACATTAATTTGCCAATAAAAAATGGCTTGCAAATTCTGGGGGTCTGTTTGCATCCCATTGGTTGAAAACCAGTGTATTGCAATCCTTTTGCAGAACAGATACTAAATCATTAAATTATTTGAATCTTTATTAATGTAAGATATAATGTTGTTATCAATGTAATCATTATAGTGTTATTTGTTGTGTTGAGTAGGATATGTTGTTTTCAATGTAATCATTATAGTGTTGTTTGTAGTGTTGAGTAGGATATGTTGTTTTCAATGTAATCATTATAGTGTTGTTTGTTGTGTTGAGTAGGATATGTTGTTTTCAATGTAATCATTATAGTGTTGTTTGTAGTGTTGAGTAGGATATATTGTTTTCAATGTAATCATTATAGTGTTGTTTGTAGTGTTGAGTAGGATATGTTGTTTTCAATGTAATCATTATAGTGTTGTTTGTAGTGTTGAGTAGGATATGTTGTTTTCAATGTAATCATTATAGTGTTGTTTGTAGTGTTGAGTAGGATATGTTGTTTTCAATGTAATCATTATAGTGTTGTTTGTTGTGTTGAGTAGGAAATGTTGTTTTCAATGTAATCATTATAGTGTTGTTTGTAGTGTTGAGTAGGATATGTTGTTTTCAATGTAATCATTACAGTGTTGTTTGTTGTGTTGAGTAGGAAATGTTGTTTACCAAGATATTCAGTATAAGTGGCCCTAGTATTGTGGTACTCTTTTGGAGGCTATATCCCATTTACTATTTATCCCAGTTACTATTTGAGGATCCGGACTTAAAACATTGTTTTTACCTGTACAAATAGTTTTCAATTAGTTTGATCCAGTTCTAAATAGAATAATAAGCTTTTGTTGTTTTGATGATGACTGGAAGACTATTGAAGACCTTGAACAATTCTTCCTGGATAATGAAAGCTTCTTATAAATATGTTGGGTTATTTTTCCCATATTCAACAGTGTTACAATTGGGGTCTTAAACTAAGTAACAAGATAAGGTAACACCCAACAAGCATTCAAATTTCCAAAAAATAAATTTATTTCATTAAAATATAAAATCAAACAAATAGTAAGTATTAAAAATAATTTACAGTGTTGAATTCCTTGAATATTATCCTAAATTGTAATAATATCAATTTAACATTAATCTGAAAACTATCCAAAGGTGTTTAAATGAAAGTTCTAATGTGCTTATGTGCTAGCACCTCTGAAGAAACAGTTCCATTATCCAAGTAATCCCGTGAAAGTTGAATATCACTAAAGTCATTGAAAGTTTCACATAGTCCAACAGAATTATATAAATGTTCAAATCCATGATTAATTTCACATAGTCCAACAGAATTATTTAAATGTTCAAATCCATGATTAATTTCACATAATCTGATATAATTATTAAAAAGTTCAAATCCATGATTAATTTCACATAGTCCAACAGAATTATTTAAATGTTCAAATCTGTGAATAATTTCACATAGTCCAATAGAATTATTTAAATGTCCAAATCCATGATTAATTTCACATAATCTGACATAATTATTAAAAAATTCAAATCCATTATTAATTTCACATAGACCAACAGAATTATTTAAATGTTCAAATCTAATTTTAATTTCACATAGTCCAATAGAATTATTTAAATGTTCAAATCCATGAATAATTTCACATAGTCCAACAGAATTATTTAAATCTTCAAATCCATGATTAATTTCACTTAATCCAACAGAATTATTTAAATATTTAAATCTATGATTAACTTCACAAAATCTGACATAATTATTTAAATGCTCAAATTTATCTAACTGTAGCAGGTTTTTATAGGTTTGTGCTGATGGTTTTACCCTAAAAATATGTCAGTAATAAAATTAGTGTCCAATGTTTGTACAACATAATTTAATGTTTTAAAAGGAATGTTATTTCTACTTTTCCTAAGTGACCATAGGTCTGATTGAACTTTTTTTAAGTATGTGATCATTCGGCAATTATGCTATTATCTACTTGTACAGCATGGACTTTTATATAATCATTCCACAGTAATCTTTTATCCACTTGTACACAGAGGATCTTGATATGATCATTCCACAGTAAGTTATTAACCACTTGTACACAGAGGATCTTGGTATGATCATTCTACAGTAAGCTATTAACCACTTGTACACAAAGGATTTTGATATGATCATTCTACAGTAAGCTATTAACAACTTATACACAGAGGATCATGATATGATCATTCCACAGTAAGCTATTAACCCCTTGCACACAAAGGATCTTTATATGATCACAGTAAGCTATTATCCACTTATACACCAAGGACTTTTATATGATCATTCAACTTTTATCCACTTGTACACTGAGGATTTTGACATGATCATTCCACAGTAAGCTATTAACCACTTGTACACAAAGGATTTTGATATGATCATTCTACAGTAAGCTATTAACCACTTGCACACAAAGGATTTTTGATATATTCATTCTACAGCAAGCTATTAACCCCTTGCACACAAAGGATCTTTATATGATCACAGTAAGCTATTATCCACTTATACACCAAGGACTTTTATATGATCATTCAACTTTTATCCACTTGTACACTGAGGATTTTGACATGATCATTCCACAGTAAGCTATTAACCACTTGTACACAAAGGATCTTGAGATGATCATTCTACAGTAAGCTATTAACCACTTGCACACAAAGGATCTTGATATGATCATTCTACAGTAAGCTATTAACCTCTTGTACACAGAGGATCATGATATGATCATTCCACAGTAAGCTATTAACCTCTTGCACACAAAGGATCTTTATATGATCACAGTAAGCTATTATCCACTTGTACACCAAGGACTTTTATATGATCATTCAACTTTTATCCACTTGTACACTGAGGATTTTGACATGATCATTCTATAGTAAGCTATTAACCACTTGTACACAGAAGATCTTGATATGATCACAGTAATCGTTTATCCACTTGTACACAGATGATCATAATATGATCATTCTACAGTAAGCTATTAACCACTTGTACACAGAGGATCTTGATATGATCATTCTACAGTAAGCTATTAACCCCTTGTACACAGAAGATCTTGATATGATCATTCTATAGTAAGCTATTAACCACTTGTACACAGAGGATCTTGATATGATCATTCTACAGTAAGCTATTAACCACTTGCACACAGAGGATCATGATATGATCATTCCACAGTAAGCCATTAACCTCTTGCACACAAAGGATCTTTATATGATCACAGTAAGCTATTATCCACTTATACACCAAGGACTGTTTTATGATCATTCAACTTTTATCCACTTGTACACTGAGAATTTTGACATGATCATTCCACAGTAAGCTATTAACCACTTGTACACAAAGGATCTTGATATGATCATTCTACAGTAAGCTATTAACCACTTGCACACAAAGGATCTTGATATGATCATTCTACAGTAAGCTATTAACCTCTTGCACATAGAGGATCATGACATGATCATTCCACAGTAAGCTATTAACCTCTTGCACACAAAGGATCTTTATATGATCACAGTAAGCTATTATCCACTTGTACACCAGGACTTTTATATGATCATTCAACTTTTATCCACTTGTACACTGAGGATTTTGACATGATCATTCCACAGTAAGCTATTAACCACTTGTACACAGAAGATCTTGATATGATCACAGTAATCGTTTATCCACTTGTACACAGATGATCATAATATGATCATTCTACAGTAAGCTATTAACCACTTGTACACAAAGGATCTTGATATGATCATTCTACAGTAAGCTATTAACCCCTTGTACACAGAAGATCTTGATATGATCATTCTACAGTAAGCTATTAACCACTTGTAAACAGAAGATCTTGATATGATCATTCTACAGTAAGCTATTAACCACTTGTACACAAAGGATTTTGATATGATCATTCTATAGTAAGCTATTAACCACTTGTACACAGAGGATCTTGATATGATCATTCTACAGTAAGCTATTAACCACTTGCAGACAGAGGATCATGATATGATCATTCCACAGTAAGCCATTAACCACTTGTACACAGAAGATCTTGATATGATCACAGTAATCGTTTATCCACTTGTACACAGATGATCATAATATGATCATTCTACAGTAAGCTATTAACCACTTGTACACAGAGGATCTTGATATGATCATTCTACAGTAAGCTATTAACCCCTTGTACACAGAAGATCTTGATATGATCATTCTATAGTAAGCTATTAACCACTTGTACACAGAGGATCTTGATATGATCATTCTACAGTAAGCTATTAACCACTTGCACACAGAGGATCATGATATGATCATTCCACAGTAAGCCATTAACCTCTTGCACACAAAGGATCTTTATATGATCACAGTAAGCTATTATCCACTTATACACCAAGGACTTTTATATGATCATTCAACTTTTATCCACTTGTACACTGAGGATTTTGACATGATCATTCCACAGTAAGCTATTAACCACTTGTACACAAAGGATCTTGATATGATCATTCTACAGTAAGCTATTAACCACTTGCACACAAAGGATCTTGATATGATCATTCTACAGTAAGCTATTAACCTCTTGCACATAGAGGATCATGATATGATCATTCCACAGTAAGCTATTAACCTCTTGCACACAAAGGATCTTTATATGATCACAGTAAGCTATTATCCACTTGTACACCAGGACTTTTATATGATCATTCAACTTTTATCCACTTGTACACTGAGGATTTTGACATGATCATTCCACAGTAAGCTATTAACCACTTGTACACAGAAGATCTTGATATGATCACAGTAATCGTTTATCCACTTGTACACAGATGATCATAATATGATCATTCTACAGTAAGCTATTAACCACTTGTACACAAAGGATCTTGATATGATCATTCTACAGTAAGCTATTAACCCCTTGTACACAAAGGATCTTGATATGATCATTCTACAGTAAGCTATTAACCCCTTGTACACAGAAGATCTTGATATGATCATTCTACAGTAAGCTATTAACCACTTGTACACAAAGGATTTTGATATGATCATTCTATAGTAAGCTATTAACCACTTGTACACAGAGGATCTTGATATGATCATTCTACAGTAAGCTATTAACCACTTGCAGACAGAGGATCATGATATGATCATTCCACAGTAAGCCATTAACCTCTTGCACACAAAGGATCTTTATATGATCACAGTAAGCTATTATCCTCTTGTACACCAAGAACTTTTATATGATCATTCAACTTTTATCCACTTGTACACTGAGGATTTTGACATGATCATTCCACAGTAAGCTATTAACCACTTGTACTCAGAAGATCTTGATATGATCACAGTAATCTTTTATCCACTTGTATACAGATAATCATAATATGATCATTCTACAGTAAGCTATTAACCACTTGTACACAAAGGATCTTGATATATTCATTCTACAATAAGCTATTAACCATTTGTACACAGAGGATCTTGATATGATCATTCTACAGTAAGCTATTAACCACTTGTACACAGAGGATCATGATATGATCATTCCACAGTAACCTATTAACCTCTTGCACACAAAAGATCTTTATATGATCACAGTAAGCTATTATCCTCTTGTACACCAAGGACTTTTATATGATCATTCAACTTTTATTCACTTGTACACTGAGGATTTTGATATGATCATTCCACAGTGAGCTATTAACCACTTGCACACAAAGGATCTTGATATGGTCATTCTACAGAAAGCTATTAACCTCTTGCACACAGAGGATCATGATATGATCATTCCACAGTAAGCTATTAACCACATGTACACAGAGGATCATGATATGATCATTCCACAGTAAGCCATTAACCTCTTGCACACAAAGGATCTTTATATGATCACAGTAAGCTATTATCCTCTTGTACACCAAGGACTTTTATATGATCATTCAACTTTTATCCACTTGTACACTGAGGATTTTGACATGATCATTCCACAGTAAGCTATTATCCACTTGTACTCAGAAGATCTTGATATGATCACAGTAATCTTTTATCCACTTGTATACAGATAATCATAATATGATCATTCTACAGTAAGCTATTAACCACTTGTACACAAAGGATCTTGATATATTCATTCTACAGTAAGCTATTAACCATTTGTACACAGAGGATCTTGATATGATCATTCTACAGTAAGCTATTAACCACTTGTACATCAAGGACTTTTATATGATCATTCAACTTTTATCCACTTGTACACTGAGGATTTTGATATGATCATTCCACAGTAAGCTATTAACCACTTGTACACAAAGGATTTTGATATGATCATTCTACAGTAAGCAATTAACCACTTGTACACTGAGGAAATTGGTATGATCATTCTACAGTAAGCTATTAACCACTTGTACACAAAGGATCTTGATATGATCATTCTACAGTAAGCTGTTAACCTCTTGCACACAGAGGAGCATGATATGATCATTCCACAGTAAGCTATTAACCACTTGTACACAGAGGATCATGATATGATCATTCCACAGTAACCTATTAACCTCTTGCACACAAAAGATCTTTATATGATCACAGTAAGCTATTATCCTCTTGTACACCAAGGACTTTTATATGATCATTCAACTTTTATTCACTTGTACACTGAGGATTTTGATATGATCATTCCACAGTAAGCTATTAACCACTTGCACACAAAGGATCTTGATATGGTCACAGAAAGCTATTAACCTCTTGCACACAGAGGATCATGATATGATCATTCCACAGTAAGCTATTAACCACATGTACACAGAGGATCATGATATGATCATTCCACAGTAAGCTATTAACCTCTTGCACACAAAGGATCTTCATATGATCACAGTAAGCTATTATCCACTTGTACACCAAGGACTTTTATATGATCATTCAACTTTTATCCACTTGTACACTGAGGATTTTGACATGATCATTCCACAGTAAGCTATTAACCACTTGTACACAGAAGATCTTGATATGATCACAGTAATCGTTTATCCACTTGTACACAGATGATCATAATATGATCATTCTACAGTAAGCTATTAACCACTTGTACACAAAGGATCTTGATATGATCATTCTACAGTAAGCTATTAACCCCTTGTACACAGAAGATCTTGATATGATCATTCTACAGTAAGCTATTAACCACTTGTACACAGAAGATCTTGATATGATCATTCTACAGTAAGCTATTAACCACTTGTACACAAAGGATTTTGATATGATCATTCTATGGTAAGCTATTAACCACTTGTACACAGAGGATCTTGATATGATCATTCTACAGTAAGCTATTAACCACTTGCACACAGAGGATCATGATATGATCATTCCACAGTAAGCCATTAACCTCTTGCACACAAAGGATCTTTATATGATCACAGTAAGCTATTATCCTCTTGTACACCAAGGACTTTTATATGATCATTCAACTTTTATCCACTTGTACACTGAGGATTTTGACATGATCATTCCACAGTAAGCTATTAACCACTTGTACTCAGAAGATCTCGATATGATCACAGTAATCTTTTATCCACTTGTATACAGATAATCATAATATGATCATTCTACAGTAAGCTATTAACCACTTGTACACAAAGGATCTTGATATATTCATTCTACAGTAAGCTATTAACCATTTGTACACAGAGGATCTTGATATGATCATTCTACAGTAAGCTATTAACCACTTGTACATCAAGGACTTTTATATGATCATTCAACTTTTATCCACTTGTACACTGAGGATTTTGATATGATCATTCCATAGTAAGCTATTAACCACTTGTACACAAAGGATTTTGATATGATCATTCTACAGTAAGCAATTAACCACTTGTACACTGAGGAAATTGGTATGATCATTCTACAGTAAGCTATTAACCACTTGCACACAAAGGATCTTGATATGATCATTCTACAGTAAGCTGTTAACCTCTTGCACACAGAGGAGCATGATATGATCATTCCACAGTAAGCTATTAACCACTTGTACACAGAGGATCATGATATGATCATTCCACAGTAACCTATTAACCTCTTGCACACAAAAGATCTTTATATGATCACAGTAAGCTATTATCCTCTTGTACACCAACGACATTTATATGATCATTCAACTTTTATTCACTTGTACACTGAGGATTTTGATATGATCATTCCACAGTAAGCTATTAACCACTTGCACACAAAGGATCTTGATATGGTCATTCTACAGAAAGCTATTAACCTCTTGCACACAGAGGATCATGATATGATCATTCCACAGTAAGCTATTAACCACATGTACACAGAGGATCATGATATGATCATTCCACAGTAAGCTATTAACCTCTTGCACACAAAGGATCTTCATATGATCACAGTAAGCTATTATCCACTTGTACACCAAGGACTTTTATATGATCATTCAACTTTTATCCACTTGTACACTGAGGATTTTGACATGATCATTCCACAGTAAGCTATTAACCACTTGTACACAGAAGATCTTGATATGATCACAGTAATCGTTTATCCACTTGTACACAGATGATCATAATATGATCATTCTACAGTAAGCTATTAACCACTTGTACACAAAGGATCTTGATATGATCATTCTACAGTAAGCTATTAACCCCTTGTACATAGAAGATCTTGATATGATCATTCTACAGTAAGCTATTAACCACTTGTACACAGAAGATCTTGATATGATCATTCTACAGTAAGCTATTAACCACTTGTACACAAAGGATTTTGATATGATCATTCTATGGTAAGCTATTAACCACTTGTACACAGAGGATCTTGATATGATCATTCTACAGTAAGCTATTAACCACTTGCACACAGAGGATCATGATATGATCATTCCACAGTAAGCCATTAACCTCTTGCACACAAAGGATCTTTATATGATCACAGTAAGCTATTATCCTCTTGTACACCAAGGACTTTTATATGATCATTCAACTTTTATCCACTTGTACACAGAGGATTTTGATATGATCATTTTACAGTAAGCTATTAATCTCTTGTACACAAAGGATCTTGATATGATCATTCTACAGTAAGCTATTAACCACTTGTACACAAAGGATCTTGATATGATCACAGTAAGCTATTATCCTCTTGTACACCAAGGACTTTTATATGATCATTCAACTTTTATCCACTTGTACACTGAGGATTTTGACATGATCTTTCTACAGTAAGCTATTAACCACTTGCACACAAAGGATCTTGATATGATCATTCTACAGTAAGCTGTTAACCTCTTGCACACAGAGGAGCATGATATGATCATTCTACAGTAAGCTATTAACCCCTTGTACACAGAAGATCTTGATATGATCATTCTACAGTAAGCTATTAACCACTTGTACACAAAGGATCTTGATATGATCACAGTAATCTTTTATCCATTTGTACACCAAGGACTTTTATATGATCATTCAACTTTTATCCACTTGTACACTGAGGATCTTGATATGGTCATTCTACAGTAAGCTATTAACCACTTGTACACAAAGGATCTTGATATATTCATTCTACAGTAAGCTATTAACCACTTGTACACAGAGGATCTTGATATGATCATTCTACAGTAAGCTATTAACCACTTGTACATCAAGGACTTTTATATGATCATTACACAGTAATCTATTATTATCTTGTACAACAATTTTAACTTGATCTAACCATTCCACAGTAAGTTATTATTCATTTGTATATTAAGTATCATGATATACTATTTCCCATTGTTAAGGTTTGTTATTAATACAAATTAGGAATTGTGAATACAAATATCAATTCTTGAAATTGAAAAATGTTGCATTTTGATTCATCAGCATATTTTTGAGTTCTTCATTTGGGTCAGAGTAAAGTTATATGATTGAGGCCCTGACTTCATCTAGAATAAAACTTTACTTGACTTCAAACTTTACTTGACTTCAAACTTTCCTTGACTTCAAACTTTACTCAAACTTCCTACTAATCAGAAGGTGAAAGTTTACATGTTAATTCAAAATCTGGAATAACATCTATTACTCTAAATATTTACTTCAGCTTTTTAATGACAGTGAGGCCTGTATTAAGTCAACAGTATTTTATTACTGAATTTCATGTATTTAGTCAGTCTTTAACATGACTGAGATTCTTGTATGTAGTCAATTATTCCATTAACTGAGAGGCCTGTATTTAGTCAATCTTTACCATGACCGAGAAGCCTGTATTTAGTCAGTCTTTACCATGACTGAGAGGCTTGTATTTAGTCAATCTTTACCATGACTGAGAGGCTTGTATTTAGTCAATCTTTACCATGACTCAAGGCTTGTATTTAGTCAATCTTTACCATGACTGAGAGGCTTGTATTTAGTCAATCTTTACCATGACTCAAGGCTTGTATTTAGTCAATCTTTACCATGACTGAGAGGCCTTCTAATGCCAGAGTATTATGAACACACCAGGTTTCCTAATGTCAAGGCCTTACAGTGCCAGATGGTATTAAGAACATGCCAGGCTTCCTAACCTCAAGACCTTATAGTGCCAGAAGGTATTAAAACACATGAGGCTTCCTAATTTCAAGGCTTTACAGTGCCAGATGGTATTAAAAACACAAGGCTTCCTAACCTCAAGGCCTTACAGTGCCAGATGGTATTAAGAACACATAAGACCATCTAACCTCAAGGCCTTATAGTGCCAGAGAGTATTAAGAATACTTGAGACTTCATAGCATTGAGGATTATTCTTGACAAAAGAACCATTCAAGTCATTAATTTGTCATCCTCTTGCATCAGTCAATATGAGGCTTATTAATTTATGGAACTGGATTATTCACATGGACAAAGGTCAGTAATGGTATGTTGGTTGATGAAAGCATAAAAATATTAACAAATAAAACAATCTAAATTGCCTGTGATGTTACCACTAATTTTAAAGTATTACAACCTTCTAACTCTGAATGCACTTAACAACCTTTTGGCACCAAATCTTTGATATGTATCCTGAAATGTATAACTTGAATATCTTTGCACTGAATGGTTCTGTATCTGAGTGGAATTTAGATGTGAAAAAAATATATCAATTTGGTATTTCCAGAATTCCATAGATAACTAGTTCTGAAAATATTCACCATTTCAGGTAAACTCCCCTGATGATTCAGGTGTTTTGGCTGGAAATTGGTCAGGCAACTATACTGGAGGCACATCACCCCTAGACTGGGCAGGCAGTGTGGCCATATTGGAGGAGTTTTACAAAACCAAATGTCCTGTGAAGTTTGGGCAGTGCTGGGTCTTCTCTGGACTTGTAACTACAGGTAACAGAAAGAGTTTTATGTATTATGATAATTGTCATAGGATTTTAGAAGGTGGTAATTTTTATTGATTTGAAGTTTTAGAAGCTGAAGCTGAAGTCTCTTGCTGTAAAACAACATCTCTGCAAATACCAATCATGAAACCCCTAATACAATTGTAATTGTTTTTCTAAACCATAACAATTACAATTTTGAAAATCACAAAACTCTAAATGAAAATGCTGTTACAACTCTATGGTCTTGAAATAACTGACATGTTTTGTAAAATTCAATAAATAATTTATTTCCCAAGAATATAAAGGGAAAATTTAAAAAAGAACTTATAGAATTGTGAATTAAATCCCAATTAGTCCTAAAAGTTCTATCACAAGTCCAAATGTGTGAAGTTGAAATTGAATTCCAGTGGTATTCCAAATAAATTCTGATACTGAATTTCTTGATGTTCCTGTTTTCTCCAGTCTGCTAATGTACCAGTGGCCTCGAGTGTGGCAATGTGCTAAGAGTGTTTTAGCATACCACAATGATATAATCCAAAATGTTTTTGTCTGATTTCACTATAATTCCAATTTAATTTTCTAATCTAAGAATATTATTGACCACTTTGTAATTCATGTGATTAATAATTTGCATAAATAAGTTCACCCAAATGAAAAACTGAATACAACACCCCCCCTATTTAACTTAAGTGGCAATTACCAATTTCTGAAAATACTCTGTCACTTCTGGAATTTTCCATTCAAAACATTTCTCAGTAAAGAAACTAGACTATAAACATGTTTATTATTAACAATGATCTGAATATTTAATCCACAGCCATAGAAATATATTATCTATATATTAAGTTGTTTACAAAATAAATGTTGTGGGTCAAGTGCACCTTGAGTTTTGGATAAAGTCAAGAACAAAACACAAATATATTTAACATATAATCATTAAGAAAAGACAACAAATAATCCAAATTAAATATTCATGACACTGCTTTTTCAATTGACCCTTTAACTGAGGCAATGTATGTGAACCATGTTTGGAAATCATATGCAGTTTCAATTCACTAAATTCATTCTATTGTAAATGAATTTGTTTAGCTTCATCTGAAGACAACAGCTGTCTCCAGCTGACCAAAATCTAGGCCAATTTTAATACAGCATGTAAACAACTCTAGCAACATGCTACTTGAGACAAGATCATAGTGGTTTGTTAATGGAAATCAGATATGTATCAAATGAGGACTTCCATTTTTTAAATATATTTTATTTATGTTTTCTAGTGGGATTTAACGAAGTTATGAATTTTATAATGTGATTTATATTAAAATTCTTGGATTTTTTTATATACATATACAGCAATTAACAGATTATAGATTGTATGACATAGATATAAGTTGTCAATGCACAAGTGTATTTCAGACTAGTTTATCTTCATTTAATAAAAACTTTTTTGTGTGCCCCCTTTTATTAATCCATTCCACCCACCATCAATTAGGTAAATACATCATTTACTTCATTTTTCTGATTTGGTTGGTTATAATACAGTTCCATTTATAAAATTATCGCATTCTATGGATGCCATTAACTGTGCTAAAGTGTGGTCAAACTGTATTTATACTTCATGTAAAGGATGCTGGTATTTTTGTACTTTATGTAAGGGATACATGTATTTATTCTGCAAGTAAAGGATACATATATTTATATGTAATGTAAATGATAAATGTATTGAAACTTCATATAAATGATACATGTATTTATACCTCATGTAAAGACACATACATTTATACTTCATATATAGGATACATGTATTTATATACTCATGTAAAGGATACATGTATCTATACTTCATCTAAAGGATGCATCTGTTTATACTTCATCTAAAAGATACATCTATTTATACTTCATGTAAAATTTACATGTATTTATACTTCATATAAAGGATACATCTGTTTATACTTCATATAAAATTTACATCTATCTATACTTCATATCAAAGATACATCTATTTATGCTTCATATAAAGGATACATTGATTTATGTTTCATAAAAAGGATACATGTATTCATATTTCATCCAAAGGATACATCTATTTATACTTCATATAAAGGATACATCTATGTATACGTCATATAAAGGACACATGTATTTTACATCACATTAAGGATACATTTATTTATCCTTCATGTAAAGGTTACATTTATTTATACTTTGCATAAAATATACATATATTTATACTTAGTATAAAGGATACATGTATTTATCATTTATGTAAAGGATACATGCATGAATTAATAGAGGGTACTTATTTGTATCTCAGAAACACAAATGCTTTCAATTCTCTTCACCCAGATAAAATGCTACATTTAAGCAATTTCAAAATGTATAGACCCAGATCTGCCATTGCATAAAATACCAAATGAAGAAATGAGTACCAATGTTCATTAAGATCTGCCATTGCATAAAATACCAAATGAAGACCAATGTTCATTAAGATCTGCCATTGCATAAAATACCAAATGAAGACCAATGTTCATCAAGATCTGCCATTGCATAAAATACCAAATGAAGAAATGAAGACCAATATTCATCAAGATCTGCCATTGCATAAAATACCAAATGAAGAAATGAGTACCAATGTTCATTAAGATCTGCCATTGCATAAAATACCAAATGAAGACCAATGTTCATTAAGATCTGCCATTGCATAAAATACCAAATGAAGACCAATGTTCATCAAGATCTGCCATTGCATAAAATACCAAATGAAGACCAATATTCATCAAGATCTGCCATTGCATAAAATACCAAATGAAGACCAATGTTCATCAAGATCTGCCATTGCATAAAGTACAAATGAAGACCAATATTCAAGAAGATCTACCATTGCATAAAATACCAAATGAAGACCAATATTCATCAAGATCTGCCAATGCATAAAATACCAAATGAAGAAATGAACAGCAATGTTCATCAAGATCTGCCATTGCATAAAATACCAAATGAAAACCAATATTCATCAAGATCTGCCATTGCATAGAATACTAAATGAAGACGAATGTTCATCAAGATCTGCCATTGCATAAAATACCAAATGAAGACCAATGTTCATTAAGATCTGCCATTGCATAAAATACCAAATGAAGACCAATGTTCATCAAGATCTGCCATTGCATAAAATACCAAATGAAGACCAATATTCATTAAGATCTGCCATTGCATAAAATACCAAATGAAGACCAATGTTCATCAAGATCTGCCATTGCATAAAATACCAAATGAAGACCAATATTCATCAAGATCTGCCATTGCATAAAATACCAAATGAAGACCAATGTTCATCAAGATCTGCCATTGCATAAAGTACAAATGAAGACCAATATTCAAGAAGATCTACCATTGCATAAAATACCAAATGAAGACCAATATTCATCAAGATCTGCCAATGCATAAAATACCAAATGAAGAAATGAACAGCAATGTTCATCAAGATCTGCCATTGCATAAAATACCAAATGAAAACCAATATTCATCAAGATCTGCCATTGCATAGAATACTAAATGAAGACGAATGTTCATCAAGATCTGCCATTGCATAAAATACCAAATGAAGACCAATGTTCATCAAGATCTGCCATTGCATAAAATACCAAATGAAGAAATGAAGACCAATATTCATCAAGATCTGCCATTGCATAAAATACCAAATGAAGACCAATGTTCATCAAGATCTGCCATTGCATAAAATACCAAATGAAGACCAATATTCATCAAGATCTGCCATTGCATAAAATACCAAATGAAGACCAATGTTCATCAAGATCAGCCATTGCATAAAATACCAAATGAAGAAATGAAGACCAATATTCATCAAGATCTGCCATTGCATAAAATACCAAACGAAGAAATGAAGACCAATGTTCATCAAGATCAGCCATTGCATAAAATACCAAATGAAGACCAATATTCATCAAGATCTGCCACTGCATAGAATACCAAATGAAGAAATGAAGACCAATGTTCATCAAGATCTGCCATTGCATAAAATACCAAATGAAGACCAATGTTCATCAAGATTTGCCATTGCAAAAATACCGAATGAAGAAATGAACACCAATGTTCATCAAGATCTGCCATTGCATAAAATACCAAATAAAGACCAATGTTCATCAAGATCTGCCATTGCATAAAATACCAAATGAAGACCACTATTCATCAAGATCTGCCATTGCATAAAATACCAAATGAAGACCAATATTCATCAAGATCTGCCAATGCATAGAATACCAAATGAAGAAATGAAGACCAATGTTCATCAAGATCTGCCATTGCATAAAATACCAAATGAAGACCAATATTCATCAAGATCTGCCATTGCATTAAATACCAAAAGAAGAAATGAAGACCAATGTTCATCAAGATCTGCCATTGCATAAAATACCAAATGAAGAAATGAAGACCAATGTTCATCAAGATCTGCCACTGCATAAAATACCAAATGAAGACCAATGTTCATCAAGATCTGCCATTGCATAAAATATCAAATGAAGACCAATATTCATCAAGATCTGCTCTTGCATAAAATACCAAATGAAGACCAAAATTCATCAAGATCTGCCATTGCATATAATACCAAATGAAGAAATGAAGACCAATGTTCATCAAGATCTGATATTGCATAAAATACCAAATGAAGACCAATATTCATCAAGATCTGCCATTGCATAAAATACCAAATGAAGACCAATGTTCATCAAGATTTGAAATTTCATAAAATACCAAATGAAGAAATCAAGACCAATGTTCATCAAGATCTGCCATTGCATAAAATACCAAATGAAGATCAATGTTCATCAAGATGTGCCATTGCATACAATACCAAATGAAGACCAGTATTCATTGAGATCTGCCATTGCATAAAATACCAAATGAAGACCAATGTTCATCAACATCTGCCATTGCATAAAATACCAAATGAAGAAATGAAGACCAATATTCATCAAGATCTGCCATTGCATAAAATACCAAATGAAGAAATGAAGACCAATGTTCATTAAGATCTGCCATTGCATAAAATACCAAATGAAGACCAATGTTCATCAAGATGTGCCATTGCATAAAATACCAAATGAAGACCAATATTCATCAAGATCTGCCATTGCATAAAGTACAAAATGAAGACCAATGTTCATCAAGATCTGCCATTGCAAAAAATACCAAATGAAGACCAATGTTCATCAAGATCTGCCATTGCATAAAATACCAAATGAAGACCAATATTCATCAGGATCTGCCATTGCAAAAAACACCAAATAAAGAGCAATATTCATCAAGATCTGCCATTGCATAAAATACCAAATGAAGAAATGAAGACCAATGTTCATCAAGATCTGCCATTGCATAAAATACCAAATGAAGAAATGAAGACCAATGTTCATCAAGATCTGCCATTGCATAAAATACCAAATGAAGAAATGAAGACCAATGTTCATCAAGATCTGCTCTTGCATAAAATGCCAAATGAAGACCAATATTCATCAAGATCTGCCATTGCATAAAATACCAAATGAAGAAATGAAGTCCAATATTCATCAAGATCTGCGATTGCATAAAAATACCAAATGAAGACCAATGTTCATCAAGATTTGCAATTTCAAAAAATACCAAATGAAGAAATGAAGACCAATATTCATCAAGATCTCCCATTGCATAAAATACCAAATGAAGACCAATGTTCATCAAGATGTGCCATTTCATAAAATACCAAATGAAGACCAGTATTCATCGAGATCTGCCATTGCATAAAATACCAAATAAAGACCAATGTTCATCAAGATCTGCTAATGCATAAAATACCAAATGAATAAATGAAGACCAATATTCATCAAGATCTGCCATTTCATAAAATACCCAATGAAGAAATGAAGACCAATGTTCATCAAGATCTGCCATTGCATAAAATACCAAATGAAGACCAATGTTCATCAAGATCTGCCATTGCATAAAATACCAAATGAAGACCAATATTTATCAAGATCTGCCATTGCATAAAATACCAAATGAAGAAATGAAGAGCAATGTGCATCAAGATCTGCCATTGCATAAAATACCAATGGAAGACCAATATTCATCAAGATCTGCCATTGCATAAAATACCAAATGAAAAAATGAAGACCAATGTTCACCAAGATCTGCCATTGCATAAAATACCAAATGAAGACCAATGTTCATCAAGATCTGCCATTGCATAAAATACCAAATGAAAAAATGAAGACCAATGTTCATCAAGATCTGCCATTGCATAAAATACCAAATGAAGAAATGAAGACCAATGTTCATCAAGATCTGCCATTGCATAAAATACCAATGGAAGACCAATATTCATCAAGATCTGCCATTGTATAAAATACCATATGAAGACCAATTTTCATCAAGATCTGCCATTGCATAAAATACCAATGGAAGACCAATATTCATCAAGATCTGCCATTGCATAAAATACCAAATGAAAAAATGAAGACCAATGTTCATCAAGATCTGCCATTGCATAAAATACCAAATGAAGACCAATGTTCATCAAGATCTACCATTGCATAAAATACCAAATGAAAAAATGAAGACCAATGTTTATCAAGATCTGCCATTGCATAAAATACCAAATGAAGAAATGAAGACCAATGTTCATCAAGATCTGCCATTGCATAAAATACCAATGGAAGACCAATATTCATCAAGATCTGCCATTGCATAAAATACCATATGAAGACCAATATTCATCAAGATCTGCCAATGCATGAAATACCAAATGAAAAAATGAAGACCAATGTTCATCAAGATCTGCCATTGCATAAAATACCAAATGAAGTCCAATGTTCATCAAGATCTGCCATTGCATAAAATACCAAATGAAGACCAATATTCATCAAGATCTGCCATTGCATAAAATACCAAATGAAGACCAATGTTCATCAAGATCTGCCATAACATAAAATACCAAATGAAGACCAATGTTCATCAAGATCTGCCATTGCATAAAATACCAAATGAAGACCAATATTCATCAAGATCTGCCATTGCATAAAATACCAAATGAAGACCAATATTCATCAAGATCTGCCATTGCATAAAATACCAAATGAAGACCAGTGTTCATCAAGATCTGCCATTGCATAAAATACCAAATGAAGACCAATATTCATCAAGATCTGCCATTAAGTACCAAATCATAGTAGAACCTTTTTTAGCCAGATTTTAAGCATGGCTCCTTGAAATATTCGCCAGAAGATGGTCTGGTAAAAAATAATTTTTCTTTTAATATCAGAATAAGGCTTTCTTAATACTGTATTTTGAAAGTGATTGGTTGGATGGATGAGGATGGTGTAATATGTCTTAGTAATGATGAGATGGTATTATGTTTTGAAAACAATATTGACAGTTTTATTGGTTGATTGAGATACTGAGACACAGCATCCTTTTAAAAAAGAACACTTATTGATATCATTTTAAGCCTACAATAGAAATGTTGTCTAATTGGTCACAGAAAGTATGTCTAGATAAGTTAACAATAGACATGTCTTGAATGGTCACAGAAAGTATGTTTAGATAAGTTAACAATAGACATGTCTTGAATGGTCACAGATAGTATGTCTAGATAAGTTAACAATATACATGTCTTGAATGGTCACATAAAGTATGTCTAGATAAGTTAACAATAGACATGTCTTGAATGGTCACTGAAAGTATGTCAAGATAAGTTAACAAAAGACATGTCTTAAATGGTCACAGACAATATGTCTAGAAAAGAGAGTGATAAATATCTTTGTAGTTTTGTATGAATGTTGAACCATGCACCTTCTTTTTGCATTCCAGTGTGTCGGACTCTGGGAATACCCGCCAGAAGCGTGACCAACTTCTCATCAGCTCATGACTCAGATGGCAGTGTGTCTATAGATGTATACATCAACAAGGACATGGAAACCTTGGATCACATGAGCAGTGATTCCATCTGGTACAGAAATAATTAAATTGGATTTTGTCTGTAAAGGACACTCATTCATTGGACCACAAAAATGCCCTTTATTTGCAAGTGGTCTTCATAAATAGGTTTGAAAATAATTTTAAAATATTTCTTTAGAAAGGGACTGTTAAATGTTACCTTCCACTACAAGTATATGTAGATCTGATGACAAGTACAGGATTTGTCAGACTTTTAATATATCAATAAAAGATTATCTTGTCTGTAGAAAAGGTGGACAAGTTTTCAGCATGTATGGCAAATACCAAGAATGCATTGCTTATATACAGGCACCTCAGACAGAGTTATGCAAATGTAAAAATGTCTTCTGTCATGCATATTGTTATTTCATACTTTGTGAAAATCATATTTTTATGCCAGTAGAAAATTCTTGTTTACATACAGTTTTTAGTCTCCATGTCACCTAATGACAGAAATGTTCATTTGTCTGAAAACATTGAATCAATAGCAGATTACCTTTACATGCAGGTTTCAGATGAAACAGGTATTGCTGTATATTTATGGACAATGAGATCTGCAACAAAAGATACCTATACAAAGGAAGCATGTTCATAAAAGTTACGATTAAAAACCTCAGTGAAAGTATTATATCTTTCTTTTTTTTGTTTCACTTGTGACAGAGTAGCTGAGTTCAACTTTTAATTTTTAATTTTAAATATCTCCTGCTTTTATTAGCAGATGAGCACTATTTTGCTTAGATGTGCATCACGAAGGAAAGAGTATCTTTAGAAATTGGTGGCAAATGATATTAAAGATCAAGTCACAGGAAGTAACTGTTTAAGTTTTGGAGGGTGCTAAATGGTTAAAATTTTGGATCTAACAGTTATATCTATTATTGCAATGATTAATTAATATGAATTTTTATAGACAATGTACGGATGGTTACCAATGAATATAAGCTACTAGTGTGAAAGTCAAAAGGTCAAGATCATTGTGGTTGGATTCCAATGACTTTATGCTAGAAAACAGTTTGTAATGTGTCTGTAGATACATTGTTGACATTCATGAACATAATGAATTATTGAGGATGATAGATCTTTTTGTTAAAGCTCTATTCACAGTGTTTTTTGAGGTAAATGGTTAAATATATTATGAAGTGACTGTATCTTCTGTTTCCATACATGAAGTGTTATCAGGTTTATCACATGTTAGCAGAGGAAATGGGTCACAATAATGTGTCCAGAGTGATAAGGGAAACAGCAACATCATCACAGGAAGATGATACATTCATGTACATTCTTAAAATTAAGGACACAAATTTAATATGGACAGAGGAAACAATTCATCACAAATGTCTAATTGCATGGAATAGAATGGACTTTCTAGTATGGCATAAATGATGTCTAATTATCATGACCCTTGTAAGTACTTCATGATAATTCCCCAAAGTCATTGCACAAAAAATCTCATGTCCAGCTGTCTTTTTATTCATTACTCATCTATCCATTTATATCTCACACAACCTTTCATCTATCCATCCATGTGTATCTCATTCTATCACACAACCTTTCATCTATTCATCCATTTGTCTCTCATTCTATCACACAACCTTTCATCTATCCATCCATTTGTCTCTCATTCTATCATGCAACCTTTCATCTATCCATCCATTTGTCTCTCATTCTATCATGAAACCTTTCAGCTATCCATCCATTTGTCTCTCATTCTATCATGCAACCTTTCATCTATCCATCCATTTGTCTCTCATTCTATCATGAAACCTTTCAGCTATCCATCCATTTGTCTCTCATTCTATCATGCAACCTTTCATCTATTCATACATTTGTCTCTCATTCTATCACACAACTTTTCATCTATCCATCCATTTGTCTCTCATTCTATCATGCAACCTTTCATCTATCCATCCATTTGTCTCTCATTCTATCATGAAACCTTTCTGCTATCCATCCATTTGTCTCTCATTCTATCATGAAACCTTTCATCTATTCATCCATTTGTCTCTCATTCTATCATGCAACCTTTCATCTATCCATCCATTTGTCTCTCATTCTATCATGCAACCTTTCATCTATCCATCCATTTGTCTCTCATTCTATCATGCAACCTTTCATCTATCCATCCATTTGTCTCTCATTCTATCATGCAACCTTTCATCTATCCATCCATTTGTCTCTCATTCTATCATGCAACCTTTCATCTATCCATTTGTCTCTCATTCTATCATGCAACCTTTCATCTATCTATCCATTCATCTCTCATTCTATCATGCAACCTTTCATCTATCCATCCATTTGTCTCTCATTCTATCATGCAACCTTTCATCTATCCATCCATTTGTCTCTCATTCTATCATGCAACCTTTCATCTATCCATCCATTTGTCTCTCATTCTATCATGCAACCTTTCATCTATCCATCCATTTGTCTCTCATTCTATCATGCAACCTTTCATCTATCCATCCATTTGTGTCTCATTCTATCATGCAACCTTTCATCTATCCATCCATTTGTCTCTCATTCTATCACACAACCTTTCATCTATCCATCCATTTGTCTCTCATTCTATCATGCAACCTTTCATCTATCCATCCATTTGTCTCTCATTCTATCATGCAACCTTTCATCTATCCATCCATTTGTCTCTCATTCTATCATGCAACCTTTCATCTATCCATCCATTTGTGTCTCATATTTATTTTGCAACCTTTCATCTATCCATCCATTTGTGTCTCATTCTATCATGCAACCTTTCATCTATCCATCCATTTGTCTCTCAGTCTGTCACACAACCTTTCTTCCTTCCATCCATCCATTTGTCTCTTGTTCTATTACACAACTTTCCATTTATCCATCCATTCATCTCTCATTCTATCACACAACCTTTCTTCCATCTATCCATCCATTTATCTCTGTTGGTCACATAAGCTTTCATCTATGAATCCTCTGGTCTCTCATTCTATCACTTAAACATCTATTTATTCATCCTTTTGTCTCTCATTCTATCACACAACTTAGCAACTAGTTATGCATATTTTAGTAGATGGCTGTGATACTTGGTACATAGTATGGTCATCATCTGGTTTCCTACATAAAATAATGGTTTCATACATAAAATAATGGTTTTCTACATAAAATAATGGTTTCATACATAAAATAATGGTTTTCTACATAAAATAATGGTTTTCTACATAAAATAATGGTTTCATACATAAAATAATGGTTTCATACATAAAAAAATAGTTTTCTGCATAAAATAATGTTTTTCTACATAAAATAATGAATTCCTACATAGTATCATTTTCCATGATTGAAGTCCAATGAGACTTCATACTCTATTTTCCATTATTGAAATCCTAACTAGATCTCACACAGTAGTATCATTTTCCATGATTGAAGTCCCTGTGAGATCTCATACAGTAATGTCATTTTCCATTATTGATTCTGGGTCAATGTATAAATATGGATTTTAGCATTTATAATGTAGAATTTACATATTCCATTTTTGAAATCCCAACCATATCTCTCACAATACCATTATTTTTCCATTACTGAGATTCCTGCCAGATCTCACACAATAGCATCATTTTTCAATTAATGAATACCTAGCCAGATCTAGTACAGCAGTGTAATTTTCCATTGCCAGATCTCACATGGTAGTATCATTTTCCATTATTAAAATCCCAGCCAGATCTCACCACAAGATCATTTTTTTCATTATTGAAATCCTAGCAAAATCCTGTCCAGTTTGAGTACACATGTGATTCTCTTGTATACTTTGTGAAAGGAATATGATGGACAAAATGATTATTTCTGAGTTAGTATTTAAGAACTAGATCAGGAATAAATGCAGACTGAGTTATCTATGAATATCAGGTGAGGTATTTATGAATACTAGGTGAGGTATTTATGAATGCTGAATGAGGTATTTATGAATACCAGTTGAGGTATTTATGAATACTAGGTGAGGTAAATTTTAATACTAGGTGAGGTATTTATGAATGCCAGATGAGGTATTTATGAATACCAGTTGAGGTATTTATGAATACCAGTTGAAGTATTTATGAATACCAGGTGGGGTATTTATGAATACCAGATGAGGTTTTTATGAATACCATGTGCCACGGTTCTTTTTAATCATCAGCCATGACATTTTGTCCATTCAAATACAGACATATATGGATTTAAAGAAATCAAACAACACATCAAGTTTCTGAAGGATATATTATTTCTATAAATGTAACTCTTTGATAATCTTAAAAATATTATTAAATAAAAATGAAAAGTATGAATATTTTATGTACATAAATAAAGTTAATTATTGTCTTTGTTGTCATTTTCGGTACTTTTTAATACTACACCATGCATATACTTCAAATGTCCTTATTCATCCACATCCTTGTCTTCTGTACTTTATCCCATGCATATGCCTATACATATATAGAATTCCATCCTGGCACACTTTTTTTATTGTGTACAAAATTCTTTACAATTTTTATGTCATTATTTCTTTGTCATTAGGAATCATGTTGGCATCTGTGTTTTTCTTAGTTTGTTATATATTTTACTGCTTTGAATATGAAATTTTAACCAATCAGAAACATTTTTGCATTTATATATAGGTAAAAAAATCTGTAGAGTTAAATAAATTAGAAAGAATTTATGTATGTCAGGAATTTCCATGTGTGGAATGATGTCTGGATGGCTAGACCCGATCTGCCAGATGGTTATGGAGGCTGGCAAGCTATCGATGCAACTCCCCAAGAGACCAGTGAAGGTAAATTTTTAATTTTTACACTATTTTCAATGTTGGTGATTTCAGGTCAGTCATGTACACAGTAATGCATTGATTGAGCTGAATGTTAGTCATTTCAAGTCAGTCATGTATGAAGTAATATGTTATTAGAACTTAAAAATAGATATAGAAGTCAGTCAAGTATGGAGTAATACATTATTTGAACTTAAAAGTAGATATAGAAGTCAGTCATGTATGGAGTAAATGTTATTTAAACTTAATGATAGATATATAAAATGGTTATCAATACAAATGACTTAAGGAGCAAAATAACATTCTAATATGAGATGAAATTTGGTTTTTGTGCGAGTAAAGTATATAAGTGAAGAATATAAGATTGGCATAAACCTTCATAATTGCATATGGATAAAATTATAAAAAAACCTAAAATGTTTGGTGTTACATGATATTTTTAAGAATTTTCTTGATACAAGATTGATGATTGTAATAATTGATAAAATTGCAGGAGTGTTTTGCATGGATACAGCATCCATCTGTATTTTACAGGAGTGTTTTGCATGGATACAGCATCTGTATTTTACAGGAGTGTTTTGCATGGGTCCCGTATCAGTCAAGGCAATTAAAAATGGTGAGCTATATCTTCCCTATGATGGACCATTCTGTTTTGGAGAGGTCAATGCGGACAAAGTCATTTGGATGGTCCAGGAAGATGGCAGTCTGGAGGTCTATGCTGTCAGGGAAAATATGTAAATATGGATTTAACATTTGTAATGTAGAGTTTGTAGATTTGAGATCAGGAAATTATTACATATCATACAAGAATTTTTATAATATCAGTGTTGCAGCATTTCATAAACCTGTATCATGTTTTCAGCATAAAAATCTTTCTCTTTTTCAAAATAAATCTACTTCATATTTTCAGCATACACCTGTTTCTCCTTTTTAGTGTAAACTTGTTTAACATTTTCAATATAAATCTGGTTCACATTTTTAGTGTAAACTTGTTTAACATTTTCAACATAAATATGTTTCACATTTTTAGTGTAAACATATTGTTTAACATTTTCAATATAAATCTGTTTCACATTTTTAGTACTAGACAAGACCAAGGTCAGAGATTAATGTAGTGTAAACATTTTTCATTGTAGGTCATTAACTACAAATCCCATGGAAGTAATAGTAGAGGCTGAAACTTGGTGTACTTATGTTTCTTTCTCAAAAACATATTTGGATCATGATTTATTACTAAACATACACTGCCTTGCTGTCCCAGGCAAATAAGAAATGGCAACCTGGTCTGTTGCATAGGTAGAAGTCAGATAAGAGTAGTTTCCCTTTGTAATCACTGCAACAACTGATGCTTGGTCATCATGTTCTCTCATCTTGACAAATCAGTCTTTTATCTTAACACCACTGTCTTTACTCATGACAAATCAGTCTTTTATCTTAACACCAGTCTTTACTCATGACAAATCTGTCTTTTATCTAAACACCACTGTCTTTACTCATGGCAAATCAGTCTTTTATCTTAACACCACTGTCTTTACTAATAACAAAACAGTCTTTTATCTTAACACCACTGTCTTTACTCATGACAAATCAGTCTTTTATCTTAACACCACTGTCTTTACTCATGGCAAATCAGTCTTTTATCTTAACTCCACTGTCTTTACTCATGGCAAATCAGTATTTTATCTTAACTCCACTGTCTTTACTCATGGCAAATCAGTATTTTATCTTAAAACCACTGTCTTTACTCATGGCAAATCAGTCTTTTATCTTAACACCACAATCTTTACTCATGACAAATCTGTCTTTTATCTTAACACCACTGTCTTTACTCATGGCAAATCAGTCTTTTATCTTAACACCACTGTCTTTACTCATAGCAAATCAGTCTTCTATCTTAACACCACTGTCTTTACTCATGACAAATCAGTCTTTTATCTTAACACCACAATCTTTACTCATGACAAATCTGTCTTTTATCTTAACACCACTGTCTTTATTAATAACAAAACAGTCTTTTATCTTAACACCACTGTCTTTACTCATAACAAAACAGTCTTTTATCTTAACACCACTGTCTTTACTCATAACAAAACAGTCTTTTATCTTAACACCACTGTCTTTACTCATGGCAAATCAGTCTTTTATCTTAATGCCACTGTCTTTACTCATGGCAAATCAGTATTTTATCTTAAAACCACTGTCTTTACTCATGGCAAATCAGTTTTTTATCTTAACACCACTGTCTTTACTCATGACAAATCAGTCTTTTATCTTAACACTACTGTCTTTACTCATAACAAAACAGTCATTTATCTTAACACCACTGTCTTTACTCATGGCAAATCAGTCTTTTATCTTAACACCACTGTCTTTACTAATGACAAATCAATTTTTTTATCTTAACACCACTGTCTTTACTCATGACAAATCAGTCTTTTATCTTAACACCACTGTCTTTACTCGTAACAAAACAGTCTTTTATCTTAACACCACCATCTTTACTCATGGCAAATCAGTCTTTTATCTTAACACCACTGTCTTTACTCATGACAAATCAGTTTTTTTTATCTTAACACCACTGTCCTTACTCATGACAAATCAGTCTTTTATCTTAACACCACTGTCTTTACTCATGACAAATCCATCTTTTATCTTAACACCACTGTCTTTACTCATGGCAAATCAGTATTTTATCTTAACACCACAGTCTTTACTCATGACAAATCTGTCTTTTATCTTAACACCACAGTATTTACTCATGGCAAATCAGTCTTTTATCTTAACACCACTGTCTTTACTCATAGCAAATCAGTCTTTTATCTTAACACCACTGTCTTTACTCATGAGAAATTAGTTTTTTTTATATCTTAGCACCACTGTCTTTACTCATGACAAATCCGTCTTTTATCTTAACACCACTGTCTTTACTCATGACAAATCCGTCTTTTATCTTAACAACTCTGTCTTTACTCATAGCAAATGTCTTTTTTCTAAACACCACTGTCTTTACTCATGGCAAATTAGTCTTTTATCTTAAGACCACTGTCTTTACTCATCACAAATCAGTCTTTTATCTTAACACCACTGTCTTTACTCATGGCAAATTAGTCTTTTATCTTAACATTACTGTCTGTACTCATGACAAATCAGTCTTTTATCTTAAAACCACTGTCTTTACTCATGATAAATCAGTCATTTTATCTTGACAACATTGCTTTCTTTGCACCTTTTTTCCAAAATCAGTTTCAGGACTCTAATGGCCTAATTGGTTAGAGCATTTGTATTAGATGTGGGAGGATTCAGTTTCAAACCCCAGCCAAGTCCTATCAAAGACTTATAGAAAATGATATTCTGCCTTGAATGACACTCAGCATTAAGAGGGTTAGAGTTAGGACTGGTTGGCCAGGTGTCAGGATAATATGAATGACTGGGTTAGACATCATGCTACATGTCTGCAGAATGATCCCCAGTGCTAGACATTACTATAAATTGCCACACTGCTGATATGATAACAATGTGGTTTAAATTGATAAAGCTATTTTAAAAATGAAAATAAACCACCCAAAAACCACACTTGTTCTTACTGTTCAAAGATATGCTTTCATTAAGACTCTTTTAACCAGGAACACTTGGATTATTTGTTCTGCTTACAAGCAATTAATCTAAGACCAGATAAATGTTTTGCACATATTTTGCTTATGAGGTTATGATAGATGGCACCAACATAGCATCTGAGCCAAACTCTTCCATAAAAATTACATTACTGATGCAATATTCCCAACCATGTTTTAAATATTTTACATTTGTTACATATATTTTTTAAATACCTTTCACACAAAGTTAACATTTCTATTTTTATATTTTATCTTGCTAAAGTTTATGTTTTCTTGATGTTTGACCTTTAGTTTGCAATATGTAGTGGCTACTGTACCGACATGCTATAAACACATGGTGCTTATCAAGCAAGAGTTTTATCTTAAATAAATTCACTCTTAGTGTTCATGTTCACTATAGTTTGGGTGACTTCTTCACAGCCAAGTTCATAATCAGTGTTCATGTTCACTATAATTTGTGTGACTTCTTCACAGCCAAGTTCAATGTTAGTGTTCATGTTTACTATAGTTTGGGTGACTTCTTCACAGCCAAGTTCATAATCAGTGTTCATGTTCACTATAGTTTGGGTGACTTCTTCACTGCCAAGTTCATAATCAGTGTTCATGTTCACTATAGTTTGGGTGACTTCTTCACAGCCAAGTACATAATCAGTGTTCATGTTCACTATAGTTTGGGTGACTTCTTCACAGCCAAGTTCATAATCAGTGTTCATGTTCACTATAGTTTGGGTGACTTCTTCACAGCCAAGTTCATACCCAGTGTTCATGTTCACTATAGTTTGGGCGATTTCTTCACAGCCAAGTTCATAATCAGTGTTCATGTTCACTATAGTTTGGGCGATTTCTTCACAGCCAAGTTCATTGTTAGTGTTCATGTTTACTATAGTTTGGGTGACTTCTTCACAGCCAAGTTCATAATCAGTGTTCATGTTTACTATAGTTTGGGTGACTTCTTCACAGCCAAGTTCATAATCAGTGTTCATGTTTACTATAGTTTGGGTGACTTCTTCACAGCCAAGTTCATAATCAGTGTTCATGTTCACTATAGTTTGGGTGATTTCTTCACAGCCAAGTTCATAATCAGTGTTCATGTTCACTATAGTTTGGGTGACTTCTTCACAGCCAAGTTCATAATCAGTGTTCATGTTCACTATAGTTTGGGTGACTTCTTCACAGCCAAGTTCATTGTTAGTGTTCATGTTTACTATAGTTTGGGTGACTTCTTCACAGCCAAGTTCATAATCAGTGTTCATGTTCACTATAGTTTGGGTGACTTCTTCACAGCCAAGTTCATTGTTAGTGTTCATGTTTACTATAGTTTGGGTGACTTCTTCACAGCCAAGTTCATAATCAGTGTTCATGTTTACTATAGTTTGGGTGACTTCTGCACAGCCAAGTTCATAATCAGTGTTCATGTTCACTATAGTTTGGGTGACTTCTTCACAGCCAAATTCATAATCAGTGTTCATGTTCACTATAGTTTGGGTGACTTCTTCACAGCCAAGTTCATAATCAGTGTTCATGTTTACTATAGTTTGGGTGACTTCTGCACAGCCAAGTTCATTGTTAGTGTTCATGTTCACTATAGTTTGGGTGGCTTCTGCACAGCCACGTTCATAATCAGTGTTCATGTTCACTATAGTTTGGGTGACTTCTTCACAGCCAAGTTCATAATCAGTGTTCATGTTCACTATAGTTTGGGCCACTTCTTCACAGCCAAGTTTTTAATCAGTGTTCATGTTCACTATAGTTTGGCTGACTTCTTCACAGCCAAGTTCATAATCAGTATTCATGTTCACTATAGTTTGGGTGATTTCTTCACAGCCAATTCCATAATCAATGTTCATGTTCATTATAGTTTGGGTGACATCTTCACAGCCAGGTTCATAATCAGTGTTCATGTTCACTATAGTTTGGGTGATTTCTTCACAGCTAAGTTCATAATCATTGTTCATGTTCACTATAGTTTGGGTGACTTCTTCACAGCCAAGTTCATTGTTAGTGTTCATGTTTACTATAGTTTGGGTGACTTCTTCACAGCCAAGTTCATAATCAGTGTTCATGTTCACTATAGTTTGGGTGACTTCTTCACAGCCAAGTTCATTGTTAGTGTTCATGTTTACTATAGTTTGGGTGACTTCTTCACAGCCAAGTTCATAATCAGTGTTCATGTTTACTATAGTTTGGGTGACTTCTGCACAGCCAAGTTCATAATCAGTGTTCATGTTCACTATAGTTTGGGTGACTTCTTCACAGCCAAATTCATAATCAGTGTTCATGTTCACTATAGTTTGGGTGACTTCTTCACAGCCAAGTTCATAATCAGTGTTCATGTTTACTATAGTTTGGGTGACTTCTGCACAGCCAAGTTCATTGTTAGTGTTCATGTTCACTATAGTTTGGGTGGCTTCTGCACAGCCACGTTCATAATCAGTGTTCATGTTCACTATAGTTTGGGTGACTTCTTCACAGCCAAGTTCATAATCAGTGTTCATGTTCACTATAGTTTGGGCCACTTCTTCACAGCCTAGTTTTTAATCAGTGTTCATGTTCACTATAGTTTGGCTGACTTCTTCACAGCCAAGTTCATAATCAGTATTCATGTTCACTATAGTTTGGGTGATTTCTTCACAGCCAATTCCATAATCAATGTTCATGTTCATTATAGTTTGGGTGACATCTTCACAGCCAGGTTCATAATCAGTGTTCATGTTCACTATAGTTTGGGTGATTTCTTCACAGCCAAGTTCATAATCATTGTTCATGTTCACTATAGTTTGGGTGATTTCTTCACAGCCAAGTTCATAATCAGTGTTCATGTTTACTATAGTTTGGGTGACTTCTTCACAGCCAAGTTCATAATCAGTGTTCATGTTTACTATAGTTTGGGTGACTTCTTCACAGCCAAGTTTATAATCAGTGTTCCTGTTCACTATAGTTTGGGTGACTTCTTCACAGCCAAGTTCATAATCAGTGTTCATGTTTACTATAGTTTGGGTGACTTCTTCACAGCCAAGTTCATTGTTAGTGTTCATGTTTACTATAGTTTGGGTGACTTCTTCACAGCCAAGTACATAATCAGTGTTCATGTTCACTATAGTTTGGGTGACTTCTTCACAGCCAAGTTCATAATCAGTGTTCATGTTCACTATAGTTTGGGTGACTTCTTCACAACCAAGTTCATATTCAGTGTTCATGTTTACTATAGTTTGGGTGACGTCTTCACAGCCAAGTTCATAATCAGTGTTCATGTTCACTATAGTTTGGGTGACTTCTTCACAGCCAAGTTCATAATCAGTGTTCATGTTCATTATAGTTTGGGTGATTTCTTCATGGCCAAGTTTATAATCAGTGTTCATGTTTACTATAGTTTCGGTGAATACTTCACAGCCAAGTTCATAATCAGTGTTCATGTTCACTATAGTTTGGGCGATTTCTTCATGGGCAAGTTCATACTCAGTGTTCATGTTCACTATAGTTTGGGTGACTTCTTCACAGCCAAGTTCATAATCAGTGTTCATGTTCACTATAGTTTGGGTGACTTCTTCACAGGCAATTTCATAATCGGTGTTCATGTTCACTATAGTTTGGGTGATTTCTTCACAGCCAAGTTCATAATCAGTGTTGATGTTTACTATAGTTTGGGTGATTTCTTCACAGCCAAGTTCATAATCAGTGTTCATGTTCACTATAGTTTCGGTGATTTCTTCACAGCCAAGTTCATAATCAGTGTTCATGTTCACTATAGTTTGGGTGACTTCTTCACAGCCAAGTTCATAATCAGTGTTCATGTTCACTATAGTTTGGGTGACTTCTTCACAGCCAAGTTCATACTCAGTGTTCATGTTCACTATAGTTTGGGTGACTTCGTCACAGCCAAGTTCATTGTTAGTGTTCATGTTTACTATAGTTTGGGTGACTTCTTCACAGCCAAGTTCATAATCAGTGTTCATGTTCACTATAGTTTGGGTGACTTCTTCACAGCCAAGTTCATTGTTAGTGTTCATGTTTACTATAGTTTGGGTGACTTCTTCACAGCCAAGTTCATAATCAGTGTTCATGTTTACTATAGTTTGGGTGACTTCTGCACAGCCAAGTTCATAATCAGTGTTCATGTTCACTATAGTTTGGGTGACTTCTTCACAGCCAAATTCATAATCTGTGTTCATGTTCACTATAGTTTGGGTGACTTCTTCACAGCCAAGTTCATAATCAGTGTTCATGTTTACTATAGTTTGGGTGACTTCTGCACAGCCAAGTTCATTGTTAGTGTTCATGTTCACTATAGTTTGGGTGGCTTCTGCACAGCCACGTTCATAATCAGTGTTCATGTTCACTATAGTTTGGGTGACTTCTTCACAGCCAAGTTCATAATCAGTGTTCATGTTCACCATAGTTTGGGCCACTTCTTCACAGCCTAGTTTTTAATCAGTGTTCATGTTCACTATAGTTTGGGTGACTTCTTCACAGCCAAGTTCATAATCAGTATTCATGTTCACTATAGTTTGGGTGATTTCTTCACAGCCAATTCCATAATCAATGTTCATGTTCATTATAGTTTGGGTGACATCTTCACAGCCAGGTTCATAATCAGTGTTCATGTTCACTATAGTTTGGGTGATTTCTTCAAAGCCAAGTTCATAATCATTGTTCATGTTCACTATAGTTTGGGTGATTTCTTCACAGCCAAGTTCATAATCAGTGTTCATGTTCACTATAGTTTGGGTGACTTCTTCACAGGCAATTTCATAATCGGTGTTCATGTTCACTATAATTTGGGTGATTTCTTCACAGCCAAGTTCATAATCAGTGTTCATGTTCACTATAGTTTGGGTGACTTCTTCACTGCCAAGTTCATAATCAGTGTTGATGTTCACTATAGTTTGGGTGACTTCTTCACAGCCAAGTTCGTTGTTAGTGTTCATGTTTACTATAGTTTGGGTGACTTCTTCACAGCCAAGTTCATACTCAGTATTATTTTCTTATCTGCCTTTTAAAATGCTATCTCTGTCTCACATTTATCCAAGGTATTGCCTAATAAATCACTTTGATTTATTTAAATATTTTCATATCAAATTAGTATTAATATGATATCCTTTATGCACATTTTGTTGATTCTATTTTAAAATATAATCTAAGAAAATAGTCATATATTTTTTCAACTTTTTTTAATTACAGAAAAATGTGTAATTACTTTTTTTTGATTTTCAGTGTAGGCAAAAAGATTCTGACCAAAATGCCCAATCACATGCGGGAGAGATTAAATCTAAGAAATCCAGATCCTGACTGTGAGGACATCACGAATCAATACAAATACAAAGAAGGTGAGCAATGGTACTTATGGATTTAATATACATGGTACATATAGACTTAATATCCATGGCACCTATAGATTTAGCATCCATGGTACTTATAGATTTAATATCCATGGTACTTATAGATTTTATATCCATGGTACTTATAGATTTAACATCCATGGTACTTATAGATGTAATATACATGGTATTTGTAGATTTAACTTCCATGGTACTTTTAGTTTCAATATCCATGGTACTTATAGATTAATTATCCATGGTATTATAAATTTAATATCCATGGTATTTCTAGATTTAACATCCATGGTACTTATAGATTTAATATTGGTGATACTTATAGATTTAATATTCATGGTACTTATAGATTTAATGCTCATGGTATTTATATATTTAACATATATAGAACTTATAGATTTAATATCGTTGGTACTTACAGATTAATTTCCATGGTACCTATAGATTCAATATCCTTGGTACTTATATGTTGAATATCCATGTTGCTTATAGATTTAATATCTGTGGTACTTAGAGATTTAACATCCATGGTACTTATAGACTTAATATCCATGGTACTTATAGATTTAATATCCATGGCACTTATAGATTTAACATCCATTTTACTTATAGATTTAACATCCATGGTACTTACAGATTTAACATCCATGGTACTTAAATATTTAATATCCATGGTACTTATAGATTTAATATCCATGGCACTTTTATAGATTTAACATCCATTTTACCTATAGATTTAACATCCATGGTACTTACAAATATAACATCCATGGTACTTACAGATTTAACATCCATGGTACTTATAGATTTAATATCCATGGTACTTATAGATTTAATATCCATGGTACTTATAGATTTAACATCCATGGTACTTATAGATTTAGCACCCATGGTACTTACAGATTTATTATCTATGGTACTTATAGATTTAATATCCATGGTATTTGTAGATTTAACTTCCATGTTACTTTTAGTTTTAATATCTGTTATACTTATAGATTTAACATCCATGGTACTTATAGATTTAATATCCATGGAATTTATATATTTAACATACATGGTACTTATAGATATAATATTGTTGGTACTTACAGATTAATTTACATGGTACCTATAGATTCAATATCCTTGGTATTTTTATGTTGAATATCCATGGTGCTTATATATTTAATATCTGTGGTACTTGGATATTTAACATCCATGGTACTTATAGACTTAATATCCATGGTACTTATAGATGTATTATCCAGGGTATTTATAGATTTGACATGCAAGGTAATTATAGATTTAATATCCATGGTATTTGTAGATTTAACTTCCATGGTACTTATAGATTTAATATCTGTGGTACTTAGAGATTTAGCATCCATGGTACTTATAGATTTAATATCCATGGTACTTATAGATTTAATATCCATTTTACTTATAGATTTAACATCCATTTTACTTATAGATTTAACATCCATGGTACTTACAGATTTAACATCCATGCTACTTATAGATTTAATATCCATGGTATATGTAGATTTAACTTCCATGGTACTTTTAGTTTTAATATCCATAGTACTTATAGATTTAATATCCATGGTACTTATAGATTTATTATCAAAGGTATATATAGATTTGACATACATGGTAATTATAGATTTATTATCCATGGTATTTGTAGATTTAATTTTAATTGTACTTATAGATTTAATATATGTGATACTTAGAGTTTTAACATCCATTTTACTTATCGATTTAATATCCATGGTACTTATATATTTAACATACATGGTACTTATAGATTTAATATCATTGGTACTTATAGATTAATTTCCATGGTACCTATAGATTCAATATCCTTGGTACTTATATGTTGAATATCCATGGTGCATATGGATTTAATATCTGTGGTACTTAGAGATTTAACATCCATGGTACCTATACATTTAGCATCCATAGACTTAAATGTTCATTGACCTACAGGTTATTAACCAAAATGTCATGGATACAGGACTGCATACACATGTATTCCAGTTCATACAGTTAAAATTTGACATTCACAGCTTCCATTGTGTTTGATTCTGTTTTACATAAATAATACAGAACAGATATAGAGGTGAAACCACATCAATAAACCTCAATTAAAGGTAAGTTAGAAATGAATCTAAATCAATAAAACTAAATTACAGGTAAGTTAGAAATGAAGCCACATCATTAAGAATGAAATACAGGTAAATAAGAGAATAAGCAACATTTATAAAAAATAATATGCAGGCAAGTAAGAGATGTCACCACATCAATAAATATAAAATATAGTAAGTTAGAGTTAAGCAACATAACTAGCTAATGTTAGTGATGGAGAAATTAGCTTTTCAAATGTGTCAACAATTGGATTAAATCTCTGACATCCCCAAGCTAGCCAATCATTAGGTTTTCTTCTCAGCATGACTGCTTTATAAAAGCTAAGGTTCAGAATGTTATTTCTCTTTGTTTTTCTTATTTATTAAGAGCCCAAATTGATCTTCCAAAAACACATTAGTGCCCTTTTTTGAGTTTTAGACTGAGAGTTATGGGAAAGTTGAAAGAACTCACACATGAGTTGGAGACTGGAATATTCTTGATCTGTCAAATGCACTGGAAAAACTTCTTTGAAATAACAACCGATAAAGGAATAAGCTCTACTTTAGTGAAAGAGGGGGCATTGTGCTAGGCAATACATTTGGCCCCCACAAAGAATCTAGAAGATAGACCTGGCACAGTCCAGAGTGACAACATTACAACCAGATGGACTACATTTTGGTGAAAAATGTTTATTCACTTAGCAATATGGCACTGTTGATTCAATTAGTGATATCACACCATTTGAAATGTCTTGTAAGGGAATATTGATTTATTTAATAATGCACAATATAAATAGTCCTGTAAGAGATTATCTTTTAAACTAAATGTTTTACTAGTATTGCATTTTTTTGAAAAAAATGGGTCACATGACTGAATATATTAATTTTTATCATATGTAAAACAATTCTGTCTGTTTGAATTTTATCAACGTGTATGAAATATATTTTATTCAGAGGAAATATACATAATGCTTACATCTTTCAGTATTCAAGATGGGTCCACAAATTCCATCTATCTGATTATACAGTATGACCTATATCAAAAGACCACCCCTACAGCCACAAAATGATCTGGAGATAGCCTGTCTGTCTTGACAGCTATAACACAATATTAACAATGGATCTGTACATGGAAAACCCAGCCTCTTAAAACAGGTTGTCTCTCATAACAAATATTTCACAAATTGTGCTTTACTGTAGTAATAAAGCTCACTGTGACTTTCTCAGGTTGGATTCATGCTTGTAGAAAAATGTATCAGTATGTCTGGAACATTCTTGATGAAAATAGATTTTGCCACATTTCACTTGTGAGATTAGTTATATAATTTTCCTTTCATATCCATAATGAGATTGCTCATACCTTTGTAAGGGTTACTTGTCAGGTTACTTGTCCATTATCTTCCTATCTTTGTCAGGGTTGCTTGTCCATTATGAGACTGTTCATACTTATGTCAGGGTTACTTGTCCATTATGAGATTGTTTATACCTATGTCAGGGTTACTTGTCCATTATGAGATTGTTCATACCTATGTCAGGGTTACTTGTCCATTATGAGATTGATCATACCTATGTCAGGGTTACTTGTCCATTATGAGATTGTATATACCTATGTCAGGGTTACTTGTCCATTGTGAGAATGTTCATACCTATGTCAGGGTTACTTGTCCATTATGAGATTGTTCAGTCCTTTGTCAGGGTTTCTTTTTTTTCTGTCAGTATGTCACACAAAGTACTGAATATTGTGGCATATTTCCTCTGTCAAACTTACTTCCCCTGTCAAACTTACTTCTCCTGGTAAACTGCCTTTTAACTAATGAAAGGATTGAATACATTGCATGTGGAACAGATATTAATTAAAATGCAAAGTCTATAATGAAAACTTTGTCACTGACAATTTATTTCAAATATATGTGCAAGGGAAAAGGAAAACTACATATGAACAGAAATAGCAAGTAATGATGTAACAGATAATCTGTTTGTTATTCAATCAGTTGTTAATGTAATTCCTTCAAAAAAATCAGAAATACCACAAAATAGGAACAAAAGATCTGCTAGAAAGACAGATGCATAGCTTAATGTTTCAATTATCTGCAAAAAGTAATCACATATAGCTTTAATCAGTAATTGAACCTTTATGACATTGTCTTCCATACAGTGTATGTACAGTAATTGAAGCTTTATGACATTGTCTTCCATACAGTGTATGTACAGTAATTGAAGCTTTATGACATTGTCTTCCATACAGTGTATGTACAGTAATTGAAGCTTTATGGCATTGTCTTCCATACAGTGTATGTATAGTAATTGAACCTTTATGACATTGTCTTCCATACAGTGTATGTACAGTAATTGAAGCTTTATGACATTGTCTTCCATACAGTGTATGTACAGTAATTGAAGCTTTATGACATTGTCTTCCATACAGTGTATGTACAGTAATTGAACCTTTATGACATTGTCTTCCATACAGTGTATGTACAGTAATTGAACCTTTATGACATTGTCTTCCATACAGTGTATGTACAGTAATTGAACCTTTATGACATTGTCTTCCATACAGTGTATGTACAGTAATTGAAGCTTTATGACATTGTCTTCCATACAGTGTATGTACAGTAATTGAAGCTTTATGACATTGTCTTCCATACAGTGTATGTACAGTAATTGAAGCTTTATGACATTGTCTTCCATACAGTGTATGTACAGTAATTGAAGCTTTATGACATTGTCTTCCATGCAGTGTATGTACAGTAATTGAAGCTTTATGACATTGTCTTCCATGCAGGGTATGTACAGTAATTGAAGCATTATGACATTGTCTTCCATGCAGGGTATGTACAGTAATTAAAGCTTTTTTGACATTGTTTTCCATGCAGGGTATGTACAGTAATTAAAGTATTTTGAGCTTGTATTCCATGTAGGTTTTATACAATAATTGAAACATTTTGACCTTGTCTTCCATGCAGTTTTTGTATAGTAATTTTAACTTGTTTTTTTTACAGTAATTGCAACATTTTGACTTTGTCTTCCATGTAGGTTTTTTTTTACAGCAATTGTAACATTTTGATTTTTTTTGTCTTCCATGCAGGTTTTTTTTACAGTAATTGCAACATTTTGACTTTGTCTTCCATGTAGGTTTTATACAGTCATTGTAACATTTTGACTTTGTCTTCCATGCAGCTTCTGTACAGTAATTAAAGCATTTTGACCTTGTCTTCCATGCACCTTCTGTACAGGATTTTAAGCATTTTGACCTTGTCTTCCATGCAGCTTATGTACAGTAATTCTAACATTTTGACCTTGTCTTCCATGTAGATTTTATTCAGTAATTGTAACATTTTTACCTTGTCTTATATGCAGATTCTGTACAATAATTGTAACATTTTGATCTTGTCTTATATGCAGATTCTGTACAGTAATTGTAACATTTTGACCTTGTCTTCCACACAGCTTTTGTATGGTAATTGTAACATTTTGACCTTGTCTTCCACACAGCTTCTGTACAGTAATTGTAACATTTTGACCTTGTCTTCCATGCATTATGTATAGTAATTGTAACTTTTTGACCTTGTATTCCATGCAGCTTCTGTACAGGAATTGAAGCATTTTGACCTTATCTTTCATGTAGATTTTATACAATAATTTTAACATTTTGACCTTGTAATCCATGCAGCTTCTGTATGGCAATTGTAACAATTGACCTTGTCTTCCACACAGCTTTTGTATGGTAATTGTAACAATTTGACCTTGTCTTCCATGCAGCTTCTGTCTGGTAATTGTAACAATTTTGACCTTTTCTTCCATGAATCATCTGTAAGATAATTGCAACATTTTGACCTTGTCTTCCATGCAGCATCTGTAAGATAATTGCAACATTTTGACCTTGTCTTCCATGCAGCATCTGTAAGATAATTGCAACATTTTGACCTTGTCTTCCATGCAGCATCTGTAAGATAATTGCATCATTTTGACCTTGTCTTCCATGCAGGTTCTGTGGAAGAAAGAGTTGCAGTCAGAAGAGCTAAGCTTAGTTTGACTCATCTGAATGTCAATATTCAAGGACATGAAGCCAAAGAAAAAGTGAGAACCCACTTGGTATTTTTATAAGTTTTTTTTTTCTTGTGATCAACTGGATATTTTTCTAAGTTGTTTCCATGAGATCCTACAGGTAAATATACAACAGTTTTTCATGAGGATCTACTGTGTATTTAAACTAGCAGTTTTTCATGTATCACTTAAAACAAATATATGTTTTGTTTAAAGTGTAATTATGCCAGTTATTAAACAGTCTAGCTTGTCCAGGTCCTTTATACCTCTTACTATTTACAGCCTAGCTAATCTAGGTCCTTTATGCCAATTACTAAACAGCTTAGCTAATCTAGGTCCTTTATGCCAATTACTAAACAGCTTAGCTAATCTAGGTCCTTTATGCCAATTACTAAACAGCCTAGCTAATCTAGGTTCTTTATGCCAATTACTAAACAGTCTAGCTGATCTAGGTCCTTTATACCAATTACTAAACAGCCTAGCTGATCTGGGTCCTTTATGCCAATTACTAAACAGTCTAGCTGATCTAGGTCCTTTATGCCAATTACTAAACAGCCTAGCTAATCTAGGTCCTTTATGCCAATTAATGAACAGCCTAGCTAATCTAGGTCCTTTACGCCAATTACTAAACAGCCTAGCTAATCTAGGTTCTTTATGCAAATTACTAAACTGCCTAGCTAATCTAGGTCCTTTATGCCAATTACTAAACAGCCTAGCTAATCTAGGTTCTCTACGCCAATTATTAAACTGCCTAGCTAATCAAGGTTCTTTATTCCAGTTACTAAACTGCCTAGCTGGTCAAGGACCTTTAAGCCAAATATTTAATAGTGGCCCTTCTTTGTTTCCCTGCTGCACACCTGTTAATAAGACAAAGAAAGGATAAATCAGATTTTGCATGGTTTCTTTTATTTAAAATATTTAGCATTTTTGGGAAACATCTCAACTTTCAAGCTTCATTACTGACAGAAATAAAAAAATAAGTCATTTATACTATTAATGAAACATTATGCTTGTTGTATAATACTAGTAATGTTTCCACTTATTTGCTTGTAATATTGATATTAATTAATATTTCCACTTCTATTCTTGTCATATTCATACCAATAATGTTTCCACTTATGTGCTTGTTGTATAATGCTAGTAATGTTTCCACTTATTTGCTTGTCATATTGATATTAATTAATATTTCCACTTCTATTCTTGTCATATTCATACCATTAATGTTTCCACTTATGTGCTTCTTGTATTTATACTAGTAATATTTCCACTTATTTGCTTGTCATATTGATATAAATTAATATTTCCACTTCTAATCTTGTCATATTCATACCATTAATGTTTCCACTTATGTGCTTCTTGTATTTATACTAGTAATATTTCCACTTATTTGCTTGTCATATTGATATAAATTAATATTTCCACTTCTAATCTTGTCATATTCATACCATTAATGTTTCCACTTATGTGCTTGTTTTATTTATACCATTAATATTTCCACTTTTATAATTGTTATAATTATACCATTAATGTTTCTACTTCTATTCTTGTTATATTTATACTATTAATGGTTCCATTTATGTGCTTGTCAGTCAAAAATTTACATGAAGACCTTAAAACCCATCAATACAGGAAACTTAAGTGATTAGAATACCTTGCTATTGGTAGACATTTTATATATTACAGTGATCAAGCATGAAACTGAATGACAATGGAGTGATGATTTTGTCATTTATGAGCAGGTTTTCTTTACAAGGAAGTTTTTGCTATTATAGATGTTAGATAAGAGATTGTTTTACAAGGTATAATCTTCTCTGGTGGCAGAATATCATGGGTTAGAACCACAGCCTAGTCATACAAAGATTCTTGCTAAGCATTTAGCATTAGGAGGTTAGCATTAGGACTGGTTGGACTAGTGTTAGGATAATGTGACTGGGTGGGACTTGATGCTACATATCAGTGACATGATGTCCCAGTGCTTGACATCACTAAAAACTGCCAAACTGCAGACACCATTGAAATATGACTGAAAAATTGTTTAAAGCTATGTTAAAAAAATCCAAACCATACACACACTCACATACACACACATACAAGGTGTAGGTTAAGATACATGTACATTACCATGTGGTGTCAGCTGTTCTTTGCAAGCTAAGGTATATGTTAAGGCTGATGTTCATAAACATGTGGTGTTGGCTGTGTTTTTATATGTTCTTTGCAAGTTGGTGTGTGTTAAGACAGATGTTTATTACCATGTGGTGTCAGCTGTTTGTTGTAGGTCTTCTTTGCAACTAGGTGTTTAAGACTGATGTTCATTACTATGTGATGTCAGCTGTGCTTTAGGTGTTTTTTGCAAGTAGGTCTGTGTTAAGACTGATGTTCATTACTATGTGATGTCAGCTGTGCTTTAGGTGTTTTTTGCAAGTAGGTCTGTGTTAAGACTAATGTTCATTACTATGTGATGTCAGCTGTGCTTTAGGTGTTTTTTGCAAGTAGGTCTGTGTTAAGACTGATGTTCATTACTATGTGATGTCAGCTGTGCTTTAGGTATCTTTTTGCAAGTAGGTCTGTGTTAAGACTAATGTTCATTACTATGTGATGTCAGCTGTGCTTTAGGTGTTTTTTGCAAGTAGGTCTGTGTTAAGACTGATGTTCATTACTATGTGATGTCAGCTGTGCTTTAGGTGTTTTTTGCAAGTAGGTCTGTGTTAAGACATTACCATGTAGTGTCAGCTGTGTTGTTTTAGGTGTTCTTTGCAAGTAGGTGTTAAATAAGACTGTTGTTATTTATAATGTTCTCCTAAGATATGTTCTTCAGTATGTGTGTACTTAGAGACGTAGAGATGCATCTCTTTAAACATATGGTATTTACAGGGAGGGGTCAACCAAGACAGGTTTTTGGCATGGAGGTGTCTACAAAGACAGATATTAGCTTAGAAATGTTCCTTAAAAGGTGGTATCAGCTGAAACATATGCTTTTTACAAGAGGTAAAGCTAAGACAAGTGTTCTTTGCAAGGAAATGTCGACTGCGTAAAGTTACACCATATTCTTATGTAGAGACCTTACCACCATCATTTGAAGTTTAAGGAAAATGTTTTACACAAGTGCTCTCTCCATTACTCATATCAAAAACTATTCCAAGATATTTGACAAATCAAAAGGCTGTTGAATTTTGTTTTTAGATTTCCAAGTGTGATGCAATATCCTTGAACTGTTAGTAAAGTTTTATGATTGAATAGCCAAATTGATTTGGTTGATAGTAGAATTGGTGATACTGTGAAATGGAGTATGTCATTTGCAACTTGACAAGGTTGGTCAAATTATTTGACCCATTCATAGAATCAATTCATTATTTTACTGATGATTTATCTTTTTCACATTTTGAACAAGTAACATACACTGTCAAAATGTTTTTCTTTCTGACTTAAAGATGTCCCCACATGTTCAACATTTTTAAAAATGCAATTCCAACATTTTATAGGATGTAGTAATGGAACTGGTGGATCTAGATGACATGGAAATTGGACATGACTTCAGTGTCACTGTCCAGGTTACCAACAATTCCAAGGACAATAGAACTGTGAATGGATTTCTGCAGTGCTGCTCCATGTACTACACTGGAGTTGCCAGTAAAGAGATCAAGAAACAACCAGTTGAGGTCGTTCTAAGTCCAGGACAGAGTAAGTTACAGGATTTCTCATATAAAAAGCTTAAATTCCAACTAAAATGTTTGGCAAAATATGGGAGAAGAAATGATCTTATAAGACAAAACAGTCCTATTGTTTCTTAAAGTGACATATGGTCACATGGTTAAAACTAGCTACTCATACAAATTTATGACACAATCAAATGTCCAGAATTTCTAAAACGTGAATGGAATAATCACTTATCACACTGAAAAAATTACCACACTGAAATACTTATCACACTGAAACAAGATTCACACTGAAATACTCATTGATCACACTGAAATAATTATCACTGAAACAAGTATCACATTGAAATACTCATTTATCACACTGAAATAATTATCACACTGAAACAAGTATCACATTGAAATACTCATTTATCACACTGAAATAATTATCACACTGAAACAAGTATCACATTGAAATACTCATTTATTACACTGAAATAATTATCACACTGAAATATTCACTTACTGCAGTTGGTTCTTGGCTTATGAGAACCAATTATAATGTGATTGGTTCTTGGTTTTTGAAAACCAATTTTAAGTTTATGAAAACCAATTATAATGTGATTGGTTCTTGGCTTATAAAATCCAAATATACTATGATTGGTTTATGGTTTATAACAACCAATTATAATTTGATTTTGTATTGACTTATGATAAACATAATGCGGTTGGTTCTTGACCTATGCAAACCAAATATAATGCAATATCACATAGTAGTTAAATGTAATGCACTGTTAGGACACTCTCATTGTAGCAATAACCACTATAAGGATCTCTTACTTATTACATGGCCCTATGAAGTGTTGTTATACAGAGGGGGAACCCTTCTGGATCTTATGCATAACATGACCTTATGAAGTATTATTATACAGAAGGGGAACCCTTCTGGATCTAATGCATAACATGACCCTATGAAGTGATATTAAAGAGAGAAAAACCCTTCTGGATCTAATGCATAACATGGCCCTATGAAGTGTTATTATACAGAAGTGGAACCCTTCTGGATATAATGCATAACATGACCATATGTAGTGTTATTATAGAGAGGGGTAATGCTTCTGGATCTAATGCTTAATATGCCCCTATGAAGTGTTATTATAGAGAGGGAAACCCTTCTGGATCTAATGCATAACATGGCCCTATGAAGTGTTATTATACAGAAGGGAAACCCTTCTGGATCTAATGCATAACATGACCATATGAAGTGTTATTATACAGAAGGGGAACCCTTCTAGATCTAATGCATTACATGACCATATGAAGTGTTATTATAGAGAGGGAAACCCTTCTGGATCTAATGCATAACATGGCCCTATGAAGTGTTATTATACAGAAGGGAAACCCTTCTGGATATAATGCATAACATGACCATATGTAGTGTTATTGTAGAGAGGGGTAATGCTTCTGGATCTAATGCTTAACATGCCCCTATGAAGTGTTATTATAGAGAGGGAAACCCTTCTGGATCTAATGCATAACATGGCCCTATGAAGTGTTATTATACGGAAGAGGAACCCTTCTGGAGCTAATGCATAACATGACCATATGAAGTGTTATTATACAGAAGGGGAATCTTTCTGGATCTAATATATAACATGACCATATGAAGTGTTATTATACAGAGGGGTAACCCATCTGGATCTAATGCATAACATGGTCTTATAAAGTGTTATTATACAGAAGGGAAACCCTTCTGGATCCAATGCATAAGCAATTAATTTCTGTTAAGTAAACTCAATGAGATTGTTTTTTCTATGTTTATTATGACTTAACTATTTTAATGTTTTTAGGTGAGAAGCTTGCAATGGTGGTGACCCCAACAGACTATCTAGAGAAACTTGAAGACCATTGTCTGATGAGAATTTTTTATGGCCTACGGGTCAAAGAAACTCACCAAATTGGAATAGATGAAGATGAATTCAGACTTCGTAAACCTCATCTTATCATTAAGGTATTTCAAATTTGTATGAATGGTTTTTTTTCTTTCTGGAAACTATATATTACAATAATTGCCTAAAATTTGTAACAACATGTAAGACTAACTATTATTAACACAGATGTTTGACTGAAGGCAGTATGGAGAGGGTTGCTGAAATTTGTTTGTCCAACTTCAGAACTATATAGAGTTGACTATTATTCTTTGGATTGATTTTGGTGTTTAAAATTTCTGTTTTCTCATTAATTGTTATCCAGAAACTTTGTTCCTTCAAACTTTCTGCATCAGAATGTGGCACTTTAATAGTCACTTAAGATGGAAAATGATATACCAAAAAGATGAAAATATATACTGCTGTCAACATACATTTTTTCCTTCTAAAACAAAATACTAAGACCACAAGTCACTTCAATCCCTCTTCTCTCCTCAATGTGGAGGAGAACAAATTTTGAGGGTCCTTGTCAGCAGGCTGATGAAGCTTCTGCTAGATTATGGCCATGTTGACATATTTGTTTATAAGGTAGGCATACCAGGATTCCCTACATCATTAAAGAATGACTTGAAACAAAATCTAGGAAGCAGAGGTGAAGACATCTTACCAATATTTGACTTGGATGGATCGTGTGTCTCAGTTCTGCATGTGTTCTATTGAGATGTAATGAAGTTTCTCTCTATCTCAGTTCTGCATGGTTTCATTTGGTACATGATGAATTTCCTTTTCATCTCAGTTTTGCATGGGTTCATTTGGTACATGATGAAGTTTCTCTATATCTCAATTCTATATGGGTTCATTTGGTACATGATGAAGTTTCTCTATATCTCAGTTCTGCATGAGTTCATTTGGTACATGATGAAGTTCCTGTACATCTCAGTTCTGCATGGCTTCATTTGGTACATGATGAAGTTCCTCTAAATCTCAGTTCTGCATGGGTTCATTTGGTACATGATGAAGTTCCTCTACATCTCAGTTCTGCATGGGTTCATTTGGGATGTAATGAAGTTCCTCACTATCTCAGTTCTGCATGGTTTCATTTGGTACATGATGAATTTCCTTTTCATCTCAGTTTTGCATGGGTTCATTTGGTACATGATGAAGTTTCTCTATATCTCAGTTCTATATGGGTTCATTTGGTACATGATGAAGTTTCTCTATATCTCAGTTCTGCATGAGTTCATTTGGCACATGATGAAGTTCCTCTACATCTCAGTTCTGCATGGTTTCATTTGGTACATGATGAATTTCCTCTACATCTCAGTTCTGCATGGGTTCATTTGGTACATGATGGAGTTCCTCTACATCTCAGTTCTGCATGGTTCATTTGGGACATGATGCAGTTCCTCTACATCTCAGTTCTGCATGGGTTCATTTGGTACATGATGAAGTTCCTCTACATCTCAGTTCTGCATGAGTTCATTTGGTACATGATGAAGTTCCTCTACATCTCAGTTTTGCATGGTTTCATTTGGTACATGATGAAGTTTCTCTATATCTCAGTTCTGCATGGTTTCATTTGGTACATGATGAATTTCCTTTTCATCTCAGTTTTGCATGAGTTCATTTGGTACATGATGAAGTTCCTCTACATCTCAGTTCTGCATGGGTTAATTTGGTACATGATGAAGTTTTTCTACATCTCAGTTCTGCATGGTTTCATTTGGGACATGATGCAGTTCCTCTACATCTCAGTTCTGCATGGGTTCATTTGGTACATGATGAAGTTCCTCTACATCTCAGTTCTGCATGGGTTCATTTGGGACATGATGCAGTTCCTCTACATCTCAGTTCTGCATGGGTTCATTTGGGACATGATGAAGTTCCTCTACATCTCAGTTCTGCATGGGTTCATTTGGTACATGATGAAGTTCCTCTACATCTCAGTTCTGCATGGGTTCATTTGGTACATGATGAAGTTCCTCTACATCTCAGTTCTGCATGAGTTCATTTGGTACATGATGAAGTTCCTCTACATCTCAGTTCTGCATGGGTTCATTTGGGACATGATGCAGTTCCTCTACATCTCAGTTCTGCATGGGTTCATTTGGGACATGATGAAGTTCCTCTACATCTCAGTTCTGCATGGGTTCATTTGGGACATGATGCAGTTCCTCTACATCTCAGTTCTGCATGAGTTCATTTGGGACATGATGAAGTTCCTCTACATCTCAGTTCTGCATTGGTTCATTTGGGACATGATGAAGTTCCTCTACATCTCAGTTCTGCATGAGTTCATTTGGGACATGATAAAGTTCCTCTACATCCAAGTGAAGATTTAGACAAATCATCTTTGCTTGCTATGAAGGCTTCAAGATACAGTTCATAAAATAGTTCTTACAAGAGACACAACTTGGAATAGGGAATTTAAATTGGCTGCTGCATTGCTGTGTTTGTCTTGGAAGTCACTGTAGCTACAAAGATGCAAGTATAGCTACTTAAAGGGTCAGGAGCTTGCACCAGTACATGTATTGATAGATGATCCTACACTAATAGATGTATTCATAGATGATCCTACACCAGTACATGTATTCATTAGTAATCCTACACCAATCAATCATTCATAGTTAATCATGGAACAGTACAGTCTGATATGAGAGTCTGTATGGAACAGTACAGTCTGATATGAGAGTGTGCATGGAACTGTACAGTCTGATAGGAGAGTCTGTAAGGAACAGTAAAGTCTGATAGGAGAGATTGCATGGAACAGTACAGTTTGATAGCGGAGACTGCATGGAATAGCACAGTCACACTCCCAATACAATATTATTGTGTAATACATTGATGTATTGTCACACTCCCAATACAATATTATTGTGTACTACATTTGTGTATTGTCATGCTCCTAAGACAATATGTATTGTGTACTACATTGATGTATTGTCACACTCCCAATGCAATATGTATTGTGTACTATATTGGCATATTGTCATGCTCCTAAGACAGTATGTATTGTGTACTACATTGATGTATTGTCATACTCCCAATAAAGTATGTATTTTGTACTACATTGGTATATTGTCATGCTCCTAAGACAATATGTATTGTGTACTACACTGATGTATTGTCACACTCCCAATACAATATGTATTGTTTACTACACTGATGTATTGTCATACTCCCAATACAATATGTATTGTGTACTACATTGATGTATTGTCACACTCCCAATACAATATTATTGTGTACTACATTGGTGTATTGTTATGCTCCTAAGACAATATGTATTGTGTACTATATTGATGCATTGTCAGACTCCCAATGCAATATGTATTGTGTACTACATTGATGCATTGTCACACTCCCAATGCAATATGTATTGTGTACTACATTGGTGTATTGTCATGCTCCTAAGACAATATGTATTGTGTACTACACTGATGTATTGTTACATTCCCAATACAATATGTATTGTTTACTACATTGATGTATTGTCACAATCCCAATACAATATGTATTGTGTATTTAATTGATGTATTGTCACACTCCCAATACAATATTATTGTGTACTACAATGATGTATTGTCACACTCCCAGTACAATATTATTGTGTACTACAATGATGTATTGTCACACTCCCAGTACAATATGTATTGTGTACTACATTGATGTATTGTCAGACTCCCAATACAATATGTATTGTATACTACATTGATGTATTGTTACACTCCCAATACAATATTATTGTGTACTACATTGATGTATTGTCACACTCCCAATACAATATTATTGTGTACTACATCAATTTATTGTCACAATCCCAATACAATATGTATTGTGTACTACATTGATGTATTGTCAGAATCTCAATACCATATGTATTGTATACTACATTCATGTATTGTTACACTCCCAATACAATATTATTGTGTACTACATTGATGTATTGTCACACTCCCAATACAATATGTATTGTGTACTACATTGATGTTTTGTCACACTCCCAATACAATATGTATTGTGTACTTCATTGATGTATTGTCACACTCCCAATACAATATTATTGTGTACTACATCAATTTATTGTCACAATCCCAATACAATATGTATTGTGTACTACATTGATGTATTGTCAGAATCCCAATACCATATGTATTGTATACTACATTGATGTATTGTTACACTCCCAATACAATATTATTGTGTACTACATTGATGTATTGTCACACTCCCAATACAATATGTATTGTGTACTACATTGATGTTTTGTTACACTCCCAATACAATATGTATTGTGTACTTCATTGATGTATTGTCACACTCCCAATACAATATTATTGTGTACTACATCAATGTATTGTCACAATCCCAATACAATATGTTTTGTGTGCTACATTGATGTATTGTCAGAATCCCAATACAATATGTATTGTATATTACATCGATGTATTGTTACTATCCCAATACAATATTGTTGTGTACTACATTGATGTATTGTTACACTCCCAATACAATATTGTTTTGTACTACATTGATGTATTGTCACACTCCCAATACAATATGTATTGTTTACTCCATTGATGTATTGTCACACTCCCAATACAATATTGTTGTGTACTATATCGATGTATTGTCACAATCCCAATACAGTATTATTGTGTTTTACATTGATATATCATCACATTCTCATTACAATATGTATTATGTACTACATCAATTTATTGTCACACTCCCAATACAATATTTATTGTGTAGTACATTGATGTATTGTCACACTCCCAATGCATTATATATTGTGATATTCTAACAGTTGTAACGTTATCAATGCAGTATATCATCACAGAAAATAACACAGATCTGATTTCTATCAAAGAATCATTATACCTCTAATAGTTAGTTCGTGTCCCATAGCATGTTTTGTTGGAGGCATAAGCTGTACTCAAACACTGTCAGACTGAGGGCTAAAAAGCAATCCATGAAACCATGTTCCAACTTGATAAAGTGTGTACTAGTGTGTACACCCATGTCTAGTGAACCTTGTGCTAATATCATGAAGATTTTGTGCTATATGGTAAACAATCATGTCCAGAAAACCATGTGACAACTCCATCAAGTTTGTAGCAGATGGCATGCAGCCAAGTCTAGGAAAGCTTGTGCAAACTTCATCAAGATTTTGTGCTAGATGATACACAGCCAGCCAACCAAATTTGTACCAGATATTACACAGCCAGTCAACCAAGTTTTTGCCAGATAGTACACAGCCAGTCAACCAAGTTGTTTGTGCCAGATAGTACACAGCCAGTCACCAGATTTGTACTAGATGATACACAGCCAATCAGCCAAGTTTGTGCCAGATGGTATACAGCCAATCAACCAAGTTAGTGCCAGATGGTATACAGCCAGTCAATTAAGCCCAGAAGCAGCATGAAATCTTGAGTCATCTTCAAGTAGGAAATACTATGTTTAATCTAGCTGGGATGCTGCAGCTTGCTCCAAAGATTATGTTTCCATGGCTCCAACAATACTTCCTAATTTGGTCAAGTTTTTGAAGAACACTGACTGAATGCCAGCTTAAAGTGTTCTGGGAAAATAACATTGAGGAGGATATTGTTGAGGAAGATGTTTATAAAATATGAAGATCTGATGCATAAATGTAGAGAGTGTTGATCAGGAAAACAATGAGACTGGTCTGCAAAAGCTTTGAGGAGGTAACAAGGACAGATTATTGTTTGATTTGGTGGAAAAGAAATCAGACCAGCAGTTAGGATGGCTAGCAGAACATGACTTCATTCTTTGTGTCATGGTCCCTCTACCCAAATTTTGAATGATACTGTTGGACAAAATCCACTCCAGGGGCTCTAAGGGGATGATCATCTTTAAAAAGTGCTACAGTTTTCTGTAAAGTAATATGTTGGATTTGGAATTCTAATTTTATCTTCTCCAGGTGGTTGGCCTGTATTGTTTCTTTTTTTAGAACGAAATATTTTTACAAAGTACAAAACTTTACATTTAGTTATTGGACTAAATTTCATGACATCATTGTTTTCAGTCTCCCAAGGTAGCCAAAGTTGAAGATACTTTCAAGGTGGAGGTGTCATTTGAAAATCCACTTCCTGTCTCACTGACTTGCTGTCATCTAATGGTTGAAGGCAGTTGTCTGGCATCATCAAAGAGAGAAGATCTCAGGTTAGTCTTCAGTTGTCTTTTGTTTAAATCTGTCACTCTGTTTTTTTTTTGTTGCTGCTAAAAATGTATGATGAAATATTTATCAATATTGTTACGATAGCCGTGTATTTGTAGGCATGCCAGTACTTTTTGCAGCATGTTATGTGAGATTATTAAACATGCTGTTGAATAATGAAAAAACCAGGGCCACATTTGAAGAATGAAAAACAATAGGGCCACATTTGAAATTATCACTAAACCAGAACTCACCATCTCTTGTGAGATTTCATGAAACCCTCAGCTTTTAATTCTTGTTTTCTACATACTTTACTGCCATGTTTTGCATAAATACTTTACATAAATAAGTGAAACCTTTGATAATTGCCAATAAATTGTTCCCATCATTCTGTTAAATGAATAAAATAATTGAATCTTATAAACTGTCTCGAGTCCTTCTGTTTTGGGGGGATTATCTAAGTTACACTGGTAATTGGTACCCACCTGTGAGTTTCAATGGCCCAGATTTGCCATCACATACACACTGGTAATTGGTACCCACCTGTGAGTTTCAATGGCCCAGATTTGCCATCACATACACACTGGTAATTGGTACCCACCTGTGAGTTTCAATGGCCCAGATTTGCCATCACATACACACTGGTAATTGGTACCAAATTGTGAACATTGAAGAGCTGGATTTGTCATCACATACACACTGGTAAATCAGTATACATGTATATCTAAATTTACTTTTAAATTAATAGTTTAACAGACAGCAATGATTTATCTGTCATGCACATATGAGGTAAGTATAACACACAGCAAAGACATATCTGCCATCCAGACCTGGACTTAAAACAACAGGGACTTGCTTGCCACCCAGACCTGAACTAAAATATAACACACAGCAAGGACTTATCTGCCATCCAGACCTGGACTAAAACATAACAGGCACCAAGGAATAATATGCCATCCAGACCTTGACTAAAATATAAGACACCAAGGACTTGTCTGCCAGTCAGACCTTGTCTAAAGTATAACACACAAGGAATTATCTGCTATCCAGACCTGGGCTAAAGTATAACAAACAGCAGGGACTTATCCGCCAGTCAGACCTGGTCTAAAGTATAACACACATCAAGGACTTATCTCCCATCCAGACCTAGACTAAAATATAACACACAGCAAGGACAAATGTATATGTAATTTAATTATTGGTTTGTTAGTTTGAATTTATTTTATTCCATTACAAGCTGTAACTTTGTTTACAGGATTTGACATTTTCCAAAAATTCAGTTCAGTTCTCTTTGACCTGACTGTTACAATTATAGAAACTCTGTGACTAGTTTCTGACCTTGATTTAGAGCCAGTAAGGGTTCTGGTAAAAAACGTTTTAAATTATAAAAAAAAATTTAAAAGAAAGATTCATTAAGTGAAATCAAGGCCATACTTGGAGTACATCATAAAACAAACATCTATTCCTTCTGGAAAGATGATCTCTTGACCCCCATATGGAAATACATAAGTGCTCCTACAAAATTCTTGGACAAAAGCTTTCATTGAAATTTATTTGGAATTTAAAACTGGAATATTATTTTCCGTGATTCAACAAGGAACTGTTGACAAAACATATCTCTGAAGACATCATCACACTCAATTTTAAATTTCATTGGAACTCAAATTCAGATTGAATAATGACTTTTTAATTCTTGGTTTAATTTTTGGATATGATTCACAAAGCCATAGGTTTCTTTTTCTCATTTTTAACTTGATTTTCTAGGGAAATAAATTATTTTTTTAAATTTTACAAAGCTTGTTGTCTTCACTCTTTTCTGTTACATTTTGTAAGAGCCTAGACACATAACACATATCTGCCATCCAGACCTGGACAAAAGTATAACACACAGCAAGGACTTATCTGCCATCCAGACCTGGACTAAAGTATAACACACAGCAAGGATTTATCTGCCATCTAGACCTGGACTAAAGTATAACTGACAACAAGGACATACCTGTCAACCAGACCTGGACTAAAGTATAACACACATCAATGACATATCTGCCATTCAGACCTGGACTAAAATATAACACAGAGCAAGGATTCATCTGCCCTCCAGACCTGGACTAAAGTATAACACACATCAATGATATATCTGCCATTCAGACCTGGACTAAAATATAACACAGAGCAAGGATTCATCTGCCCTCCAGACCTGGACTAAAGTATAACACACATCAATGACATATCTGCCATTCAGACCTGGACTAAAATATAACACAGAGCAAGGATTCATCTGCCCTCCAGACCTGGACTAAAGTATAACACACATCAATGACATATCTGCCATTCAGACCTGGACTAAAATATAACACAGAGCAAGGATTCATCTGCCCTCCAGACCTGGACTAAAGTATAACACACATCAATGACATATCTGCCATTCAGACCTGGACTAAAATATAACACAGAGCAAGGATTCATCTGCCCTCCAGACCTGGACTAAAATATAACACAGAGCAAGGATTCATCTGCCCTCCAGACCTGGACTAAAGTATAACACAGAGCAAGGATTCATCTGCCCTCCAGACCTGGACTAAAATATAACACAGAGCAAGGATTCATCTGCCCTCCAGACCTGGACTAAAGTATAACACAGAGCAAGGATTCATCTGCCCTCCAGACCTGGACTAAAGTATAACACACAGGAAGGATTTATCTGCCATCTAGACCTGGACTAAAGTATAACTGACAACAAGGACATACCTGCCAACCAGACCTGGACTAAAGTATAACACACATCAATGACATATCTGCCATTCAGACCTGGACTAAAATATAACACAGAGCAAGGATTCATCTGCCCTCCAGACCTGGACTAAAATATAACACAGAGCAAGGATTCATCTGCCCTCCAGACCTGGACTAAAATATAACACAGAGCAAGGATTCATCTGCCCTCCAGACCTGGACTAAAATATAACACAGAGCAAGGATTCATCTGCCCTCCAGACTTTGCAAAGTCAGTAATTGTAATCATATAATTGCTAATATTTAAATAATAAAAACCCGTGTGTTGATCAGACATTATTGTGCCTTGATGAAGTTCAACATGACAATCTCTGAGGCTACCATGTGCTTATCTTTCCATATGTACATCAACAAACAAGAATAACCTGAATGTTAAAGTTGTTTACTTTTCTTTTCTATCAGTATTATTTACCCTTTTGTTATGTATTGGCTCATTCAAAGTAAGAGAAAGAAAAGAGTGAAGACAACAAGCTTTGTAAGTTTTAACAAAAATAATTTATTACCCTTGAAACAATGGTGAAAAGGTAAAAATGAGAAATAGGACTTCTGGTTTACAAAGAAATTCCAAACATTTGTCCCTGACCTATGAAAAACACAAGTCTTATGAACAAACAGGAAGCTAGTCTGAATCCTAAATCTGTTCAAAGATGGTGGATGATGACATCAGACAAAGTTTACACAAATGTCCAGAATTTTCACTTTGAATCACAATTTGTATTGTTCTGTTCCAATTTAGAATTAATTTCACCAAATGTCTTTGTCCAACACCAGTTGTGTTGTTCTCCAGGGAACATAATTATTGTTTAACAAGTAGATGAACTACAGCTGTACTTCTCAGTCTTCAGACGCACAAATGAACAACTCTTTCTAGCATCAGAAAAGAATACCTTTCTTCAAGGTATATAGACAACTCTACAATATGACTCTGACTATTTCTTACAGGTAACTGAGTATTTAAATTTAATGAAATTAAATCATTTTGCATACATATGCATGACAAATGCATAGTGATTTTGAAATCTGCTATGCATTACACAGCATAAACAAGTATGATTAGAACTGGCCTTAGTCACAACCAATCATCTATCTAGCCTGTTTATCAGACAATCAATCTAAAAAGATTGCTTATAAATTCCTAAGAGTCATATTTATGTTCTAAGTAAACATGACATTTCACTCAAAATGTCAGACCTTGTGAATATAATCATCATCATAATAAAATAAAATATTTAATAATACAAATATGAAATATAAAGAATTTAAATTTTAGCACACAAGAAATTAAACTGCATGGTCATACACTATCCTCATTAGATTAGGAATGTAATGCAAGTGCAGGATTAACATGGGCAGGTTCTTGGTTATATAACAAGTAGTTATAATTTATTTAATTACAGTTTTCAGATTTCTTTATAATTACTCAATGATTACATTTTCTGAACATACCTGTGATGTGTCTAGGCTCTTACAAAACATAACAGAAAATAGTGAAGACAACAAGTTCTCTCAAATTTAACAAATAATTTATTTCCCTATAAAACTAAGGTAAAACTGAGGAAAAAAGAACTTGGTTTTATGAATAAAATCCAAAAGTTAAATCAAGAATTAAAAAATAGAAGTCTTATTACTATAAAATCCTAAAAGAACCTGAGTTCAAGTCTCAATGAAATTCAGAATAGATAATAATGATGGCTGTTATAACCTTCAAGGTGCTGTTGTGTCAACAGTTCCTTGTAGAATCACAGAAAATATTAATCAAGTTTTGAATTCCTTATAAATTTCAAAAAATGTCTTTATCCAAGAATTTAATGGAGCACATATATTCCCATGGAAAAGAATCACTTGTATTCATAAGATAAAATTTCAACTCACACCAGTCACAACAAAACACCTTTAAGTGTCAATGGTTTAGAGCCCGAATGAATAAATCTCTATGTAGACAGCAGTTATACAACATATTTAAGATGCAAAACAGATTCCTGGATGAGGGTCACATGGTCATCCTTCCAGAACAAAATAGAAGCTTTGCACATGCCTAACACCCTGTATTATGGCCCTAACTGAAATCAATGGTTCTTACTCTGGGAAAGAATAATATTTTTTTGTTTAAAAATTGTTTTCCAACACCCTTACTGGTTCTGAGTCAAGGTCAGAATTATCATGTCAAACAGAACTGAACTGATTTTCTGGAAAATATCAACTCCAGTAAACAAAGTTACCTTATAATAGCTTGTAATGGAAATTAAAACAATTAAAACTAACAAACAAATAATTAAATTACATATACATAACAATACCTGACATTTGAACTGTGCTTTTTAAATTTGATATAATTGACATTTAAGTAAGATATTGAAAAGAAAAAAATGTTTAGAGCATTTCATTGGTATATTTTATTAAATATGTATACACTTATATTGATTGGAACATAAATATTGTTTCTAAATGTAAAACTCTTTTCTTAATTATAACATTGGCATTACTTTTAAATGTGCAATACAAAAATTGCAATTTTATAAATATGTGATCAATTGTGTCATCAAAAAGAGAAATTGATTACAGTAAGGTCATGGAATCAATTACTTTGTGCAAACATGAAAGAAATTGATTGCATCCTAAAATGTAATGTCATTGTATAAATTACTTGTGAAAACATCAAAGAAAAATTGGATACATTCTAAAAAGTAATGTCATTGTTCAGTTACTTATGAAAACATCAAAGAGAAATTGATTACAATCTAAAAAGTAATGTCAATGAATTTGTTAAAGCATCAAGAGAAATTAATTACATTCTAAAAATGTAATGTCATTGAATCTATTACTTTGTGAAAACATCAAAAAGAAATTTGTATTTTTAACCAAATTTGTAGAAATCATCATATTTAATTGATTAAATAAGAAAATAATTGATGACAAACCTTTCATTCCACAAACTTTTTGAGCAAGAACTCAGTCTCCAAGTCCCAAGCTTTACTAATGATAAGAAAAAAACTCAGTCTCCAAGTCCCAAGCTTTAAAAATGATAAGAAAAAACTCAGTCCCCAAGTCCCAAGCTTTAATAATGATAAGAAAAAACTCAGTCTCCAAGTCCCAAGCTTTAATAATGATAAGAAAAAACTCAGTCTCCAAGTCCCAAGCTTTAATAATGATAAGAAAAAACTCAGTCTCCAGGTCCCAAGCTTTAATAATGATAAGCAAATTAATGCAACTTAAAGAGTTTTATTAACTTGCATCTATCTATAAAAAAAAGTCCAACCTCTATGGTATAGGTGAATCCAATGTATCATAATTTGTTTTTCTTGCTCATAAACTTTCAAGGCTATGGGGGGCTTGATTCTTATTGGCATGAAGTCAGAAGAATGTGATGGCTGGATTCTTATTTTAATACAGTTTTAAGAATATGTTTGTTGAATTATTGGCAAATGGACAGAAAGTCACAAGACAAATAGTCATGGAAAAATGTCAGAAATTGAATTATCATTGTAATGCAGGACAAAAAATATCACACTTTGAATTTTCAAAATTTTTTTAAAAAAAAAAAACTATTAAATACATTATAGTCTATTATTTGTATTTATTATTGTTATTAATGACCATATTAAATTTATTGTTTATTTATTTTTAATAATGACCATAGTAAATTGATGGCTTCATTTCTTTTATTAATCACCATATTAATTGATGGCTTCATTATTATCATTAATTACCATTGTAAATTGATGGCTTCATTATTATTATTATTATTGACCATATTAATTGATGGCTTCATCATTATTATTATTAATTACCATTGTAATTTTGATGGCTACATTATTATTATTAATGACCATATTAACTGATGGCTTCATTTTTATTATTAATTACCATAGTAAATTGATGGCTTCATTATTATTATTAATTACCATATTAATTGATGGCTTCATTATTATTTTTAATTACCATAGTATATTTATGGCTACATTATTTTTACTAATGACCATATTATTTGATGGCTTCATTATTATTATTAATTACCATAGTAAATTGATGGCTTAATTATTATTATCAATGGCCATAGTAAGTGTATGGCATCACAGGAAAGTGGAACTGATTAGCAAATGAAGTCTTTATGATAAATTGTAAGACAAGGTTTATTTAAAGCTTTTTCTTAAATAGGAAAGGTAGTTTTAATAATATAATATATAGGTAAAAGGTAGCTTGGATAAGGATATACAAGTAAAAGGTAGTTTTAGTATGGATATAAAGGTAAAAGGTAGCTTTGAAAAGGATATACAAGTAAAAGGTAGTTTTAGTATGGATATAAAGGTAAAAGGTAGCTTTGAAAAGGATATACAAGTAAAAGGTAGTTTTAGTATGGATATAAAGGTAAAAGGTAGCTTTGATAAGGACACACAGGTTAAAGGTAAATTTAATAAAGATATACAGGTTAAAGGTATCACTGATAAGGATATATAGGTAATATTTGTGTTTTAATCTCTAATTACTTTTTAAACAAGGATGTGAATAAAATGAAATCTAAATTGTTTTACTTTTGACTGGCAAGCTATGCATTAGTGTTCTCAGACTAAGACTGTATTATGAATTCTTTCATAAACATCTGACTGTCACAGCAATGTGATTATTTAGTTAGCATTATAAATACTCTTATTTCGTAACAAACTGCTATAAAATATTAAAAAGTCATGTGACTGGCATAACTTTATATGTTAATATCTCAATGAAGAAAGTGCAATTAATTAAGTTGTGTTAATTAAGTTGTGTTGGTAACTCTTATTGACTACTTTATTTCAGTTACATATATGTATCTTTTTTGAGAGGTTTTGATGTTCTGCCTGACCTACAGCTCAAACTGTCTCAAAGATTCTTGACATTGTCTACTATTGGTGAATAGTATACACAATTTGAAGTGCAATTGAAACTTTGGATGTACTCAGTTTGAAGTGCAATAGCAAATTTCGGTATACACTGTTTGAAGTGCAATTGAATATTTGGATATACACTTTTTGAAGTGCAAATGCAGATTTGGTTATACACTGTTTGAAGTGCAATTAAACATTTGGGTATACACAGTTTAAAGTGCAACTGCAGATCTGGTTTACATATCCACTAGTAGAAGTTAGTACACTGTACACCTGAACAAATACATGTACAAGGCAAATGACTGGTTTTACATTTCTTTATCATTCTGGATAGAAAATTAGATGAAACTTGTCACTGTCTTATTTTTTGTACTTTAATTACAGCAATTATGGACAAAAGCAGACGGTTGTTGCTGAATTTTCCCTGAAACCATCCAAGGCCAAAACGTCAGCCAAGTTTACGGTCTACTTCAACTGTAAGCAAGTCAGTGCCATCACAGGCCATTTCATTATTGACATAAATTAGAGGAGCAACCAGCCAGGAATGTAGCAGACAATATCACTTAGTAATTCACTCTATGTATCAAAGTAAATCTAGTATTTACATACCTGCCTAACTTCCAGACACTATTGGGTTTTTATTTGACACTCATAAAGAATTTGTTATGGTCCCAATGGGGGAGGGTCTATGTGCATGACCCAAAAAAGTGACATCATACAATTGAGAATGCATTATCTGCTTGTACAGTATATAGAAAATGACTGGAAATTCACACATGACTAAAGAAAAAAAAATATTTAATATACTTTTAAACCAAAATTAGCTGCTTGACAAAGCATTTTTATATATCATTAAAACAAACATGTGCACACACTCAAATAATCATAACCACACTAATATTAAATCAACAAAACAGCAAGTTTTGTCTTAATATCCTTTTGGACAATGGAATAGAGTAGAAACTTGTCTTTAATATCCTTTTTGGACAATGGAATACAGTAAAAATTTGTCTTTAATATTCTTTTGGACAATGGAATACAATAGAACATGTCTTTAATATCCTTTGGACAGTAAAATTCAGTAGAAACATATCTTTAACATTTATTTCTTAAACAAATATCTCCAGTTTATCAAACTCCAAATGAATTGGGTTATTCCACTTGGTGTACTCTACCTATGCAAATAGCTTAATGGAATCTCCCAAAGCAGTGCTAAAAGGGAGAGCATACTCTCAGTCTCCTTAGCTATTGTCATTTAGTTGAGTAATCTGTGAAGTTGTGGTTGTTTCTCAATGACTACCTTTACCTTTTAACTGCTTTTTTGACACTTACCTAATAAATTGCCCAGGTGTTACAGTATCCCATAACCATTAAGTATGAAGTCATGGGAATCACAGAAGTTTTCACTGTCTCATGAAAGGTCTCTCTCTCTCTCTCATTTTTTATAATTATTGGAATTTGTTTTTTTTATAAACACAATTGTGTCTGAAGGCTTGAGAGGAAACTTTTGTGCTTTTCTTGTGTAGCTATGATTGGGCAGGTATGTAGTTATCTATCTACATATATAAATATATAATTTACAAATATCTTAGTCCTTCATTACAATGATGTCTATGGAAGCCAGCCTACTGCCTTATAGTGAGCTCTACCTTAAAATGAAATACATGATGATTATAATTTCATTTAATGAAATGGCATGCATGACATACTTGCCTTACTGCCTTATAATGAAGAGCCTTATAGTGAGAGAGTGGTGTACTATATGCAAAAATACTCTTAGAATTATCTCCCATGTTGTATTTTATAGCTAGAGCTTCTATGTTAACATGTAAAAGCGAAAGCAGATAATAAAAGACACATTGCTTTGATTTTCTTGCATGATAATCTGGGTCAAAATTCTGTTATCAGTATACAAAATGCATGATGACTGTAATCTGGGTCAAAATGCTGTCATCAGTATGCAAAAGGCATGATGACTATAATCTGGGTCAAAATTCTGTCATCAGTGTGCAAAAGGCATGATGACTATAATCTGGGTCAAATTCTGTCATCAGTATGCAAAAGGCATGATGACTATAATATGGGTCAAAATTCTGTCATCAGTGTACAAAAGGCATGATGACTATAATCTGGGTCAAATTCTGTCATCAGTATGAAAAAGGCATGATGACTATAATATGGGTCAAAATGCTGTCATCAGTATGAAAAAGGCATGATGACTATAATATGGGTCAAAATGCTGTCATCAGTATGAAAAAGGCATGATGACTATAATATGGGTCAAATTCTGTCATCAGTATGCAAAAGGCATGATGACTATAATATGGGTCAAAATGCTGTCATCAGTATGAAAAAGGCATGATGACTATAATATGGGTCAAAATGCTGTCATCAGTATGAAAAAGGCATGATGACTATAATATGGGTCAAAATTCTGTCATCAGTATGAAAAAGGCATGATGACTATAATATGGGTCAAAATGCTGTCATCAGTATGAAAAAGGCATGATGACTATAATATGGGTCAAAATGCTGTCATCAGTATGAAAAAGGCATGATGACTATAATATGGGTCCAAATGCTGTCATCAGTATGAAAAAGGCATAATTTTAATTAATAAGAGTGCCAGAAATCTAAATTGAAAAAAAAACAAACATTTGCATGGAGATGAAATAACACATACAGCAAGAATCATTCATCTTATTGTGTCAATAAATACTTAATGGTTGCTGTTTTTGTGCATATTTATGTTCTTCTGGAGTAAAAGATTCTTATTAATTTAGTTATTCAAACACTTTACTGTGGAGCTTTGAAAGTTTAATATTAACAACATGTATCTAAAATAAATGTGTTATCCTCTTTTTCCTGCCATGTTGAGATATTTGGAGAAAGTTCATATATAAATTCTGTGTTAATTCCAAGTCATCCAAACAGAACCAGAGAAAATTACTTATTTGTATTTAATTTATGTAAATCTTAATAAGATGCTTGTAATTAAGAATATATATGAATTGGACATGAATTAATTAATGATTTAAATTTTGTAGAAACATCAAACTTTTGTAATGCATCATAGTTGATAAGTTATATATTAAATTACCCATTGTAAAAGGATTATTTTTATTGACCCAGGTCATCATATTTTAGGGTAGCTAATTTTTATGGAAACTTCATCCGATTTTTATATGTATGGTGTCTCATTTGGTTGGAAATATGAACATCAGATTGTTGTATGTATGGTGTCCCATTTGGTTGGAACTATGGCTATTAGCTGATGTTTATAACACACAATAATAACTACAATAACTGTCCCATTTGAAATCCACATAGAATCTTTTTATATTAATATCCATATTCTTTTTATTTTGCTTACCTTTGCACAAAATCCATAATGAATTATATTATATTGCATATCATAATAGCAAGGTATATGTAAATGTATCTAGGGTTTGTCACTACCTGGTGGTCATATAGTTCTAGTGCTAAAATTTCTGAGAGCTGTAAAAAATAAACACTTTACTAACTTTCTGACTTTCTTTTGTTCATTTTGACCCTAATAAAATAAATTCCCTCAGTATTTTGTAATGCACTGAACATATATCAATCAGACAACCCTCCCTGAATGGTAAAAGATGGAGAGTTTATGACTGCCTGGTGTATAATGATTTTATCCCTGCAAAGATTTTGATTGTCTGGTCCATACTGATGTTATCCCTGCACCGATTTTGACTGCCTGTTCTATAATGATAATGTCCCTGGACAGAGTTTTTCCAATGCCTTAGATTTACCTTTGCTATCAGCACAGATTTTATATGATGCTTTAGATCTACTTTGCTATCAGCACAGATTTTATGCAGTGATTTAGATTTACTTGACTATTAGCATAGATTTCAACAATGCCTTAGATTTAGTTAATTATTAGCACAGATTTTCTGCAATGCCTTAGATTTTCTTGAATATATGCACAGATTTCCTATGATGCTTTAGATTTACTTGACTATTAGCACAGATTTCTACAGTTCCTTAGATTTACAAAACTATTAGTGAAGGGTGCATATTTTGTACTGCCTAAAAATAATCTTGTCAATAAAAATAATTTGCATTTCTGTGTGATGTAATAAATTTTGTGATAACAAGACAATAAAAGTCTGTCCATTTTCACTTCATCCAAATTAACTATGTGTAGATTTACAACAATGCGACATTCAAAATGTTGAGCACCTAGCAATCCACAATCTTATGTACAAGAGTTATCCCCCCTTGATTGTCTGTTCTCCTGACTGGTTTATATATGTTTTCTTTATTAATCCATACAATATTTACTATCGAATGAAAAATAAAATATACCCATCTGAATTTGAAGCATCTTGCAAATTACTTAATGGATATATATTGTTACGTATCAGCTCGTTCAATGTACCACTAAGAAAGAGTGGCTGCAACAAGCTTTGTACATTTTTTAAAAAAAGTTTATTTTCCTAGAAAAAAACAGAAGAAAGGTAAACATATGAAACAATTATATACAAAAATAAGAAGAAGATCCACATATTTGTTCTAAAGTTGTAAAAATACATAAGTCCTGTGAATAAACAGTTCTAAATTGATAGAGTTTGAATCTCAATTCCATTCTGAGAGATGGCAGATGATGACATCAGATGAGGTTAACATAAAATGTCCAGAATTTTTACTGTGAATCACAGTTTGTATTGTTTTGTTCCAATTTAGAAATAATTTCAGCAAATGTCTTTGTCCAAAGCCAGTAGTGTTGTTCTCCAAGGAAAATAATTATTTAGAAAGTACCAGGGACAAACTACTCCTTCCAGTACAGAAATATCTTTCAAGGTATTAGAAACTCTAAGATGTTACGATGTGACTCTTGACTATGACCAACTAAGGTTGACTATTGCTTACAAGTAATTGAGCATTAAAAGCAAACTAATACTTGTTTCATGTACACACACAGGAAGGACACCTGTGATTTCAAAATTACACTTGGATATTAAAAAATGTAAACAAGTATAATTTTTGAAACAACCTCTGTCACAACCAATCAATCACATAGCTCTTCCTGACTATTTACTTGCAATGACAAAACCTTCATGATAAAATCGTGCTTACATGAGTCACATTTACATTTTAAGTAAACCACGATGTTTCTAACAAAATATCAAACCCATGCAAACATAATCATCATCATAACAATAACTATATTTAATGATATAAAAATGAAATATAACTATAAAAAAAATAAAATAGAAAAATTCAAATTTTAACACATATGTAACTTAACTCTTCTGTAGCAGACACACTCACATGACAACCTAGTACCATTTTGGTAATGCATGCAGGCATGACAAGAAATGGGCTGGTGTTTGCAGGCAAGGCAATGGGTGCAGTTTACTCACAAGCTTGAGTTCAAAAGTCTGTAGAGCATGAATTAAAATTCTTTCACCTGTATGATAGTATTATTTGTTTTAAATTATTAATTCTGTCTATTATTATCAAGCATTCTTCTATAAAATACAGGGATAAAACTTTCTGTTCTATTTGGTATATATTTATAATTCTTTGTAATAAATATCCTATATACCTTGATTTCTTTCATATGAATCTGGAATGACTGTATAGACATTTATATATATATATATATATATATATATATATATATATATATATATATATATATATGAGAATTAATTACTAGGTCATCATGCAAGTGTGTCTGCAACACACGAATTTACATAACACTGATTCAGTGCCATAATTTTTTGGTGATGCTTGCTTAGTCATGATGGGATATTGGCTGGTGGGTGCAGGCAAAGTAATGGGTGCCATTTACTTGTGGACCTGTGTTTGAAACTCCGTAGAGTATAAATTAAATTTCTCTAACCTGTATGGCAGTATTATTTGTATTAAATTCAACATGGAGTGAATGATATATCCACTATTGCACCAATGGGAATTTTATATCCACTATAGGGACTGTAGGTATGGAGCAGGTGGGGTGATGTCATGGTACTGGACATTGGCAACAATGTTGCAAGTGGCTGATCTTAATCAAGCCAAACAAATACAGCAGGAAAAAAGGTATCAAGACATAACTTGATATAACGCTTGGTGGGGCAGGAGATATAACTTGATATAATGCTTGGTTGGGTGGGACTTGATAGACATAGATATAAACAAAGAAACAAATACACAAACATAACACAAACACAAAACACAAAACAGATACACGCAAACATGGCAAAGAGATTAAATCTTTTCAAGGCAATGGAGAGGCTCTGGAAAGAGCGTTTGGGCTTCTTATTCTTTGTAATCTAATTTCTTCTTTTCCTCCATCAACATTTCTGTCCTACATTCTTCTTTTTCTTCTCCTTTCTCCTAATCATCTTTCTCTTTTTTCCTCTTCTCATTCTCTTCTTCCTTTTTTATTTTTTGTTCCAGGTTCCTATTTTCTGTTTATCCTCTTTGTCATTCTTCTCCTTTTCTTGTTTCATCAGCTCAGTCTTTTCTTGGTCTTCTTCAAATAATTTTTTTCCATTTTGAGTTTTTGTGGGCTATATACACCATCCTCCATTCTAATAAAAATTCTTCCACCATGCCCAGATTGTCTACTGCCTCTTGCAATGTCTTCATTTTATTCATTGTGTTAGAAGCCATTTTTTATTCAGTGTTGAAGTGCGCAAATATACACTCCAGTTTATATGTTTCAAGCACACATGTCAAGGAGAATATCCCTTCATACCAACTACCCATATCACCTACCAATCAACCCATAAAGATGAGAGTGCTAATCTAACATAAATTTTATAAAAAAAACAAAACACTAATACTAAATTATTTTGTACTTAGGGATACAAGTTTTTTGTTAAGGGATAAAAAAGCAAATGTGAGCATCTTCCAGGCCTGGCACCACTGACACATCACAGTCCTACTCCCAGTATATGGATGGGAGGGCAGAGGCTCGTTGAGTGGCCTCATCATCCTAGTCTTCCCTTTTTGTACTAGTGAAGACTTTTTCTCTGTCTTCTTATATTCCACATTCGTGGATGATGAGGTCTCCTTATCTCCTCCTCCCAGTTTTCTGTCTGGGGAACCACATGTCTTTGTAATTGTGATAGAGGCTGTGGTGCTGGTACTGGTTGTAGTGCTGGTACTGGTTTTGGAGGTGTCCTAACCTCAGGCATAACCTCATACATGGGCCTAGTATTAGGTGAGGCAAAATTATTTCTTCTCTTCTTTCTCTTTCTTCTTTTTCCTCTCCTCCTCTTCTATTCTTTCTGCAATCATCTCCATAGCCAGCTCATCAATTATGTGCCTGATATACTCCAGGTGCATCTGAAGCTCAAGTAATTTACTAATTCTGCTCATTTTCCTTCTCAAAATGACTGGGTTGCCAGACTGAAGAATGCTTCACATTATATGTCTGAGGTGCAGACATGAAGGAAAACATCCGCTTACACTAAAAAATAAATAATACCTATATCATAACAACAAAAAAAACTTGGAGAGGGTGGACCTAATAGAAATACTTACGTTCATTTTTGTCACCTACAAATACTATCTGACATGATAGAAAAACTAAGTGTTTATAGACACACTTCTATTTTTTAACTTACAAACATACAAAATTATATGATTGGCAGTTTGCTGCCATCTCATTTCTAGATTGCTGGGGTAGCCCTGAAATGGGCTGTTATGTTGACAGGGTGATGGCAAGCTCATATAATCTCAGAATGCATCCCCATCTAGCTGCAGGTTTTTCCATAGAATAGGTTCTGCTTCTGAGGAAGGAGAAAGAGAACTATTTCGTGTCTACATGGCAGTCTACAAAGGCACTGTCTGGTTCCTGCTGTTCTTGCTTGTTGCTGTTGCTATTCTCTCTGCTATTTCTGAAGTCTGTACTTCTCCATCCTTTTTCTTGTTCCTTCTTGATTTCTTCTCTGAAGATCTCTTCTATCAAGTCTTGGACTATATTTCACATCATGACATTCTCTATCTCATCAGGCTTCGGTATCAGGTTTTGCCTGACATGATGTAAATTCACATAGGCTGCATTCTGCTTTGCTAGTCTTGAATACATCTTCATAGGTGAAATAGTCAACCAGAGATGGTCAGAGTGGAGACTACCTCGCCAAAGAGCATGTATTCATAGTATTTTTTGAAAATAAACGACAAACACATATTTTTCAAAATATAACATTTTTATCTAACGAATAACCAATAACTAGCAATAAAACAATTCATATAATATTTTATTCACTCATCACAAACACATTAAATAGCAATTTTTCAAACAAACAATTTTTGACAAAGTTGATGACATTGGGATATTAAGTTAGACGGATTCAAGTCATGGAGTCATTGATGTGCACTATGTTTCCTAGCTAAAGACAAGATATAACCATAATGGTCACAAAAACCATCGATCTACTTTTTCATCGTTTCTAGAAGAGTCACGATCAAAATAAGTTACTAAATGTTCTAAGGGTTATCCAGGATTGCGTTGATGAAGAAAATACACACAATATTGTACACACACAATATAATTTGTACCTTGTAATTTCACATTATTGAATTGTGTCGTCTGGGCATTTCTTCTCATATAGTCGATGATGTCTTTTTGCAGAAGGTGGTAATCCATACGAATCTAAGTACTCCACATATTCCTCATTAGGAAAGTAGATAGCTACCCAATGAGTGTCTGGGAAATGACTATCTTAAGTGTTAATGACATAAGCATTTTTAGCACACACAACAGGATTCCAAGAATAAGCACATGAACATTTGTTTGAAAGGTAATAAAATTCCCCAGGTATTAATTTTTCTTTTCTTTTTTTCCCCTTTTTCACAGGTAATCATAAGTCATCAATTCAATCCTGACTTTTTGTCTGAAAATCTCTGACATGTAATCGTCTATCAGCTCTGTCCTCGCACTCTGGGCCAAGAGAGATTGAATGCGATGAGTGTCCAGAACAGTCAATTAAGGGGAGGAATCATCACCCAAGTCTTTGTACTACTGATGAAACACTGCTTCTTTGCTTCTTCCGAGATGAGACCCCAATCGTCGTCCAAATAATTGTCAAATTTTTCTTCTTGATTCATCATCAAATATTTATTGTGTTGAATTTGACTGGGATGACTGTTTTGACATCTGTGGCAATCTTTCTTAGTCAATTCCAAATTGTTTCTGCCAGGTGTGTAGCAAAACAGGATACTAAATATTGTTCTTGTTCTTGCCATCTGGACATGACCACCACGTCCTGTTCGTCTTTGTCTTCGGTTCTGCTTGCACATTATCCTTCCATTTCCATTTCCAAAGATTCTTCACTATTGAAAGATGAATTACAGTCTTCCATATATTCTAATAGTTTAGAATGGCTTCTCTCAAACTGTTGATATATATATATATATATATATATATATATATATATATATATATATATATATATATATATATATATATATATATATATATATATATATATATATATATATATATATATATTGTATTATCGAATTCGGCATACAGGATTACATTCAAGATCTCAGGTAGAGCTTTAGCGAGCTGAAGTTCCACACGAAGCTGACCAGATTTTATACGGTGGAAATGCTTCTCGTCGCTTTCTTGGTCTGGAGTGAAATCAAAAGTCCACAAAGCGTAACCTCCTGCAAAATCGTCGTACGAAATGCTGCTCCTGGAGTTTGTCCCTATCTGCCCATTCGCTTTGTACGGGGACAAGTACGATCTCAAGTAATTCTTCTGGGTAAAGTTAGGTTAGGAAGGTCTGGTACATAAACTCTTGCCATCGCAACTACCATCGATCTTGGATACTCTGTGGTGCTTAAACTAGAACGGATTTTGACCGTGGGCTCCGTTGTGGGCTCCATTACTAATGATGCCAATGATTAAACGTTTAGGTAACTGTCCTTGTAACAGATGATCGTCGATCTTGGATCGGAGTCCAGCAGCAATGGTGAAGGTTTTCTCTTCCACGCGTGCTATCGATACTTGGCAGTTTTTCTGCTCAAAGTGTGACATGTTTTGTTTACCACTTTAGGTAACACTTCCACACAACATATGGGCCATCAAATGGAAAACTGTACTGCTTAGATTCCGTCTCAGACGGATATCTGCACAGTTCAGTAAATCCTTTTCTACATGTCCAAATACAAACAATCCATGGTAATTGTTGTATCAGACCTGACATTGTAGTTGGTTTTTATACCTCTTTTTGCCGGAAGCAAAAATTTACTTTTTTTGCACAGAAGTCCGTCGACGTATCGAAATAGTAAAGTCAGTAACTCACACGACACACGTCGCACAGAAGTTGCCTCTTGAAACAAGATTAGTCCGTGTAAACGATTTTAATAATTCTCTAACTCCTCTGTTGAAATTTGGTATAGTATAGCTAACTTGTAAGAAGTAGGATGAGTAGCAACCCATCAAGTTAAACAATGTCTGACCACTGAAACGCTTTCACAAGAATCAGTACTCTTATAAACAATTGGGTACCAGTAGTTCAAACATTGACCTAACAGATGCAATTGTTCTTTGCGTTGAACTTGTATTTTGACCAACTCTCGGTAAATGTGTTCTCTCAACTCCACATGCGACCCACCAATGTTCTTTTTTAAAGTATCCATCCGAAGATTCCTGGAATCCCAATAAAGGTGATTGTCATAGTGCGGAAACCATCAAGCATATTCCAGGTAAGCGGAATCATTCTTTTCCCACTCGTGAAGTGACACACCGCAACTGAAACACTAGATTTTATCACCTTCGCTGAAGTAGATAAATCCAGTTCTGGCTAATTCTTCGTGGGTAGGTCCTCCCAGAGTTTTAGACAATTTTCTTTGGAACGTTTTGGAATCGACTTTCAAAGTCACAGTATTCAGGCAAACACACAGGAAACAAATATTCTTCTTTTACAGGATCGTTTCGATAAGGGTACGGTGAAATCCGCAGTAGTTTGATCCGCAGGGAGGTAGACGCATGGTTTCATGTTGACTATGAAAACCAGTAAAAAATTCACGATGATGATGATTGACATCATTTCGCATACGTCAGGTTTGAAACGCACAATATCACTTTCCTTAGTAAGTGTAGTAGTTGTAGTAGTTACAGCAAAAATCCCATGATGTGGTACTGAATCACAGAAGTCATAGTGTACGACATTCCTGCAATCGCAAGCCTTTGCATCACACTACACTTGGGTATCATCGAACTTGTATAGTGGTGTCTGTTTAAAAGTATTCATCTTTTTCGCATTGTGTTGGTAGTTATAATGAATTATCGGTCTTTGACATTTTCCTTTTTATACTAGTCGTAATGAAGTCTCTAGCTTTTAGATCGTTCCTTTTGTATGCCTAGTTTTGGATGTCTTCCTTTGTTTCTTCCCTGAAGAACGGTACAGTAGTATGATGGGTGAAAGGTCATAGAAAGGTAAGGACAGTGCGGAAACCATCGAGTATGTTCCAGAATAGCTGAATCTTTATTGACACATCGATCCATACGCAACCTCAGACCACAACTGAAACACTTTACTTCGTATCCCAATACAGTCTCAGGTCCCATATAGACAAATCCTGTTCTAGCTAAAAGTTCGCAGTAGGAAATCCTTCCATATCCGTAGGTTATGTTTGAAACGTTTTCGATCGACTGACAAAATTGCAATAGTCAGGCAAGATGACATAAAAATGGTACGGTTTAAACTTGGGTTCTAAGTGGGTCTCTCACTCGATTCTTGTTATGTCTAAGTCATCCTTCTTGTTGGTTGATATCGTCTTGGAACCATTTTTTATATCAGTGTGTCCGTAAGGTAAAGTGAAGTGGTTGGGAGGTCGCAGTCCCTTCTGGTACACAATTTGATAGACTAAGACCGACTGACGATTTGGTGTGTGGCTAAACATACAGTTTTGCGAGGTTAGTAGGATGTCACTGCAAAATCTCCAACCTCTTCAGATTGCAAGGCTTCTTTCAATACCTCACTGTTCACCACCTAGCTTATGCAATAATTGAGAGTCAATCCTTTCACTTTCCATTCCGTGTGCACTTCTCTTTGCTGGTCCCGGTATTCTTAGCTGTAGTTTCTGGGACCTCCTTTAGCAAATCTTAGTATGTGGCGTCGGGGTGCTCGTTTGTCCAGGTTCCTAAAAGGTCTCATTCGATGATATAGTGTGTTCATGTGTTTCATGCTGTAGTGAATCATCTGGAAGCAGCTGGAAGGATCGCACAAATACTCTGTCTTGGGCAAACACGGTCGTTGTGAGATTTTTCCACACAAGCAATTCAACATCACTTAGGCAAATGATCGCCAGCCTTCTTTTTTATCGATGTGGTTTAAAGCAATGCCTTCATTCTTCCAATATTTCTCTTTGAATTTCTCTTTGTCATCGAGGGTGTGGCACCAGGAAGGATAACCTCTGGAATCTTGTTTCAGTTTCATAAAGGCATCTGTGTAATCTGCAAAAATGCCTTTCTAAGTTTGGTCACCCTCGCTGTAACGCTCTGTGTTGTGAAAGTGGTAAATTATCTACACTTCTAACAGTTGGTACTGAACTTTTAACGAGCCCACGCTGACCCATCAAGGCTGTTGTTCCAGGGTGTGATGATAAGGTTGGTCTTGGATGCACAAGTACAGCACAAGGGAAATATCAGTTTTCCTGGGCAATGGTGATGAAAAACAAGTTCGTGGGAGACAAGACTTTGCATTTATCAATCCTTTGTATTATCCAATGTTGTTCAGGTCGATGTTTTCCGTCAGTAATTGTGGGTGCCCTGCGGAAAACGTGACGATATTTGCACACGTAAAAATAAGGATAAAGCGAACACACATCCAAGTGTTTGATGTTTTCTCGGACAAACGTCAAATAAGCAACCGTTAAATTCGTACACGATCTTGGGATTTTCTAAGTCCCAGCCATCCACCGAATACATTCAGATGGTCTTTCACCTCTTCTGTCTCAGGCATGTTGGATCCATTTGACTTCCTTGTCGCACAAGTAATGTAGCTAGCGTTTGGCTTTGACCGAGTATTGACGTTTGACAAAGTCAGTCCTTTCAGAGCAGATGACAGCCAGGGTATTTTCGGGCATGAATCTTTGGCGGGAAACTAAGGAACAAGCTTAGGCAATGGTGCAGGCTTCTTTCAAATGATCGATTGCTATGTGTTCATTGAACAATTTTCGAAATTTTCACAATAACTCAGTAAAATGTTCATGTCGGAACGACAATACCATTAACATTTCTTTCTGAAAGTGGAAGGGATCCTAGACGTAAGTGTGGTACCAAGCTTAGAAATCTTCTCGTAAATCGCTTCACATGTTGTCGGGGTCAAAGAAGTGAGCATCAGGTAAATGGGGAAGATTGATTTCGGTGTTGATTGATTCGGTATTGACTGGCTTCGCTGTTGTAAACCTGACGAAAATAGCCTTTGGCCATTTCTGTCATTCCTAACGTTTCAGGCATTCGACTCAATGACATGGCCAAGTCACTCATCGAATCTTTAAACTTCACTTGTCCCATTTGCATGTAAATGATTTTGGCTCTCTTCAAAGTGACTTTCACACATTCGGTTCTTTGTTCCGTATAGTACCTCAGAAGAAACTGTCCATCGTATCCCGAAAAATTGTGAGCCATCACCGTGGGATAGCGATGACAATCTCCATAACGTTCGGTGGCCTCTTGACTCAACGTGTCGTTAAAAGGGTCTAAGTTCCGTTGGGCGAAATCGGTCAGCGTGTTCGGTCCCCGAAAGATTTTGTTCACGTTCTCTAGGAATATTGATGAAGTGAGGGCAATGACTAAAGATAGGTTCTTGAATACACTTCTCGCAAGCTCGATGAGCCAAACATAAACTAGGAATGTGAATGCCGGTCTCTTGCATGCATTCGAAATCGAAAAAGATGCTTTCTTCTGGTTATATTCTTCTTGATGTTTGGAATGCTATTTTGAATGAAGCATTCATGTGTCAATTCCACGATTTGCTGGCAAAAAAAACTAATTCAGGAACGTAAGTTGTTAGTTTTCCCTTTGTCACGACTAAGACACTTCTGGACCTGCTATTGTAATAGATTTGGTAAAAGTCACTAGGGTTGTATCTCAGGAGTAGTATGCATGTGAACGAGATTGGAGTGTCTGGCATGGGACAGTCTTTTTCTCTTGGGTCGTATTAAAGAAATCAGATGCATTTGTTCTCACTCCTTTACTCTGCCAAAATGTCCAAGAGTACTGTGACTGTTTGACTTTCACTGTCCTCCTTCTCTCTTAGACCTTATAGAGTGTTCCGGATTAATTCCAATCTTGAATATGTTGATGAATCATAGTCTTTAATTTGTTGATATACTAATAGCCCTGATGTATCACAATGGTATAATACAAAATGCCTTTGAATGAATTGACAATAATCACAAAATAGAGTTTTTGTCCAAAACAAAGCACTTTGTACTTCTACTAAATAATTTAAACAATTATTTCTTCTCAAATTATTGCTGAGCATAACTAAACATGATTCCACCACAGATTGATATTAGGATAGCAGTTAATACTCTTGCTGATCTAAACATTATATGGAAACCTAAGATATTCTAAGATGACCTGATTGTGAGTTAGATGAAGTCAAGCTATATGACGAAATTGCCTTGAGATCGGTAAACGATCGGACAAGAACCAAGTAAATCTCAATAAGAGATGAAAACACAAAACAGTTCCACTTATTGTTTCTGATCATGATTTGGTATTGTCGTCTCACTTGATATTTAGAAAATTAGTGATTTCAAAGTGGATGGATTCTATCCTCATTACAGTACTTTCACATTCGCCTAGTAAATTGGCACCTCTATCATAATGTAAAATCCTATGAAGGACACACTGTTCTGCAACGGTAGAATATAAATCGTAGGTACGTTTGCGTATAGGTTATACTATATAATTTTGCATACAGAGTATAATGTCTATTTACTTTTGCATATACGGTATTTACTTACTTAGTCAACCTCATCCCGTCGGGATGTTTCGGTATTGAGCATTGGCTTGTGCCTCGCCCCAGGAAAGTTCTATCTGTTTCAGTTCGGTCATCACCGTCTTTCGCCAGGGTATCTTTGGCCGTCCACATTTACATTTAGCACCTGGTGTCCATCTGAAGGCTACCATGGATATCCGTTCCTGGAGCATCCTCATTATATGCCACAAATGTTGTTACATCCCGTCTTTTCATATAGGTTCAAATCTGAGATTTCGTTTGGCCAATAGATGTTGCAGCTTTTACGGAGGTGACAATTGTGAAATGAATTTACTTGTTCATGTCTATCTTTACTACTCTCAACACTCTGAGCTGTACATCAGTAACGACTTGTTGCTGTTGTCAAGTCTGATCTCTATTTTAAGGTTATATTGCTTTGATTTCCAAATAGGGAGAAGTCTGTTGAAAGCACATCTGGCTCTATTTAACCTCGCCTTAGTGTCCTTTTTGGCACCATTGTCATTGCCAAGGTAGGTGAAGTCTTCTGCAAACTCAAGTGCCTATCCATCAATGGTAATATGATGAGTAGCTACGGTATTTGTTAGGTTTTTTTGTATTGGCATGCAGGCCATTTCGTTGAGCATACATGCTGGTTCTGTTAAATTTCGCTTGAAGATAAGAGTTCCAGAGAGAAGTGACAGTCAGGACATCAGCAAAGTCCATATCTAAAAGGTGTGAGAAAAGTGTCCACTGGATCCCTCTGGTATGGTTAAATATTGTTTGAAGCATTATCCAGTCAATGGTGATGAGGATCAGAATGAGAGAGAGGATGCAACCTTGCCTAGCACAATACTTCACTTTGAACGACCCTTTAAGATTGTTCTTAAGGACAATTTGATTAAAATAAGATCTCCACTGTCCTAATTGAAGATCCGACAGCAACCGCTTATGGGTCATATTCTAGTGACATATGTTAGTACCATAATTGCTAATTTTATTAGCCAATCAGATGAAATATTATATCTTCGAATTTGGAAGATTGAAAATTATAGCTGAAGAGCATCAGTGTGTGCCTATCGATTTGATTAACTTTAAAATTTCTGAAAGCTGCCTTTCTATTGGCTAGCCAAGAGGTCAATAGAACATGAATCCTAAGCAATTGCTGTCAGATTTTCACCCTGGACAGTGAAGATATGATTTTGTTCAGAATGTTTTTAAGAATAACGATGCATTCGATGTGCTCCTCAAACTTCCCAAATAGTCTGACTGTCTTTGGTGGTATTTTATAAGAATCTTCTATGACTCTCGCGATGAACCCTGTCAAATGCCTGCTTGAAATGAATGATATTGATGTAAAGGGGAAAAGGAAAACATTCCACTCCAGACACGGTTCAGTAGAACATTCCACTCCAGACACGATTCAGTAGAACATTCCACTCCAGACACGGTTCAGTAGAACATTCCACTCCAGACACGGTTCAGTAGAACATTCCACTCCAGACATGGTTCAGTGGAACATTCCACTCCAGACACGGTTCAGTAGAACATTCCACTCCAGACATGGTTCAGTGGAACATTCCACTCCAGACACGGTTCAGTAGAACATTCCACTCCAGACACGGTTCAGTAGAACATTCCACTCCAGACATGGTTCAGTGGAACATTCCACTCCAGACACGGTTCAGTGATGTTGTGTAGACAAAATATCTGATTTATGCATCCTATTCTTTGCGGAACACTGTTCCTGTCTGAACTTGTCATTTATGGTTGTGTTCATCTTTAGGAGAAGAATTCTGCAGAAAGGAGTATTATCCATCGCAAGGAGTCACAAAGCCCCACAACATGACATGATTTTGATGGATAGAGATATGACTTTCAAGGCAGGAACAGACAATACAAACAATGAGAAGGTCATGGGGAAACATGGCTGTGGAGTCCCCAATAACTGTGGCGAGAGACGTTTGGATTTTTCCCTCAACAACAACTGCGTAATAGGCGGCACTGTTTTCGCGTTAAAAGGACACCCGCAAACTAAATCCCCCAATGATCACGCTATAAATCACATTGACCATATTGTCATCAATAAAAAGTGACGCTGATCTCTCCAAGATATCAAGGTCCATGTCAACAGTGATCATTGCTTTTGTGATAACCACGATTAGCTGAAACTACAAGCAACACATACCGCACAGCGACAGCAAACCATGTATTTGACATCAGCAAACTTTGCTCATCAGATATAGAGATTTTACCATCCAGCTTAGGAATCGTTTGAATGCATTAGCCTGTGAAGATGGGGAAAACCATAACACAGTTTAAAATACATGGACTAACATAAAAAATACACACTCAGAAGTAGCAAAGAAAATCATTTGTTACGAAAGAGAAAGGAATATATATGATTAATATCATAGACTAGGAATACAATAGATGAAAGGGAAAGGTCAAAGACAAACTGCTGAGTGAATGAAGAGTACAAGGTGAAGGATAAAAGGAAGGATCAAAGGAGTGCCTGGCAGGATAAAATAACCTTTGTTGAGCAAATGGCAAATAAGACAGAACAAAGAAGCTGGAAATGTTTTGTGTCTATTTACTTTTGCATATAAGGTGTACAGTCGAATTGTCTTTTGCAACTTACATACTTTTACTCAAACTAACAATTGAAGTATTTATGTGAAGTAATAGATTTCCTTTGCGTCAACTCAGAATAATAATAATAATAATAATAATAATAATAATAATAATAATAATAATAATAATAATAATAATAATAATAACAACAACAACAAAAATAATAACAACAACGATAATAATAATAATAATAATAATAATAATAATAATAATAATAATAATAATAATAATAATAATAATAATAATGTTGTAAATTAGAAAGCCCAAGGTGTCCATTCTGGAATTTGTTTTACTCTAATCAATACAAGATCACAGATCTCACAACTTTCAAATTGTATATCAACCACACATCTATATGGTTTCTCTTCATCAACTTTGCGTATAGTCAGCATATCAGGCCGTAAAACAATACAACTTCCCCTAAAACAGGAAACTATTTTCACTACGCCACCTTAGGCCAGTCAAATCTTAGTTTTGAGCCACATTTCGCATGTAAAATTATATCACATTTGCCACCTTGGCGGCATAAACGGTATTTGCCGACAACGGAACAGTCCCTTCTCGTTTATTCATTTGTATACTTTGCCAATCTCCAGTTATAAATACAGTACCTGGAGTCACACAACCAATGCACCACTATATTTTAATAGGAACTATGGAACTCATGCGGCTCTGACCTGAATTCAACAAGTGTAAACCATGGCATCATGGAAATTCACTAGCACTTCACTCCGTTACGTTTGCTCCCAGTAGCTAGCCAATTATTTCGGACTAAGAAATATTTCCACAGGATCGAGTTTCCATAATGAAACGAGTAATCACAAAATCAAAGAATTTCTTAAAACTGGGCGCTATAATCAAATGCGCATGCTTTAAATTGTTTGCAATATTTTGAGAAGAGTGCCAAAAAATAAGTCATCTTTTAATGTCAGAGGATTTATAGAATATGGTTTCCAGGGAGTGGATAAGTAAATTTAGGCATACCGTTATTAATTATGCTAATTTTAGTCATTTTGTTTGCTTAATTGTTGGGAAAATGGAGGGTTTTTTTTAGGTGGGAAAAGTAGCCAAGCAACCAGGTTACCGGTCAACAAAGTGTGATAATTGCATTACCAAAATGGTGAAAGATGCAATTAGCATAATCATGTACCTAGATTAATACTCATCATTTTGTAATAATTAGTAACGGCTGTTCATTACAGGTAGACTTGTTAACTTACGCTACGATTCTATGGTCTTAAACTAAGTAAAACCCATAGGGTTCCAATCGCATTACGAATGAAGTTCACTACATTGTGCTTATATGCCAGTTGTCTTTATGTATCACAATGATATGATCCAAAGTGTCTTTAAATGAATTCAATGTACTTCAGAAACAGATATTAAATCCGAATATCTGAGCACCATAATTTCAATTAATAATCGAATAAAAGAAATAAATAAATAGATAAATTAATGAAAATAACGCACGTTAAACAATATTTTCCAAAGAGCATCAAATGCCAATGGAACGTAATTTGCAAACTTCAGTGACATGCTGCCAGCCCAAATCACCTAAATCATGCATGTTCACTCTCTTAGGTCTGTGATTCCATTTCCCCATGCTGTTCTAAACATTCTCTTCGTCCAGGGAAGAAACTAATTGCATCAACAAATGAAAACTAATTGCATCAACAAATCAAAACAGATAAAACCGTTCTTAAAACGATTAAACTACATCTCTATTTTGATCTTTTGTCAGAAAAGTATTGTTGTATGAAATTATTTATATATTGGATTAACTGTATTTGCGTCTTTATCGCAGAGATTCACACACAGGCAATCACACACACACACATGTACACACACGCATGTATACACGATCTAGCGGATTATATTCAAATTTCACTTGTGTCACTGATGATCAAATTGATACATATTTTTAGTGCGTATCTGAAAGAGTTTTGCTACTGTCTCTGATCTTGATTTATAAATGCTTTGTCGAGATTGTTACATTACTCCAGAGTAGCACAATAAATACGTTGGCAGTTAATTCACCTTCGAAGGATCTCATGTTTTCAGACGCCATTAAGCTTTTTAACTTACAGATAGCAATGTTTGTCTCTCCGTTTGCCAATCGCTCTTAACCAAAGTGTAGTTATCTCGTACATATCGCTTAACGATAAATAATGAGGAAATTTTACCAATCTCACAATAATCTTTAGTTCCAGATATTGTTGACGTTGGATTAGTGTGAAAATTATCAAATATAAGGGTACACCACTGTGTTCGAAATTGTAAGATTAATTTCAATTTCTTATTGATTTCTGCGTAGTAGATATTACACATCAGACGAACTTGACCGCATTAATCAGTTTCGTGTAGATTCTACGTACAGAGTTTGTTCATTGTTGATGATCCATAATTGTATTTCTTATCATATTACTGACGCTTTGAATTTTTCACGTACTTATTTATACGCTTTTATTAGTGCTATATTTTGGGAAAATATGCCAGGGTTTGATAATAGAGCTTAGTACATTTGATATTGTCTTTGAATATCTGTAATACTATAACTGCGATAAAATTGTAAAAATCTCAACAAAAATATCCTACAGATTATTTGTAAACAGGAAAAAACTATGAATAGAAGTTAAGGAAGATAACCCATATTTTCTTTCAAAAACTAATATAAGTTGAATGGATCACAATCATATTCAAGTATTTCCAGGTAAAATGTCAGACACTAAAACTTAAAACAAGAATAAAAGTCATTTAGATTGGTGGTCGTGCAGTCTTATTTTTTCACTTTTATTCATTTTCTCTAACAATTATAAGATTTTGGTTGTTTTGTTTTGTTTTGCCTTCTAAGGCTCCGAAACACGATTCTTATATCGTCCCAAGGCAAGTGCCTTGCCCAGGAACACGACAGAGTAGTATCGGTAATTGTAAGAAAAAACTTTGTATATTCTGTGACGAAAATATGAAAAGAAACCCCGACAATGCTGTCCGATTTTAAGATCTGTCAGAACACCAAAACTAACAGTCGCACCGAACATTGATTTTGATCAGTCTCGTCGCTGCACTTTTTCATAACCTCTGTATTCAAATTGATTAAAATGCATCACGGAAATCTGAAAGTAAGTTATATTCAGCTAACTTTAAATTCACCAATCGCATTACAGCTTTCATATTTATGAAACTGGATGAACGTCATCTGGAATGTGTAAGTTTTAACAATACCCCGGCCTTAACGAGAAACGCAACGCTTTATTTAAAAAGTTAATAAAATAAGTGAACCTGGAATTCCAAAGGTAACCAGAACATACATCTTTATCAATGTCTGCCAACTCTAATTATTTTAACCAGATCTCGATTTTAATCAGATGGTTTCTATGTCCAATTAAAAATAATTTTTCCATGAGTAAAATATAATCGGTACTAGTTGCCCATGCTGGTGACTTTCAATATTTGCTTTTGTCGTTAGGAGGCAAAATTGGAAGAAAGACATCAGTCGTACACAAGAATTAGAAATGAGCAAGAAATAAGCTCAGCTCGACAAGGTCAAGTTTATATGTATACATAATTTGGCATATTAATCTATCGAACAAATGCGATGGTATATTTTAAACAAACCTTTAATTAAGAAAACTTTCATGAAGAATCAGCAAAGAATCCAAATCACGTTGTATTCCTCTATTCAAATGTGTGTATTTGTCCGTGCGCATTTCTAAGAATTGTAATAAATACCCAAATAGTCGCATAATCTATTATATATTGTTTCTATGTCTCTGTACTCATTATTATACTACATACATCACCCCTTGCACTATATACAACAGTGCTTGAACTACATATATAACTCCTTGTATTACATGCAAAACTCCTTGTACTACATAATTAACAACTTGTACTACACACATCAGCCCTTCTATTACACACATCACCCACTGTACTACACACAACAACCACTGTACTACATACATCACCTCTTGCACTACATACAACAGTGCTTGTACTACATACATCACTCCTTGTATTTCATGCAACACTCCTTGTACTACATAATCAACAACTTGTACTACACACATCAGCCCTACTTCTACACACATCACCCACTGTACCACACACAACAGCCCTTGTACTACATACATCACTCCTTGTATTACATGCAACACTCATTGTACTAGACACATCAGCCCTTCTACTACACACATCACCCACTGTACTACATAAATCAGCCCTTGTACTACACACTACATACAACAGTGCTTGTACTACATACATCACTCCTTGTATTACACGCAACACTCCTTGTACTACATAATCAACAACTTGTACTACACACATCAGCCCTACTTCTACACACATCACCCATTGTACCACGCACAACAGCCCTTGTACTACATTCATCACTCCTTATATTACATGCAACACTCATTGTACTAGACACATCAGCCCTTCTACTACACACATCACCCACTGTACTACATAAATCAGCCCTTGTACTACACACATCACCCACTGTACTACATAAATCAGCCCTTGTACTACCTACAGCACTCATTCTACTACTTACATCAATATGCAATATATAGAGCAATCAGAGTAATCAAGAACACTCAGCCAAGTTACTATATATATATATATATATATATATATATATATATATATATATATATATATATATATATATATATATATATATATATATATATATATATATATATATATATATATAATAATCAGAGTGGTCTTGAGTACGCAGTCCTTGTGCCACATTCAGCAGTCCTTGAACTATAGAGAACTCTAACAGTGCTCTCGAGAACGCAGACTTACGCTATATGCAGCACTCCTTGAACTATAAATAAACATCAGTAAGAGTAATCGTGAATACATAATAATATATAAGCAGTCCTTGCGCTATATATAATAGTCCTGGTCAACTCTTTGGATCAACCGGAATAGTCACGAGTACTCAACACTTATACCAAATACAACAGTCTTCATAACTATATGCATCTATCAGTCCTCAGTCTTTGTACTATTTACTGCAGTCATTTGTACTGTACATAGCAATCAGCACAGTTGGAGTACTCAGCCCTAATACCATATACAGCAAACAGTGCTCGCGAGTAAGCAGCCCTATACAGCGGTTAAGGTGCAATATATATATATATATATATATATATATATATATATATATATATATATATATATATATATATATATATATATATATATATATATATATATATATATATATATATATAAGAAGTTAGTAACTTCCCATTGGTTTGACTAGGTCACATGAATAGGCAAGTTCTACGAAAAATGAGTAGTGTGATTTGACACGTGGAGTACATTGTGAAATAGGAGTCGTAATATCAGGTGTATATAAAAAGAGAATTGAGCCTTTCTGAGCCTGTACGTTTGAGTCATTCTGATTTCTAGTATTCCTGTTATAAGTCTGCAGACGTGTTTTATATTGTACTTAGATATTATTCGAGAGATGAACATTTGGGATGTTTAGTGGAAATAGAAAGTATTCATTATTTGACTATAATACTATTTTGGAACTCTTGTAAATCATTCGAAGGAGTTCTGGACGATGCCATCTTTACCAAAATACAAGTCTTTACGGACCAATACACTTTCGGTTTTGATAATCATACAAAAAGGTATTTTATTGAGGTTTCTCACAAAATTTTATCACTTTTATTCTGGATTCTAATTTTAATACTGTAAATTCATCTCACGTTTTTATTGATGACTTTTAGAATTAAATTCTTGAAAATATTTTACAAAATTTGTTGGATTTGTTTCTTTCTGTAACTTAGTATGTGGCATAGAGTCGTAACAATGTACAGATAAAGTGTATTCAGTGCCATAGAGTCGTAACAATGTACATATAAAGTGTATTCAGTACCATAGAGTCGTAACAATGTACAGATAAAGTGTATTCAGTGCCATAGAATCGTAACAATGTACAGATAAAGTGTATTCAGTGCCATAGAGTCGTAGCAATATACAGATAAAGTGTAAATGTATTCAGTGCCATAGAGTCGTAACAATGTACAGATAAAGTGTATTCAGTGCCATAGAGTCATAACAATGTACAAATAAAGTGTAAATGTATTCAGTGCCATAGAGTCGTAACAATGTACAGATAAAGAGTAAATGTATTCAGTGGCCATAGAGTCGTAACAATGTACAGATAAAGTGTTTTCAGTGCCATAGAATCGTAACAATGTACAGATAAAGTGTATTCAGTGCCATAGAATCGTAACAATGCACAGATAAAGTGTATTCAGTGCCATAGAGTCGTAGCAATATACAGATAAAGTGTAAATGTATTCAGTGCCATAGAGTCGTAGCAATATACAGATAAAGAGTAAATGTATTCAGTGCCATAGAATCGTAACAATGTACAGATAAAGTGTAAATGTATTCAGTGCCATAGAGTCGTAGCAATATACAGATAAAGTGTAAATGTATTCAGTGGCTCCACATATGAAAATGAATAACTTCAAGTATAATTCAAGCTGGAATGTGATAACATCTATTTAATATCATTTTAATTCAAGAATACTTATGTTTCTACTATGTTTTGGCATAAATAAGATCATTTGAAATGTCAGGAGTTGCCAAAGCTTTTGGAGATTAGAAAAACCTGATCAGTACATTGATGTTTTTGAACTCAGTTTCTGGGGTAGTCTGTGGCATGATTCCTTGTCAAAAAGTTTCTTAATAATGAATTTTAAATCGTATGTATGTATGTATGTATGTATGTATGTATGTATGTATGTATGTATGTATGTATGTATGTATGTATGTATGTATGTATGTATGTATGTATGTATGTATGTATGTATGTATGTATGTACGTAATGATTAAACCTGTTTAAAAATTTAAAAAAATAAACACTTGTAAATAAAAGTAAATAAATTATATATATATATATATATATATATATATATATATATATATATATATATATATAGAAAAGGTATAAAAGTTTAAGTTAAAGTTTGAATTAAAATAAAGAGTCAGACCATTTTTATACAAACTACATTTGTTTAAAAAGGCCAATCTACATGTCTCTATTCAGTCATTTACTATTGTTACGAGTCTATGCTCTTAAAATAAGTAAAAGGAAAGAGTGAAGACAACAAGCGTTTAACAAATAATTTATTTTCCTACAATACAAACTGAAAAATGAGCAAAAGATCTTACAGTTTTGCGAATTAAATCCAAAAAATCCCAAGAATTAAAGATACAAGTCCTATAAATAAAAAGTCCTGAATAAAACTCAGTTCAAGCCCCGACGAGAAGGCGATGACGAGTCTGCTATGGCCTGCGAAGTGTTGATGTGTCAACAGTCTCTTGTTGAATTAAAAAAATATTGTTCCAGGTTTGAATTCAGGATAAATTCCAATTTAATGCCTTGATCCAAGAATTTTGTCCGAGTACTTGTTTTTCCAAAGAAAATAATCACTGGAATTCAATAATCTGAAGAAAATAAAATTTAGCTTCTCCTGGTCACACCATAATACAAATTAGAGTGCTAGATGTTAAAGTACAAATTTTAAAATTCTCACTGTTACAAGATAATATAGTTCTCTGCATGACCTCAGGTCACAATTAGCATTTTCTAAAAATAACCATTATCTAATGGAAAATAACCTTCAAGAATGATCTAACGAGCCTTGCTTATTTACAACACAATAGCCTATAAAATTCACTTAGGAATGTCCAAAAACCCTGACCCAAATCAACATATTTACCCCTTCTTGTTTACCTGAATAATAATTCTGTTAATAAGCTCATACACGTAGAGAATAATGAAGCTATTATTATTTGTTTACCTAAATGAAATTTAAGAAAAATTAAAAAGTACATCAGGTCAAGCAGAAAAGAACTCAGTTTTGGACAAAGGTCAAGTCCAGCAAACAATGTTACCTTACAATAGCATGCAATGAAATAAAAAAAAATAAAACTAACAAACAAACAATTAAATTAAATATGCATAACACCATATCTCTCAATTTGTGTTTAGATTGGCTTTTAAAAGTCGAAACTTCTTTTTTTGTTACTTAGTTTACCTTATCATATCCTAGAAAATTCAAAAAGAAGTAAATCTGAGCATTTTTCAAAATTTCACTAACATATTAAAGAATTGAGGCATTTTGATACTTTTACTCGCCCTTTCCGTAATTGTTTTCTTCCTGCTAGACAGGGACATTGACTTTTTAGAGAGATGCATATTATTACATAACAGATGACAAAAACAAGAAATATAAACGGAAAATTAAAGGGAGTTGGGGTTTTTACCTTAATTTGTACTCTATGTGTGTGTGTTTCTTGGTTGGATCCGTCCCTCGGGTGCACGGGCCACTCCAAAGATTGTTTATTTTATTACTACCCCCATACCTAACCCCAACCCTAAAAACCCCAACAGTTTTGGGGTAAGAGAAGAATGAGAAATGAAATAAGGCAAAATGTGTCTCCATATGTATATATGTATCTCCATATCTTTTAGTTTTGTTTTAGTCTCAGCACAGACTTCAAAGAAGACTACAAGCTACGCCTTTTTAAGCAACTGTATTTTGCTAACGTCGTGCTGATCTTTTTAAGCAACTGTAGTTAGCTACCGTCGTGCTGATCTTTTTAAGCAACTGTATTTAGCTACCGTCGTGCTGATCTTTGTGGACATATCTTGGTGTCTCTTTTATGGCATTATGGATAAGTTTCAGGGAAGCAATGACCCCAAATTTGGACATTGTGGCGTGTATGCGGTGCTAAATCTCAGCTTGTTTTTGTTGTTTGGGGGCAACTCACTGGTATCGTTTTCCTCCAAACTGGTTTGCTGTCTCTGCATGAGATTATTTGTTCCGTCCACCATTTTTATACCCATTTTATCATGTGCAGCGTGGAGCCATTTCTTCCCCTTGTTTGGCGTTTGGCCTGTCTACGTGACACGGTGCCAATATGCGCGGCTTTCTGTTACAAACTTCTTTGTTACTAGCTTTATTCAGAAATATGGTATTATGTTACCATTTGGGTTTCATGAACAGTTATTTGTGTACAAATGATGTACACTTTGCAGACCTAGCCAACGGTTGGTTATTCCACCGAATTTTATCTTGTCTAGCCTTTCTTGTCTTGAAATTTCTATGTAACGGAATCGTACAAGAACTCGAGCTAGTGATAAATTCTGTCCTCGGCTGAAACGGGTCACGAGTATGAAAGGATTTTGAGGTCTACATCTGGACTTGAATCAACCTATTCAATGTGAAGACAGGGGTTTGTTGTCTACGATTTGGCTCATCCTGTTCATTGGAAAGAGTGGAGTTTGAAGTCTACATCAGGCCTTGAAGCAACCTATTCGCTTAGAAGGGTTAGGTTTAATGTCTACATTTGGCTTTGTCTCAACATATTCACTGGGAAGAGAGGGGCTTGATGTCTTTATGTGGTACAGGTGCCAGGTATTACGTGCATACTGGATGACCACGGTACTTTATTTCCAGTGTCAGTTGTTGTTTTTTTTTTAACTGTACCGTTACTTGGGTATTTTATGTCAGTAACTAATGCATGAAAATTGCCGAGTATGCTTGTGACTAATGTATGTATGTATGTATGTATGTATGTATGTATGTATGTATGTATGTATGTATGTATGTATGTATGTATGTATGTATGTATGTATGTATGTATGTATGTATGTATGTATGTATGTATGTATGTATGTATGTATGTATGTATGTATGTATGTATGTCATGCATGCATATATATATATATATATATATATATATATATATATATATATATATATATATTAAGAATGGTTTCTTCATGGAAAAATAATTATAAATATCATTTTAATATGCTTACAAAATAGTTATATACGTCTCAACTTCATTGAATCTACAAAAAAGTACAATTACATTTAGAAACTCTGAATCACATGTATAACACGTGTCGCGTGTGCCTTCATGGGCACAGAAATGGGGGTTTTGAAAGATTTTGAGATCAAATCCAACCTGTGAAACACTTTTGGATTGCACAAAGAGAAAAAGAAAATCATTTGACCGTTATTTGCTAATGTATTTTAATGTGTTAAGCACATATAATCCTTTGTAAAAACGAAAGTAATCAAAAGATTGTTAGGAGACTAGTTGTTTGATGTTAAAATAGTATGTGATTTCTCGAGTCCACTAAATAGTTCTCGTTTTGTGAGTCAGTGTGTTACTGGCCCTCTCTGATAAATGCTTTAGCCAGGTATTGACATGAATTCAAAGATTTCATTTCTATTATATAGCTAGTAAATTATAGTCGTCAGTGTTAATATTTCAATTTTTATCAACATGTCCCCTAATGCCAATTTACCACTATAGCGTCATCATCTCACTTCAGCAAATTTTTTGTTGAAGACAACTTACACATAATTAACATACACATGGCATATTTTTATACAACAAAGTGTTACGACAATGTAGTTTGATTGCGTGTGTTTAGGAATCAATTCTATAAATCTTTTTATTTCATTTTTATTTCATTAAATGTAATTATTAATATAATTACATTAATATCAGTCTAATATGTTGTTGAAAAATATCGTGTTTACTTGAGTCGTAAATGTGACTCATGTGAGCACGTGCATTGTATGGTAACAAATTCATTACAAGTAAACATTTAGGAATAGATATGAAACCAATTGGCATTCCTAATGTCCAAAAGTATTACGATATTGCACGTGTCCTCATGCGTGTGTAATTCAAACAACGTATTAGCTTCGTTTATATACCGAAGTATTGTGTAAGACGTTCAGAGTCACGGACAGACAGTCGTAGTCGAGGGTCATACACAGTCGTAGAGTCGTAAATTCAGAGTTATACAACTTCTATTACCTTAAAAAGGTATTTTTGTGCTAGAAGTTGTCTGTTCGTATGTCTACGTAGAACAGCATGTTTTGTTAGAGGAGTTAAATTTACTTCGTTTCTTCTGAATAATTGTTTTATGGAGCACAACATTACTGATTTGGACAAAGACATTTTTCCGAAAAAATTCTAAATTGAAACGGGACAACACAAACCGTGCTTTATTGTGTTACTTCTGGAATTTTCTGTTAGCCTTCGTCTGACATGGTCATCCGCCATTTTGGACCGGAATTGAACTTCAGACTGTGCTTAGAACTTTTACAGGACTTATATTTCTAATTTGAACAAACAATTTGAATCATTTCTGTAAACCGTAAGTCTTGTTTAACATATATACATTTTTTCATGTTTTCTAGGAAAAAAAATTATTTTTAAAATTTATAAAGCTTGTTGTCTTCATTATTTCTTGTATGTTACTTTAAACGAGCCGATACGTGACAAAAGTACTGACCATGTCATTTTAGGAAAGGGATTGATGGTGTCAAAAAGAATTTTCTTTCAAAATGGTATATTTATTTTATCTCCGGACAATTATTTTATTTAAATAATGTAATACATATAACATCGGGCTAAATTGCTTTAAATTACAGCAATATATTTGTCAGCAATTTGAGAACTGGAGATTAAAAAGGATCGGTGGCACTGCCCAAGAAATTTAAATTATCGGTCCCTGGGTTGAATCGTCTTTGATGTCTATATCTGGCATGAATTATGAAAACTTGCAAAAGAAAGACCAAAAGTTTAATTCCAAATGCATTTGCTATTAATGTATATTTTCATTTAAGCCAAGCTTACAAAACTATTTTATTATTTTAACGATAAAGCTTCTAGAGCAAAGCGTATTAAGCAAGTATCATAAACAATTTATATAATCCTTTTATTTCAAAGTCTGGAGTTATTTATCAGTTCCACCCTTGTGTGCTTCAAAAATTTAAGATACTATAATTATTATAAATTCAGCTTATGTTGGTTACTGTTCAGTCAACATTAAGACGTAGCAATCTATCATGAAATAGTCTTTCGTAAACAGTATATAAAGTCACCACAATGCACGAAAATGTGATAATATTACAACGGTATAATATACACTGTACAAGTGGATGAATTCGGACAATGTTTATCTGTCTTTTAAAATGGCATTATGGCTATATTATTTTATTTTAAACTTCACTATGTAAACACAGAACCATACATCATTTGTTAGAATACCAGTTTAATAAACACGTTTTAATCTTGCCTGAATCTAATAGCGCAGAGACATCAATTTCTTCCAAAATGACGTTATTCTCATAGTCGATGAAATTTTTATAAAATGACTTCCAAAACCCAACATAACGTTAGCGTAATGGAGATAAATACTATACAATAACGTTAGCGTAATCTGTCGAATTTTGAAAACTCTTAGAAGCTTTGGTTAAAGATATTGTATCAAAGTCAACTTAATTAAAGAAGAAAGGGCTAGAGATAGATGATTATTTTCATTTTATCTCTGAACGTCAAAAGGGAATTCGTTCTAGCCGACGTAACATGACCGAGTCAGATGCTATGGTACAAGAGAATGACATAAGACCCTTTCTCAAAATCGACGGGTTAAAGGGGCGGGAGCTGGCTATAGATGATTGTTCAAAGTAATTTAATTACGGCATGATTAGTTGTTTAGTTGTATTGTCAATCCACAAATTCTACGGAACAGGTTTAGGAAACAGTCTATTCCGATTGGTTAATATGGATTTATGGGCGTAACTCTGTAAGAAATTAAAGGTTTTACTTTAGGAAAATTCTTTAGTCTTCAATCTTACTTCGAAAAAGAGTGGTCGAGACTCCGGGAAGAGCGTGTAAGACGTTATCGCGTGATTTGGCAGTAAAGCGGGAGTTTTGTCTCAGCGAGTAGGCAAATTCTACATTCTGAATTCGTAAAAAGTACGTTTTAATTATAGAGTAAGGGGCCAGATAGTTGTCTCAGTTAGGAGACGGACTATACGTGAGGTTCGTGGAAACGAATAAAGAAACGGCAAAAGGTACGCAATCTTAGTTTCCCGATTTTAATGTTATTTCATTTGTTGATATATTTCAAATGTATTCTTGATATGATATATGTATGTATGATTTCATTTTGCAGGGTTTTAGTGAAATGCTAGTCATGACATTTTATTCTTTGATTTTCTAATTATCAATTCATTTGGAGAAGTGGCAAGATTGAATGTAATTAAAATTTCATTAGATTAGTTGACAAGATTGCATGTAATTGAATCTTGAATATATAGGAGTGATTAGGAATTTAAATGAATTAAGCTTAAGCAATGATGGGTAATGTTTCATAGTTTATGGATTAACTCTGTTTAGAATGAGTATGACCTAACATTTACATGTATACCATATACTAGTTTGTAATATTTAATTGATCACTTAAGTGTATATCTATATGCTAGATAGGTAGAGTAAGAAGTCGAGTGGGGTTATATACGGGTTCCTACGGCTAAGTTGAATTTAATTGACCATCCCTAGCGTGACCCGAATTAAGGTCAGGACAAGTATTGACTGACTATATAAACAGAGAGTTAGGTAACGTTCATGCGGCAGAATTTATGCCTTTTGTTTTCTGAGCCGAATTAATGTAAAAATATAAATATACGTGGGAATGTGATCTATTGTCTATTGCGAGACATTTTATTTATTGAAGGAAACAGCTTTCCTGGATTCCCATGAGAAATCCTTGAACAATCACAGGACGAGAACAAGTTCTACGCAGAAATCTAAGTCCAGAGACGATTGTTAAGTCAGAGTTCGACGGACAAGAGTCCAAGACGAAACAGCTAGACAAAGATCGGCAGAGCAGGGACGAACGGAAGTCTTGATGTCCGCATAAAATAGGTGATGAAGTCTCTCATCGTTGCACTCAAAGGTCACATCTCATTGGCAATGAAGATAGTATGTTAACGTCTAAAGTAATTTTACATTTAAAGAAATTTGTATATTCTTTTTATTTACATACATGTTAGTACCATTTTCCTTCTTTTGTAACCAAGGCATTGATTTCTTTTCATTTTAAATTCTGTTGATAAACTGATTAAATTTTATATTTGTTTATTGAAAGGGGGCTCGTCGTGTTTATTTTATTCAATATACTTGTTCAGTGATCTGCATTCTTCTTTCTATCTATCCACACTGGGTAAACTACACCGCGGAGGTCATTCCCTAGCAACGATCAGTAGTGAAGGAGGTTGCTGTGGTTTGCACGCCGCCAATTTGTCACAGTTAGCGTAATGGAGATAAATACTATACATAACGTTAGCGTAATGTAGATAAATACTATAACAACGTTAGCGTAATGAGATAAATATTATAACACAATGTTAGATTATGGAGATAAATATTATAATATAACATTAGCGAAATGTAGATAAATACTATAAAAACGTTAGCGTAATGAGATAAATATCATAACACAACGTTAGCGTAATGGAGATAAGTATTATAATATAATGTTAGCGAAATGGAGATAAAATACTATAACGTAACGTTAGCGTAATGGAGATAAATATTATAACATATAACATAACAGCGTAATATATATTAATACTATCAGATAACGTTAGCGTAATGGAGATAAAATATTATAACAAAACGTTAGTGTAATGGATATAAACATAACAACGTTAGCGTACAGAGATAAATGCTATAACATAACGTTAGCATAATGGAGATAAATACTAGAACATAACGTTAGCGTATTGAGATAAATTAGAACATAACGTTAGCGTAATGGAGATTATAATATAACGTCAGCGTAATGGAGATAAATAATATAACATAACGTTAGCGAAATGGAGATAAATACTATAACAGAACGTTAGCGTATTGGAGATAAATACTATAACATAACGTTAGCGTACAGAGATAAATATTGTAACATAACATTAGCGTAATGGAGATAAACATAACAACGTTAGCGTACAGAGATAAATATTATAACATAACGTTAGCGTAATGGAGATAAATAATATAACATAACCTTAGCGTAAGAGAGATGAATACTTTAACATAACATTAGCATAATGAGATAAATACTATAGCATAACGTTAGCGTAATGGAGATAAATAATATAGCATAACGTTAGCGTAATGGAGATAAATACTATAACATGACGTTAGCGTAATGGAGATAAATACTCAGCTTTGAGTTTCTTTCTGTACGTATACGCAAAACTTTCCTATAGCAAATTTGAACATCAAGAATTATTTTATTTGGTTGGATTTTTTTTTAAAATGTCGTTAAGTATACAGCTACCAGGTCGTCACTTTATGAACTTTTGACAGAACTAACATCAATTCACCTTTTCCAGACCTCATTTAAACAAGGACGTTTTCCGTTCAATAACAAATGGGGTAAAGTCAGCCATTTAATTATATCTACTGTAGCCTCTTTCATTTCTGTTATTTAAGCCTTGGATGAACTCCATTCCGTTGTTTCTTCTTCTTCATTGTCGATTTAAATCTACAACATATGTTCTAATTTTACAATTATAAGGTCACCATTTAGAGTCGAATTAAATCAATAACACATGTACCAATTGCAAAATGATTACGAAATGCTTCTTCGTCGATTTAATCTATAAATCGTTCCAATTGGACAATGATTGCGTAATCTTTTAGTAAATGTCAAGACCATAATCAAATGTTTATCAAGCTGTCGAAAATTATGTTGTCGTATTTGCAAATAGCGAGCAATTACTTTACTGGTGTTTACGTTACATAAAAGTGTGTTGTTTACATACACTCCAGATGGTTCCTATCAGACCATATTGGTAGCATGTGCTGATCCCACTTTGCTGTAGGATCCATACTTAAGGCCTTAGTTACTCTGAATTAACCTTAGCAATTTCCATGGACTTAAATCTTAAATCCAACTGCATGTATTTAATCGAGCGCATGATCCAGCGCGTAAATATTTGTGAAGGCTTGGTCATATTAATATTGTAGCCTGTTTGTATCAGTATGGTGCCCTGCATGTGAACAGAACAGAAAGTGCTATCCCCAGATTTTATATAAGAATGCTTGATATAGTAGGCAGAATTAATAATTTCTCATATATATATATATATATATATATATATATATATATATATATATATATATATATATATATATATATATATATATATATATGTATATATATATATGCACAGTTGTTCCAGAATTTATAATTCTTTGCAATAAACAATGATATATTCCTTGATTTCTTTCATAGGAATCTGGAACGACTGAGCTTATATATGATATATATATATATATATATATATATATATATATATATATATATATATATATATATATATATATATATATATATATATATATATATATATATATATATTTATTAGTGACTTGTAAATGTTTCTAGCATTCATGTATATAATCATAGTGACATGTATGCATTCCTGGCATTCATGTTAATAAGAATAGTGATATGTATGTGTTCCTGGCATTCATGTATATAAGTATAGTGACATGTATCTATATAAGTGTTTATATGCCTGGCATTCAAATATTGTGACACTTATGTATATAAGTGTAGTGAAATATATAAGTGTTTATATTCCTGGCATTCAAATATAGTGACACTCAAGTATGTCTTCCTGGCATTCATGTATATAAGTTTAGTGACATGTATGTATTCCTGGCATTCATGTATATAAGTAAAGTGACATGTATCTGTATAAGTGTTTATATTCCTGGCATTCAAATATAGTGACACTCATGTATGTATTCCTGGCATTCATGTATATAAGTATAGTGACATGTATGTATTCCTGGCATTCATTTATATAAGTATAGTGACATGTATCTGTAAGTGTTTATATTCCTGGCATTCAAATATAGTGACACTCATGTATAGTGACATGTATGTGTTCTTAGCATTCATGTTTTCAGGTTTAGCACGGCTGTATGAGTTGTTTGAAATGATCATTAGTTTATTTTGTGTCTCTATTCCATTTTGCATTCCTGTTAAATGACACAGTTCAGATAGATACATCCCAGACATGTTGCATAAACCAGCTTTCTTGATAGTTTTGTTCCACGAAATAAAAAAGTTAAAAAGAAGACTTTGTGGTGGACTGCTCCCCATCAGCATTGGAGATCTATAAGTAAATTAAATGACTGTATGTCACCATTGTCAGCTTGATGTATATATTGATGCATGAAATTTCCGTCTACTTCAAAATATTTCCGTGCAATTACGAATATTTATTACGCTGCAATCTATCATTTTCATTTTAAATACGCTCTTTTTCTTAATGTATTTAAGGTTATTAAATAAACAGTTTTGCCTTTGCTTATTGTGCGACCGAGATTCTTTTATACTTTGTATAACGTGGACACGATTGCAATAACGATATCATTCCACTTTATATTTAGCAAGTACAGCTTTTTGCCATATGTAAGGGGTAACTTTGGAAGACTCTTTAGAAATTACTTGTTAATAAAATTTGTACATGGATTTTATTTGTGTATACAATATTTGGGTGGCGTAAAAAAATGTGAGAAGAACTTTGGTTAGTTATCACACTGTCTTTCCATGTGACAAACTTCTTTTATTCAAAAAGCATTCGTGGCAGTCTTGAATGCCATAGTTGTTCGTGTTTTAAGTTACCATGATCAGTAACGATCGAAATCTACACGCAGTTAGGAGTTGTATGCGAAAAAAACCATTTCAGTTGTATCTGATGTTCTAATAATGACATGTTTTTATGTTTGAAGTAGCATCATTTCAACAGACAGGAACAATCCTACACACGTCACACCCCTGTATTCTTAACAATTCAGCATCCTGAATAAAACATATTTTAGGAATAGATATTACCCGTTCAATCCAATAAGGTGAAAACCAGATAACAATCAGCAACAAAACTTTATACTTTTATTTTATGCATACACATGGTGTTTGGTTTAATTTATGCGTACATAGTGCTTGGATTAAATTATGCATACAAATAGTGGTTGGTTTAGGTTACATTCATCAACAAAAATACAATAAACATAATTCAGACCTCTCCCAGTAGATTTTGCTTTTTTATTCTTAAATATATGTATTAGACAAAATTTTAAAAATCCTACCTATTGTTGAAAATGTCTAAACAAAAGCGCAACAATGGGGGTGAAATATGTCAAAAATGGGCTCATGGAAAAGTTTAAAGCATCTGCTTCTGAAGTAATTTAGACAGGTCATAATTTCCATGTTACCACCGCTTAAGGCTGTGACGTAAGGGCATGAAAAAGATTCATATAACCAGACCGAGATTAAATATACTAGTGCGGTTTTTTTTTTCAAGATGTCTCTGATGTAATCTCTCTCTCTCTCTCTCTCTCTCTCTCTCTCTCTCTCTCTCTCTCTCTCTCTCTCTCTCTATATATATATAAATATATATATATATATATATATAAATATATATATATATATATATATATATATACATGTGTGTGTGTTGTTTTTTGTTTGATGTAATAACATTAATAAATTTATTCAAACTTCGGTGTGAACAACTTTGTGAATCAAAACGGAAAGCTGAGCAGGATGAAAATAAAAGAAATACATTTGAAACTAAAACCCGTTTCTCACCTCCTTACAGGACTATTCTTGCATGTAAAGCAACTAAATTTTTAGTGGCTTTTTCAACTTTGTTTTCTTCAGAACGATCCTTTCTTTTTGTACATGAATGCTATTTTATAATGTTTTCTTTATATATGAATGTTACCTTATAATGCTTTCTTTTTGCATATGAAAGCTATTTTATATTACTTTCTTTTTATATATTAAGGTCATTTTATAAAGCTTGATAGTGTCACCCCTAATTATGAATAACAATGTATACATACATACATACATACATACATACATACATACATACATACATACATACATACATACATACATACATACATACATACATACATACATACATACATACATACATACATACATACATACATACATACATACATACATACATACAGGACTTAGGATTCTTAGGTCCAATGTCAACTATTTCATTGTTATTTTTCTTCCCATAACCCTCTCGCTAACGTTCTTTTCAAATTTAATACCTATAATTATACCTGACAATTATAATTATACTTGAAAGATCTGATTTAAAAGCTTTCACAATACAAATGCTTAGAATACATCTTCTCTTAATTATTTAAAAACAAGCGAATCCAGCATAGCGGGCTACTTGTATAAGAATTTACCTATGCCGTGTAAACTTTTTTTTTTTGCTCCACTTGTTTTTCATGCCACAGTACAGGCCTGTCGGTAAACTTGAGATTCTACATTTAAAACATACGTAGGACTGTCATGGCGCTAATATATTACGCTGAAATTTAGCGAACTGTAGTGAATTATGTTTTTAGATTATATAATAGATATTAAGTCAGTCCTAATGACGATAAAACTATGGCAGGTCTAAATACATTAATGAAACACAAGTCATTAAAGTATTATTATCGCCGAGACTGACAGCCTAAAATACTTGTCATGAAAACGTCCAAACCGAGAACAATATCCGTAACCTAAGAGTCTTAGAAGAACAAATGTGGAAAAAGGTTGTAAACTATGTCATTTAATATATACAAATTATGTGACATAGTTTTACGACCATGTTGGACATATGAATATTATAGGACACACGGTACTAATTCTATGGAAGAACTGTGAACCAGTCTAGAAATGGGTGAAGAAATAATAGAGTATATACGAGTTTGGTGGTCCATAATTGGTTAATAATGAAAAGTAAAATTTTATTAAAAATATCTTTTGAAAGCTTATAATATGTGTAATTTTAAAAAATAGAGACAAATTTCTATTGATGCAATTTTAGTATTTTTAAAGACTTGACTTAGGATTACTCAATAATGAAAATAGCACTTGATTCGCTTGGTGCTGAGTCAATAACATGGACTTCATGTACATGTGGGTCAAGAAAATGCCGCGGCTCATATGGTGTTCTCCACACAGAAGCTTGCACCAAGGATAGTTGTGCATGGAGAAATATAGGTCTGATCATCAGTACCCAGACATTTTAAGTTATTGAATTTTAATTATGATGGTGTTTCCATGTTTACTATGGGAGTTGAATTAGTACCGTGACTCCTATACAGGTTTCGTGCTCAATGATTGATTTTGCTTTTGCGTACTGACAAAATTCCCGATAATCTAAGAAAGAAGTTGTTCAGATACACATGGACCCTGACTATCGGACACATATTGACCCTGACTATCGGACATATATGGAGCCTGACTATCAGACACATATGGACCCTGAATATCGGACACATATGAACAATGACTATCGGACACATATAGACCCTGACTATCGTACACATATGGACCCTGACTATCGGACACATATGGTGGACCCTGACTATCGGACACATATGGACACTGACTATCAGACGCATATGGTGGACCCTGACTATCGGACACATGTGGACCCTGACTATCGGACACATGTGTAGCCTGCCACGACAACCTCTTTATTCATACTATGTGATTCAAACAATAAACGTTTAACACGACAAAACTTGGCACAAGAGCTCGGGACATTCTCCGTGTTAAAGATTTAGCTTACATGAAGCTGACTGACATACGTTTGGCAAAATATTTCATGCTGTCATGTGCTGAAAATTAGAGCGAAAAATGATCACAGGAAGTGTTTGAATCGGAATCCAAGAATAATGTAACGAATATATCACATAACATTCCCAACCGACAGAACACGTGGTACGTTGTAAGTGCTACTCAACGCCTTACCAAAGTATAACATTTCAGCTTTACAGCATGATAGTGTTTTAGAAATACATATTAAGACCTTACTTGATAAAGAATTGTGGGAAATAATAGTTTCGACTGACTTGTAGTAGGCCATTTTCAAATATAATATAGTAGATGATCCTTTTGCTTTAGTCAGCCATTATTTTTAGTAGCCTTGTATTAAAATTTAGCATAGAAAACGATCAGTTGCTTTTGCTGAAAGGTTAAAAAACATATTACCTTGTTTGTAAGATTTAAAACACAGTATGTGTATTCATTTCAAAGATGGCAACTAGTTATAACTGACAAAATTTAACTTAATTTTAGATCTAACATTCAGCACAACAACTTGAAAAGAATTCAAATAGCTTTTGAATAGTAACAAGAACAACAACAATGAAGAACAATGTAGAATATTATATGTACTTACCACAAGGGTTTTTTTTTCTCAAATATTGTTTGCGCTAATATTGTGTTTTAAAATGTTTGTTTCAATTAGCCACAAAGTTTAAACGATTTACCTTAGAAAACAACATTGCTCGCCTTTTCACCAACCAATATAGAAATAATACTCAATTACTACTGCTGATGACATTCGGAATAATATTTCCATGGTAAATCAATATTTCAGTGTTAGTGTTTAAAATTATTTCTATACGAACTTTACTTTATAGACTTGTGCGACTCAGAACCGGTAATTAATTCGTCAGGGTCCTTATTTTTGCCAATTATTTATACGGGGTTTTTTTGTTTGTTGAGTGGTGGCGGAGTGCTAAAAATGAGTTTATCTCTGTTGTCATTTCGAAAACAAAAATGTTTCAGTCTAGAGCTAAGATGCAAAATTAAAAAATCTCTACAGTCTGGTTGTAAAGTGCTTGTAGATGTTTTTGTCGCAGCAGATTTTGTCGTGGTCAGCGTAACACATAAACCATTATGTCTGACGTATGGGAATGGCTTGCAATAAAGTGGTGCCTTGCGATGGTTAACCTCTCTCGTTTGTAGGTATGAATTGTGCTTTAATTAGGACCGATTATGACGTTGGTCTAACAGATATATTTTTTACGATCATGTGGAAGAAATGACAAAATAGAGACAAGCCAGATACAAATTTTGTGAAATCTTTGGTTATTTGAAATTGGTGTCATACATTGATATTTTCCAGAATAGTTATTAATAAATTCGGTCTAGAGAGAATCATTCTGACTTCGATGGGAGTGTTAGCATTTTAACGGATCGAAAAGGTTAATCCTGAATAAGCTAAACGAGGGTGTGTATTTCCCAAACAAACTTCAACGTCTGGAGTAATTTCAGTTACAAAATATGTAAAAAGTACTGCCTTCGTTAAAATTGTCCAAAGGACGAAGCCTGAAAATTTGAGGGACCGGGAAAAAGAGATTCGATTTCCAAGGGAGCACAAGTTATTGACTTAATCACAAACAGTATGTTCATTGATGTAAGTTTATAATTGTTTGTCGAATCGTTCAGCTAGCAATTTACAGCCTGCAGTGAAATGTAAGTTATCAAAGAAGCATAGTTATGTCATGGTTCCAGTTAAGAATGCCGCTTGGAAAAAGACACTAATTTCATGTTAATACGATGGTGTGTATCATGGTGCAAACTGAACATAGCCTTAATCTGTTGAGTTAAGATGAGACTAATTTGACATAGTAATAATGGGAATATTGTTCGATGCCAGGAAAGGAAAACCTAACCCAATATTTAGGTTGCGTTCTATTAATTGAATGAAAAACTATCCATACCTTTGCTACATAATTGGAAAAGAAAAACGACGGCCAAGTTACGCTTGATGACCTGGAGAGAGAGAGAGAGAGAGAGAGAGAGAGAGAGAGAGAGAGAGAGAGAGAGAGAGAGAGAGAGAGAGAGAGAGAGAGAGAGAGAGAGAGAGAGAGAGAGAGAGAGAGAGGGCAACGATGACCTGTCACCAACAATGATTTGGAAAGTACCGGAAACATCAAGTTATGATGGCATGCCGACATGAAATTTGTTGTATCGGTATAGCAGGATGGCAATTTGCATTCCGTATTTCGATTTCGAAGAGAAAGTTTATCATTCAAATGTCGTGTTCAATTTCATTTTGTTGTGTAATTGATTACACTTACATTTTACATACGGGGGTCGTGATAGATCTCTGTTATTCCATCCCTTAATTTTATATTTTATTTTATTTTATTGCTTGTTCGATTGGAGCGATAACACTGAGATCGATCATCTTGTAGATAAAGATAAGAAAAGACGGTGACAAGTGGTTGATCATATCACATATCCCTCATCACTCATCCACCCTAACACAAATATTAATCTAACTGCAAAACGTCGACACAGAGAAGGTGGGGCACATGTTCTGACACATTACCACTTATAAAGTTTATCGAGTGAACTGCATTTTATGAATTATTTGAGGTAGATAATGTTTTGTAAGATGACTGATAGCGAAGTGATGACTGAAAAGCGCGTCTGGTTAAGTGCAACCGAGCCGTAATGATTACATTAACAAGGCGTCGTGATTCCGTCTCTAATTAAGCACTTAGACAAAATGCCAAACACTATGAAGTTTAAATCTCAAATAGATAATTGCTTGGCTGCTTTTTTCATGCTAATATCCTTACAATTTTGATAAGTTGAGATTTTTCAAAGAGCAATGAGTGCCAAAAGCAACATACCTTTCTCTTACCATTATGATATTCCTGAAGAAAAATGTGGCGGTCATTAAAATTTGTGTGATCACTGGTCACCACCACATAATCTGACTAAAATGTTTTGTACTTTAAATATGAGAATCACATTTTACCGTTCAACGTTCCATTATACTTTTATCGTGCCTCAGAAAGAATTGCGCCTGTTTTTAATAATCAACTTTATCAGTTTTCTAAAACTTGCTGCTGCTGCTGTTGTTAGGCTTAACGCCATTTTTCAGCACATGATAGGCTATTCATGGCGGCCAGTATTAATGGTGGAGGAAGAAACCTGGAAATCACCGGAAAGAACCACCGACCCACGAGAAGCTACTGGCAAGCTTTCTCATTCTAAAACTTGGAACACATAAATCGATGACGCTTTCTTTTTCATGGATTGCCTGCTGATTTACATGAAAACTGAGAGCCTAAATTGGGATCACTTCACATGCGTTTCATAATCATTCTTTATGTCCTCTTTTCAGAGATAATGATACAAACATGGGAAAAAGTAATATTACAAAATGCCAAGTTTTATATAATTGCCATAGATATAATATAAGTTTATTAGAAGCGCAGAGTTTCTTTGAGAATTCCAATTCTCATTAAATTTATTATAAAATAAGGCGTAATCGTGCTAAGCCTAATACCTAGTATACATATCAACATCAATGTTATTTACATTAATTAATGTTTAACATGTTATGTCACAAATAGTGTACAAGAAGATATGACTATACTTTTTCTGCAATCACTTGTCTTCCAAAACCTTGATAATTTGAAAATCAGTATTGTTATTCAGAAACGATTCCATATATTACAGATGCAGACGAAACTCAAGCAGATATTACACAAATTTCTTAGTATTTTCTGGAATCGTCTAGGTCTGTACCGTTGGGAAACTCCCTACCCAAAAGATGTTAAATAAATTCTTCGCCTGATACGTTATGAAGGAACAAACGAAGACGAATGTCAAAATTATTTATAACATGTATCCAAATATTTGCCTTTGTTGCACGGTGCTTTGACATCAAACACATGCATGGGTTATTCCATCCGTGTAAGAGTGGTTATGATGCTTACACACTTGAATGGTATTTTTTGGAACCTTTGCAAGGGATGTAATTCGCTGCATATCTCTTGTTTTGGGAGTTTTGCTATAAAATTGAGGGTTTTAAAGAAGTATGAATATTTTTCAATTGTTTGTAGGCGTTCTCATCATGGCACAAATTTGTAAATCATTCGTTTTCATACTTATGAAAAGCAAGTTTTATAATTTGTTTCGATTATGTTTTTCCTGAAAATATTTTGTTTCTAACCAAACTTTCAATAATTTTCATAAATATTATATTTGTGCAAACGGTTGCATATATGTCTGGAATAAAACCTTTATGCACTGTAAAACATTTTCCAGAAAGATATAAGTATTATCTGAATAAAATATTCTTTAGATGTTATATTTTCTGGAAGATTGTATAATTTGCCAAAAAGGTTTAGTTCCACTTATCAATTTTCGAAGGAATTCTTTTTATCCCCAGTAAACTTTCGTTCATTCTTGATCGTATTGTTTGAGGAAATCCTTGTAGAATTAGGGTGCAATTATTCGAAAATACATCGATCTTTCTTAATTCTTTTCTTTGATAAGCACGGTCACGAAGTGCAGAACTGTAATATTTAATTATAGAAACTTAAACATCCAGGGAGGCCTAAAAAAGTTTCTTTGTATTTCGAAAGTAAGAATATACTGAGGAAAAGAACTGCTGTTGTTTAGAATAAAATCATCGAAGCAACGAGTAGCGCTGTCAACGCATCACTTCACGTGTCTGTTTGGAATGGCATGCAGTATATCATCTTACACTAGATGTATTCACTACAATTATAATTACATGTTGGAAACACCTTGAATGCCATAATTTCTTTTCAACAATTTTCTACATCTAAATTTTAATATAATAAAAAAATCATATATAAAGCTCATTTACCCATGACGACCGTTTTCTTCCCTGGAAATTTAATGACAGACGAAAAAGGACATATCAGGAGTGAAATATTGTGTCCAATAGTCAGGAAATATATGGTAAACAGAAAATGAGAGATCAGGGCATAAAATAGTGTCCAATAGTCACTGTCTTTAAGTCTCAATAACGTGTCTGTTGGCAGCAAGAATGTACCTCATATAGTGCTTTTATTGGCAAACTTTCTCATGCGTTTTACAGAAAATATATATGTTCTTGTCAACATGGTTTTTGTGGGCTTGGTATTGTTGTTGCTCTGTTTTGTGGTTGTTTTGTTTGGAAGGGGTTTGAAGGGGATTGTTTTATTTTCATTTTTGTTATTTTATTTTAGATTACCCATGTCAGGAAATAAGTTACATTCTCTGAAACAAAATGTCCAGACGGTTTGTATGGCATGCAAATCCGAATTGTTCATTTCAATTTGAAACCAATTAGGCTAGTATGTTGACACGTATATAATCTGTGCAACAAACTATCTGAAAACCATGAAAATTTTAGCATGGAGCGTAGTCTTTACATTTTACGTGTCCATTAGAAAAAGAAGCAGGGCACAAAAAAGAATTCCGTCATACCACTCAAGTAGATATGTTTAAGCATTTGCTGAAACACTTACAGCGCGATGCTATGCGATGGAACGTTAATTGCAGGTCATAATAAAACAAAAGAAGTAAAAGGAAGCTGCTGTGGTCCGAACAAGTCTAGCAGACATTATTCATTGAAGCAAATTACCCGAGAATGATCGCTTCATTATTTATGATGTCAGTCGAATGGTCTGTGCCGCTTGTTTTGCATGATGTATACCTTTTTATGTAGTATAGTCTCTACTCAAAAACTAATATCAACAAAGAAGAAGAAGCAAACTTCCGAAACCTTTTGGGAAGAAATAGTATCAATAGTATATTAAATGTCTAAGGCTACGATTGGTCAGTTCCCGACTGAGGTGGACAGGTGTGTGGGGGTTTTGGTAGGTTCATTTGGTAATCACATTCAAAATTTAATACAATTACAACATTTGGGATTGAAATATCCTACCATGTATAGTTTGCTGGAGCACACTGAGACACATGTGCATATATGTATATATAGAAACAGGACCGTAGAGAGCGATCACAGGCCGTGGGGTAAAAAACACCCGGGCTACTCATAGCTCTTGTTTAAACAAACTTTTCTTTAAAAAATTAAAAAGTGTTGTTCTGAGGTGGGCATAAGCCCCGGGGATATATCCCCAGTTGCCCTTCCCCCATCCCTCTCTGTCCGTATGCATACATGAGTATACGTGAACGCACTGAGAAATATATACATAAATATACACGTACACATAGACTTAATAAAGCGCACTTAGACACATGCATACATTTATACAAGTGCACACGAGTTAACTCCAGCACACTAAGACACTTGGACATACATATGCACGTATACGTGACTTTGCTGGATGACACTAACACATTTGGAGCACAGTAGGACACCTGGACTTACATATACACGTATACATGAGTTGGTTTGAGCACACTGCCACACTTGGACATACATTCAGACACGTACACATAAGTTTGTTCGAGCATACTAACACACTTGGACATACATATACACGTACACATGAGTTTGTTCGAGCACACTAACACACTTGGACATGCATATACACATACACATGAGTTTGTTCAAGTGCACTAAGACACATGGACATACATATACACGTACACATGAGTTTTTTCGAGCACTCTAAGACACCTGGACATACATATACGCGTACACATGAGTTTTTTCGAGCACACTAAGACACTTGGACATACATATACGCATACACGAGTTTTTTTTTAGCACACTAAGACAATAAAAATGGGATATCTTTTGGTTGGACAAAGAATAGGACATCATCTGATTGGACCAATAAAAATGGGACATCTTCTGGTTGGACCACGAATTGGACATCTGGTTGGACAACGAATGGTGCATCATCTGGTTGGACAACGAATGGAACATCTTCTGGTTGGACCACGAATTGGACAACATCATCTGGTTGGACAACGAATGGAACATCATCTGGTTGGACCATAAATTGGACATCATCTGGTTGGACTACAAATTGGGCATCATCTGGTTGGACAACGAATAGAACATCTTCTGGTTGGAGCACGAATTAGACATCTGGTTGGACCACGAATTGGACAACATCATCTGGTTGGACAACGAATGGAACATCTTCTGGTTGGACCAATAATTGGACATCTTCTGCAAAGGACAATCAGATTATATAACCTTTTTCTTTTATAATTTCATATGAATTCAATATGATTTTCAAACCAAATTGTTTCGCTTGCTTCATAATAAATTTTACGCTTTAAAAGAAATTGTGTTAAAGTATCTTTTAAAAATTTTAAATATTGTATAACTGTCATCAATAGTTCCTCAATCCCAAAAGTAAACTTAGGCATTTATTCATTCAGACCTTAAAATTATGTCTTTCATAACTAAATCGGCACAATACCAAATAAAAACAGAATATTGTCGTCAAATTTTGGTTCCTTACCTATTTTCGCGAAGATAACACTAACTTTTATCCCAGGAGATGTTGGATTGGTAGCATTCGGAGTGGTTGTACACATTGTATGGATTTTGTACATAATAGCATTACAGAGTTTGAAGATGTGATCAATATGTAGCCCTAATGGGTTAATACATGAACCATCTCTTGATGTTATTAAAAAAACACTAAGCATAAGTAGTTTAGAGAACATAGTGATTCAGACTTAGAGTTGATGATAAATATGTCATCTGATCTTTGCGTTAAGTTTAAGGACTACTTATGCAAGCTGAATCTATAACTTGCAAAGCCAGTGGTCAACATATTGTAAAGCCAGTGGTCAACAGATTACACTAAAGCCAGTGGTTAACAGATTACACTAAAGCTAGTGGTCGACATATTAAACTAAAGTTAGTACTAAACAGATTACACTAAAGCCCGTGGTCAAAAAGGTTGTAATACCAGTGGTCAACAGATTTCTCTAAAGCCAATGGTCAACAGATTGCACTTAACATGCAGCAATGTAAAATGTGGTTCCAACATTAGATTCATAATGCAAATCAGATTTACATTGATCTCCGTTAACAATAGATTGCAACAACAAAAACAACAAAAACAAAAACAAAGCAAAAAAGCAACAAGAAGAAACCCAACAAAATCGACATCAAAGTTATTAACTAGCCCACGGATTTCAGTTGAAAAAAACAGCCTTTAGTTCCTACTGTTCTCAGATTTGTTTTGTTGTACATTGAGATAATAACACCATTCCTATTCTAGTGTAAAAAAGACTCCTTACACCAAGCTAAATCCGGAGTTTACTTAAATTATGTGATCCTTGCCAAGGATGTGTTGCCTTGTGTTTGCTGTATGCTTCTGCTATTTGTTATGTACGTTGTGTTGTGCTTTTGATGGGCTGGCTGCATGGATCAAATATTTTTTAAAAGTTGTTCCATAATTTTATTGGGTTATTTGTCGGGCAAACGGTTGTGATATAAGATCGATATCAGTTCCCGATCATTGGAACCTCTTTGTATTTAGTGTGTGTTAGGAGAAGATAGATATTAGAGTAGATCATATGTATATTAAAGACAATGAGAATGTCCACCTCAAAAGTGCAAAAGTGCTACTTTGAGGTGGGGAAAACCGGTACGGTCCGTGCTACCTCACGTGAGTCACGTAGCTTTGGCACCGCACCTTGTTCTTCCCCTTGTATATTCTGGTAGAAGACAGGAAGCAATCAGGTAATGATTCTGATATGCCGCCAATTTAAGTTGAATCAATCACTCGATTATATGACGAACTTAGTTACATTAGTCTAACAGAAAGTTTAATTTGATTTTTACTTAAACTTAATAACTTTATTTGTAAAAAATGTGCATCAAGCAAATATCATGTTTCATACAGGGTCTCGTGTTGTTCTATTTTATATCTTTGATCAGATCTTTGTTATTCCATCAAATAATGTCATATTTTTCTTTAATACTTACTCGATCAAGAAAATAACACCGCTGTTGATGAACCCCTTCATAACGATAGCCCATAAGAAGTGGGTGAGCTATAACAACATTCAACCAACTTGTGACAGTAGTCTCAAATTAAGGCGGATATCTTCTGTACTCCCAAAACTGATTGCGAGACAAATTATTCAAGAGCTGAAGGAAAATGATCCATACTCTATCATATGTCGGACTCAGATATGGCATTCAGGGAGGGGTAATCAGCAAACAGAACATCGAGAAACGTCATTTTTTGGAAATTCGTTTTTTTTACTGTAGTGTAAATCCGTTTTCTCATGGCAATCCATGTCATAGTAATGGAAGATATCAGAAAACATGGCAAAGAACTTCTGAGATATGATACTCCAGGTCTTCATAAACTTTAGCCTTAATCTATTCTGGCTTGGTTGTGGTGTGTGTCCAGGCACTGGTGTCTTTTTCCAGACAGTGACAATCCAGTCTTGATTGGTCTGTCATTTGAACTAAAAGACATTTGTGAGCTTGCTGAATGGCTGTGAATTTATGACAAATCTTACACCAGCTTCACGTAGCTAATCTTTGATTAGGTCACTCCATAACAAGGTATAATTCTGATGAATTATCCTAACTCGGTTAGGCGAATTGTACTCAGGGCTGACATCTGTATGGTGAATCTGGCCAGTTTTTTACCAACTAGAGCTGTTCTTCTCTTTGATCTGACAGATATTATACTGACCATTACGGTGCACACTTCCAGGCACCAATGTTGAGTTCCATCCGCTTTGGGTTTTTTTATATAGATTTTTGCGTCTGCTTTTCTGAGATCTCTCGGTCTGAGAATCCTGACCATGCATAGGGTGAGGAAGGAATTATATATAGCACCTTTTATTTTTCCTCACTTCGGAGTTAAATCGTGTGATCTTATAAAGGGATGCTCAGTCGCACAGGGGACTTCTGAGTTACACTTCTGTAGAATGAAAAGTGATCCTTTGCTCTTAACTGCCTGTGTGCAATTCGGTAGCTACGTCTCCCTATGTATGTAGATCTTCTGCTTTGCCACTTGCCCATCGCCACAGGACTTGAAGGTAAATGCCTGGGAAGGGTAATGGTGTTATGCCTTGCGTGTAAGTCGGAGGGGAAGTTACACAGAGTCAACCTCACTCTCTTGTCCAAACCTCTCTGAATCCAGAAGTACCAGAACGGTAAATGTGTGGGGAAACTTGTGCGTCATAATTATTCGACAAATGAAAAGTCAATAAATGATGAACTTTATTTCAAAATTAAAGCTATTCAATGTTAATTTTATCTTATGTGTTTCTATCACCTCTCACTACAAATATAATAAGTTATAATAAAGAAATCACCTTATCATTGGAGAGCATTCATGCTGATAATGGAAGATTTGTCCCATCCGTCATTGAATTTTGGAGTCGTCTGAAACAAAGTAAACTACCCTTATGATGTGCATATTGTTAAAAAAAAACATTCTCTCCACCTTGCAATAATTATAACTAGTTGTAGCGCTTTACATAATGACATAATTAATATTATGTAATGTAGTAATAGTTATATATATAAAATGAGATTCTGGACTATTTTTTCAGAGTTCATGGAAATGGTTTATGCTGAGAGAAAAAAAAAATGGGTGCTTTGGATACAGAACACGCGTTCTGGACCAGTGCTGGTGACTTCAGCATAGTAAAATTGGTGTTTTTGGACCGCTCAAGAATCCAAATAAGGGTTCTGGACCACTGTGTTTTGTCTCACTTCAAGTTGTCTTAGAAATGTGATTGAAGTATAGCGAATATATCTCTTTCATGTTTATCCATGGAGTGCGGATACATTGAGTTCTAGCTAGGAGGTTCGCAGGCAGTATTTCGATACTTGATCTTGATGATTATGAGTCTGAGGAGATACTGATGCATGTGAAGGAGCGTATAGCGTATGCGAATAAAAATTTAAGTTATATGATATATTGTGAGGAGAGTGAAGACAACTATGAGAACGAGGAGTGAGTAAGGTGTAGCTATAGTCATCAGCATCCGGTGCATCGGTATAACGAGCATTAAATAAGTTGAATCGTTTTAATTTGTCAGCGAGATTAGTTTTATTACTGGCAGAATATGGTGACTCGAGTATGTGTTCAAGTTCATATTGGAGAGGATGTGTCATCACAAGCATGTTACGTAGTATAAGGCTGTCTCCGGGAAGAGCATAGGCGAAGAATATGATACGATTATTATTGTCGTAATCCACGAGTTAAATTGTTCGTGGTAGTCAAACAAGTTGAGAGACATTTGTTTGTTTTTTTTTTTACCTCGGGTACAGATAACTTTCTCGATCCTGAAGATGTCCTGTTTGTTTGGGGTTTTTTTGTAATACTTGCTCGTAACAAGAATTTTGAATGGACTCTCGTGAAGAATTTTGGAGTGTGTAGGTAATTGGAACGATTTTCTGAATTGCATCGACGACGAAGACTTCTTTGATACAGTAAGGGTGTATCCCTTCCGAATGCAGGTTTTTTCGTGTCTGCTAATTCTGACGTAGTCACCTATTTTGAATTTTGATCTAAAAGATAATGCGTCTGTGACCTGTAGTTTTTATTGGGGGGTGGGTACTTTTATCAGCCAAAGATGCTTCTGAGGGTGTAATTTTAATGTTGGGGTGCTATGTTTGATTGTACTGATGAAAACATTCTGGCAAATAAATCTAAGCATCTGTTAGTCTTATTGCTGGTAAATCTCTTCCCCATGAGATCAAATCGCTCTACCACGGTCTCTTTGATTTGATTGTTTGTGCTGTACAAGATAATACTGTCTTTTGAAGCCAATCTGAGATGGTCTTGTTATAAGATTTACTACCATGATCTGCTCATGTATATTTGATGAATACATCAATGACCGTCGTGAGATATTCGAAATGATCTTTGTACGCGCTGTAATTTCTCATGTTGACGAGATTTGCCGACCATATGACGTCTTCCAAGACCGCGATGACTGCGTTGTGGAAAATGCTTGTGTGTCGGTTTCTGCAGTTCTTCTGCGAGAATTTTCCGTTCCGAAATATCTTCTGCTGACTTTTTCATTTGCCTCTGGATGTTTTAACGTTTATGTTTGGTTCATATGATTTCTTAAACGACACATAAAAAATGAGGCACTGGGCCAAACTGATCCTTGACACTCACAAAGGTCCATAAATTATTTTCCATTTTTTAATTAATACGATAATGCTAATTAGATATTAAGCTGCTTGGAGGAAAGACATTGTAATGACGCGTATTTAAACGTAATATGTACATCCACAGTATCGTGTACATTTTTATTCGTTGTGTTTGTGGTCTGTTGGCTTAGTAAGGATATGACTTCTATTTCAAACGATCACTAATTTATCTTTATTCTAAATGAATTCAGTAAATAATTAAATTGAAAACATTATACATATGTCGAAACACAATACATTCCTGATGAGTTAACAATACTGGTTGACATTCCATGCACCGCCTACAATCTACATTGAAAGGAAGTGATGCATTTCGAGAATTTTAAGACACCATGATTGATTATCGTTTCGATTGAATGTAGGTTTTGCTTTAAATCCTGTATTAATAAAACCTTTCAGGTAAATGATAACAGATTACCTTCTAATTAGTTAATTTTGTTTGGATAATCAATGACTTGTAATTTCTTTAAACTCCCCAACCGATAATCGGTTACGAATCTAGGGTCTTGAACTTAGTAGAGAAAACGGAGAACACCAACAAGTTTTGGAAAATGCAATAAATAATTAATTTCCCTAAGATATAAAGTGAAAATTTAAAATAAAATTACAGCATTGTGATTTAAATCCCAATTAGTCCTAAAAGTGTTACCACAAGTCCAAAAGTATAGAGTATATTCGTAATTAATTCCAGCGATGGTCTGAATGAATGCAAATATTGACTGTGAATATGTATCAGTAGCCTGGAATTGTGTTGATGTGCTAATATTTTTGATGTATGACAATGATATAATCCACAATTTCTCTAAATGAATTCACAATAATCCTAATATAGTGAAATAGTCTGAAAGTATTAATGATTACATTGTAATTTCAATGAATATTTTTTAAAAATAAATGCTTTCAACAAAAAAAACTTGAAGACTGATACCACTAGTTAAGAGTTAAGATAGGAATGAGTAGCTCTAATATAATAAAGATTAATATAAAAACCTAGGACACAATCAATGGAAGAGGCTGAGAGTCAAATTTCTATGTTGCTAACAAGATCTATTACTATACGTTTAGAAAAAAAATGGCAAACATCAGGTACACCAGGAATTTGCCATTGTCCTGAACTCAAATCATGGTAAACGTGTTTGTCTACAAATAATAAGTCTTGAAATAAAATCTAGTGATATTCAAAAATTAGCTATGTAATATGTTGCTTAAAAGGTTGGCTTCTGCCCTCAGTTATGGATTAAATCAATCACACAATTCAAATTAAATATATCTAACATTATAAACACTTTATTTCCATAACTAAGTAAAGCACTACTAAAAAGCTAAGGTTTATATATTTTTTAAATAGGCACACACACACACACACACACACACACACACACACACATTGTCGATATCTGTGTATATACAAATATGTGAATGACGTAATTTTATGAGCCGTTAGATATCATCCCACGGTTGCATCTCATTTATTAGTTTGTAAAACAAACAGACCATCTCCACGTAATGGTTACATCTATGTTATACATAGTAAAGAAAATATGCGGAATATCATGCTATGAACGTGCTGCCAAAATGTACAGTATCAATGAACAAATATCTCAAAAGAGCTCAACATAACGTGGTGAGCATAAAGGTCGCTGAAACTAATTACATGTATTTATAAATGGAGATCCGATCTATGTATCCTCCAATTTGCATTCTGAATAGAGTCTTATGGCTGTTGTGTCAATCAAAAACCTTGAAAGTGCTGTAATTACTTCTCTCATTTTCAAAGTCACCTGCTATACACGAAATCCGCATGGAGCTTGCGTTTTCTCCTTTCAATTATAAACCTCTTCAAAACCGTTTTTAAAAAAAATCCTTTCCCACTTTCTATCCTGATAAGTATGATTCCATTTCGACTTATAAAAGCACGTTGTAGTCCAAACGATTAATACATCATTTGAACACGATAATTTATTTTCTTTGTATCATCCATGGTTGATATTATTTTGCTTTGATAACATATGCCTATTTTATTGATAAGTTAAGACATAATATCATGAAAAAAATGATGGCAAGGGAAACGAGAATTTATGAAGAAAGTCTCTCTGTTACTTAGCCATTGCATGAAGCTGAAAATAGGATGGAAATACATCAAAAGATCTGCAGTATTGCTGATGTTATTACAATTCCAGAAATATCAATGAATTACACCGATCTCTAAATTATTACAGACCCAGATACGTCAATGGAAATACAACACCTCCATAATAATGGTTATTTCTACATTATTACAGTCTCAGTGACGTCCATGGAAATATAAAAAAAACCTTCAAAAATAATGGTGATCTCCGCGTTATTAAAAACCAGACTTGTCAATACATTACAGACTCAGTCATGACAACAACACCAATAATAATAATAATAATAATAATAATAATAATAATAATAATAATAATAATAATAATAATAATAATACGAATGCTACTACTACTATTACTACTACTACTATTACTACTACTACTTGTACTACTACTACTATTACTACTACTACTACTAATAATAATAAATTAATGACAATAGTAATAACAATGTGGACTTTTTAAAGCGCCTAATCTTTAGAGGCTCTAAGCTTTTTACAATATGCTTGTTACATGTCATCCATGGCTTCACATCGGAAATGCAACTTTGTAAACCTTTTCGTCCAAACAAAAAATTTACGGAGGATGTTGATTGATCGAGAGTCAAAATGGAATTAGTGGTTTCGATACTCCTTTCCTGTGAAGTGGCTTTTTGGGATCTTATGATGTGAGGGAGGTCACGAGCTGGGAAGAAAGGACGAGCCATACTGGAAATGTCTTCATGTAAGAAAATGTATTTGTACATGAACTATGGATAAAATGGAACCGAATATGGTAATGAATTAATATTATAATGTTTCATAAAGAAAATGGAATGACACAGACTTAATGGACTAAAACATAGATAATTTGAAGTACTGGAATTGGAACGGAAAAAATTGAATTTGTAAAATGAAGATATTATGAACTTGATGCAGGAACATTTAGAAAGATATTAAAGAATACATTGACTTAACAGACGCACAGTTCTAGAACTTACCGACTGCTTACCTTACTTTGAACTATCTTTGCTATAGCTTTATTTCTGCTAATATTTAAAACTTATTTAAAATGGTATAGTTATTTAGAAATAGAAACATAGAAATTTAGAACTTACTGAAATTGGGACAGAACATAAGGTAATAGATATTTAAAAATAGAATAAGATCGGTATTTAGAACTTTCTAAAACTGGGTAGCTTATAATTTATTTGTAACTTTTATACACACGAACATTAATCTTTAAAATATTAATATTGAACCAATAAATAATGTAAACATATGTATAAATTAGTTTCGAAAAAAACATACTTATGAATTTGAATATGAGGAAATGGTGCAGCACGTGCACATGGTGCTCACTGTTGAGAGCACAAGTTGTGCACGTGCGCCATGAACTTTATGGATTTGAAATTAATTGAGCAGCTTATGCTAAGGCATTTAGACGAGTTAAAACAAAAACCTCTACTCTTTCTTAACAAAAAATATTGTTAATCATTACTACGAAAATATTATCAATAACCAGAAATATCGAAATGTATCAAATTTGAGTGGTGTATATACCCTATTCCAAAATTTTAAAATCAAAATTTGAAAAATTAAACACAAAGCACATACACTTGGTTAAAATACAAATACACATAAAAAGCATTGAATTTTAGAACTAGGGGGTCCCTCAGATGATGTTAATTCTGAGAGGGACCACACCAATAATCTGAAAACCAGACTTGTCAATACATTACAGACTCAGTCATGACAACAACACCAATAATAATAATAATAATAATAATAATAATAATAATAATAATAATAATAATAATAATAATAATAATAATAATAATAATAATAATAATACGAATGCTACTACCACTATTATTACTACTACTACTATTACTACTACTACTACTACTACTACTACTACTACTATTACTACTACTACTACTACTATTACTACTACTACTACTACTACTACTACTACTATTACTACTACTACTACTACTACTACTACTACTATTACTACTACTACTACTACTACTACTACTACTACTACTAATAATAATAATAATAATAATAAATTAATGACAATAGTAATAACAATGTGGACTTTTTAAAGCGCCTAATTTTTAGAGGCTCTAAGCTTTTTACAATATGCTTGTTACATGTCATCCATGGCTTCACATCGGAAATGCAACTTTGTAAACCTTGAATGATAGCTTCAACTTCAGTGGGGCAGCGAGATCTGGAATACATGATAGACCCAGACATGTCAATGCATTATAGACCTTGTAATGTCAATACATGATAGACCCAGCATGTCAATACATTATAGACCTTGTCATGTCAATACATGATAGATCCAGATATGTCAATACATTATAGACCCAGTCATGTCAATGCATCATAAACCCAGTCATGTCAATGCATTATATTGTATTTTAAATTATACTAATGAAGATATTACAGAAGATGAAATTCAAACTTCAGCCTGATTCAGATTACAAAGCAAAACTCTTCAATTAAATAAACAATGTAGATAATAATTTCACGAAAAGGTGTAAATAATTAAGAAACGCACTGACAAATTTAAATCCATATGTATCATTACGTAGGCATATCTTAAGCACATTTCCTTTCACAATAAAATCACACACACATACCGATGTATGTATGTATGTATGTATGTATGTATGTATGTATGTATGTATGTATGTATGTATGTATGTATGTATGTATGTATGTATATATATATATATATATATATATATATATATATATATATATATATATATATATATATATATATATATATATATATATATATATTACGAACATAAAATAATTAGCTTTATTTATTACATCTATTGAAATGCAGCTTGCCATGGATGATAAAACGTGCTAAGTCCTTTGCGGACTTTTCAAAATTTACTTCCTTCATAAAACATAAAACATTTGCCTCCATGTTTGTTTTTATATAATACAAAAGCACCTAATAAATCATCTCACCACGCCTCATAGAGTTAGATTTCTCCCCCTCAGACTCAATCAGCCACCGAATGACTCACATGCGCTTTGAAATCGCGTAATGAATATCCTTTCTGAAATGCAGAATGTATAGTCTTATTCTTGAACTATAAAAGGACGATGAAAAAGTTGAAGTTGGTGCACACAAGTATTTAATTAATGCAACTATCCCACCTGTAAAAATAAATCAAAATAAAACGCTAAATCTACTTCAGAGGCTAGCCATCCATGGTAATAATCCACTTTTTGATTTAATTGCATTTAGTGTTATGTTAATGTTTAACTTTTTTCCATGAATGTAGATTGCACTTTAAGATGATGATCATTTGTAAATAACATGTTTACATAACTAACTTTAGTCCATCAGTGTAAGTTTTCAAGGTCAGTCTTTTTAACAAGATTTTCCTGTAGGAAAGTCTTCCCATTCCATTGCGTTATAGGTTAAATGAAAGACTGGATTTATGGAAGTTGTTAAACACATAATTTCTTCCTATTTTAAGAACAGTCTTTGAAAAATCCCCACCATCTGCGTTTAGACATAATTTGAGATAAAATAATTATTTTAATTATTCTTTGGAATTCCTAGTACTTATTGACTTTGGATTAAAACATTAGTTTGAAATTATTCTGAATCATTCAAAAACATTTTGGATTGTATCATTTCGGTACTCCAGGATATTCAAGATTATTGGAATTCATTCGGAATATTCTATATTGATTTACTTGTGATAGTATATTTATGATTATTTGGTTTCACTTTTTTTAGTTACGTTAAGACCTAGTAACTAGAAATAGGTACTACAAAAACACCCCTCACCTAGAAGTCGTGGTGATCAAAAGGAGCAACAACTGTAACAAAGCAGCTCTTCTATTTTACCAATCCAATCGTCGGTTTAGAAATAAATCACTGTGTCATTTATCACATTATAAAACATAAACGAAATAATCTTGACACAATAACAATGCTATATCCATAGAACTTAAAATTGTTCATAGTATTACAAAAACACATACTTTTAAACTGTCGTGTCCGTTGTAATTGAAAAGCACAAAACTTTAAATTGTCCATAGTAATACAAAAACACAGAACTTTATATTGTATATAATAAAATACCGAACTTTAAATTGTCTATAGCAATACAAAAACACAGATCAGTGAATTATCCGTATTAATATAAAAACAAAGAACTTTAAACTGTCTATAGTAATACAAAAACACAGATCAGTGAATTATCCGTAGTGATATAAAAACAAAAAACTTTAAATTGTCTAAAGTAATACAAAAACACAGAACTTTAAATTGTCTAAAGTAATACAAATACACAGAACTTTAAATTGTCCATAGATACAAAAACACATAACTTTAAATTGTCTATAATAATACAAAAACACAGAACTTTAAATTGTCTATAATAATACAAAAACACAGAACTTTAAATTGTAGTGTTAGTAGTAATACAAAAACACAGAACTTTAAATTGTCTAAAGTAATACAAAAACACATAACTTTAAATTGCCCATAGTAATAAAAAACACAGAACTTTAAATTGTCTATAATAATACAAAAACACAGACCTTTAAATTGTAGTGTCAGTAGTAATATAAAAACACAGAACTTTTAATTGTTAGCAGTAATACAATAACACTGTCTCTTGTTCTGCACCCTCGCACTGTGCAAAAGAATAGGCAGATAAAAAAAGAGGCGGGAAGACAATATGAAGGAGTGGACAGGCATGTAATTTGGATATCTCCAAAAGGCCATAGAGAACAGAGAAAGATGGAGGGAATTGGTTGTAAAGTTAATTGTGGTGCACCAATGACCCTTTGGGTTAAGGGATGATGATGATGATGATGATGATGATGATGATGATGATGATGATGATGAAGCAAAAACACAGAACTTTAAAATGTCTATAGTAATACAAAGACACAGACCTTAAAAGTGTTCATACGTATAGAAATCAAAGGCACATGGCTATAACTTGTTGCACCCATTGAAATCATGGACGTAAAACTTGAACTGGAAATACGCATCAAAATAAAAAAATAGAACTTTAAATTGTCCTACACGTGATAATCAAAGACACAACTTGAAACTGCCATACCCATACACATTCATGACAGAGGACTTTAAGGCATTTAGTATTAATTGCACAAGGAAGCCTAAATTTGCTGAATGTTTATTAGAACTTTTTCATGGAATATTGAAGGAAAAAGGACAACACTTGATTAATCAGTTTTCACTCAAAGGATCAGTACAACAACATATTGTATGTGATAGACGCTGAACGCTATAATACTATAATAAAAACGTTAACTGAGCCAAGGTATTATTTAATTCTATTATACTCGAGGAAAAACATTATTAGACACAATGAGTTCTGATGGAGACCATAGCGGGTTTCACTGCTATTTACATGTATAAACTCATGCTATGGTGATTTCGAATAAGCCTCCATTAGCATCCATACCATCAACAGTCATGATGTCACTACTGAAGGTGTTTCCAGAAGAGTGGCTCGAGCACTAGCGACTAAGTCAAATCATACGGTTATTCTGCGGTGAAACCAAGAGCTGAGAGCACAGTCCGAACAACACAGAAAATGGATAATAAAAAATAATCAATGATATATAATACTAATTCGTCCAGAGTACAAAACCAAATCGAAGCGCATAAACAAACCAGTTCTAAACATGGCTGTAATAGTGTGAATTTTGTAAGTTATAATTGAAACAAATAATTGAGTGATTCTTGCCGCGGTCAGGTTAGGAAACCGTGATTGATTTTTGATTGAGATAACTGTTAGACAAATAAAGAGGCGAGGTCAATATGTGTTTAAGTATCGGAAAAAGACAATTGAAGATAATCCAAAGACTATTTGAACTTAGTGTCATAAAGTAAAATTTTCCAGGAATCAGATTATTTAATAGGGGCTGTATATTATTCTAACCTTGTCGCAATTTTCGGCGATTAGATAACATTAATCCTTATTGGCTAAGCTAAATAACGAGGAGGGATGTGTTTTCCAGAAGAATTCAGAGTTTTAACTATTTTCCATCGTAAAATTTTCAGATGGGGAAGTTCTCGATTCCGTGGGAGTAAAAGGCATTATCTCGTTATAAATTGCTGATGGTACGGGTGTCTCGAAGTTTGAACGACACGGCACTTAAAAGTACAGAGAAATTTTGCTACGAAGAAACGTATCGAAACCTGATTTTTCCAGTCTCATGCAATGTTCGTGATATCTGTCAGTAATTTTTTGTTTGAATTTATTTATTTTAAATTCATATATCAATTTTCCTTTGATGAGTTCGGAAGATAATTGTTTGCATTCTTCATCTTGAATGTTATACGACACACTTATTCTAGGAATTTCATATATTACTTTTGATACGAATTTGTTAGAATTGTGTGAATATATGTCTTAAACGAGATGAATCATGAAGTCCGGACATTGATATTACTATGTCTATAAATGTTATGCCAATGGATTGTTAATTAGCAAATATTTTAGCTAAGACATGAAGTTAATTTCGTTAAATCATTTGGATAATCAAAATGTAAATTCTCTTAACTGAAAATCAATGGTATTAGCATAAAGAACGTCTGCCGGCCGACATTTAGTTCAGTCTGATTTATGGTCCACAGCAGGGTATAGGTCTAGTCTATGTCATAGTTCAATAAGAGAAACCAATTAGCCTCATGGCCGAGGGATTAATTTTCTTGTACTAGTGTTTATATATCAGCTGTCAGATGTTATGAACTAAAACGTATAACCTGAAACCGTACCCGTATATAAAAATCCCCATACCCATAATACGGTAACTAATCATTAAACAATACTATGTGTGTTGGGATTAACGTTTAATATGTGATGTTTAAGAAAAGATATCTTTAAATTATTCTAAATGTTTACACATTAATATTGTTGTCCTTTCCACAGCCCTATCCTTTAAAGATTGTCGAAAGCACTAATAAAATCAATAAAAAGCAGAAAATAATGTTATCTTTCAAGATTATAAAATTTCAGTAACAGCCTGAAAACAAATATATGATCTGTAGTTGAATAGCCAGGCCACTTGATTCTCTTTAATGTGAAAATGCCAAGATCATTTACTATTGAGGGCCAAAATCGTGATAGGTCTATAATTATCTGGTGAGTTCTGCATATTCTTTGTGTGGTGGTTAATCTCGTTTTTATGTTTTTATTTTCTTTTGCATTTTGTTGCTTTTTTGTTCTAACTGAAAATGCTGTCAAAATACTTTTTTCCTGGTCGCGATCAATAAAACTTTTCGCTCTGATCCATTTTAGGAAATCTCTAGCGCCATTAAAACAATGATATTATATTTTACCTGTAACATCATCGACTCATAAAAAATTATATCTTCTCACAGATGAATGAAAATTCAGGCAACGACATAGACCTTACTGAATGCAATATATGTTGCGAGGCGACAAGGAAACTTCCAAAAGAGTATTCAACTTCCCGGACGACACATTTCCAGCGGCCGTTTCGAATAGCCTGATTTTTATTATCTTTTTTTAAAAATATTACAAAGCTATTCTGAGAATATCACAGCTGACACTTGAAAATCTTTCTTGCTACACGCAAGGGTCTCTGGGCTTTTGTATAAGAAGAAAAAAGATAGGTATGATTCTTCCAGTACTATAAAGACCACTTGTAGTAAAATTCCAGTCATTTCATTTAAATGCAGCTATTTCCAGACAATGCAACATAACCTTGTATTTTATATTTTATTTACCTTAGTGTCATGGTACATTCACCTTATAACTAATACATTGGAACTTAATTTTAAAATGCGGAAAAATGAGTTTGTGTAGCGATACTTTAAAACACCACTGATGCTAAATTTGCGCCAATTATCCATACGTAATCACACCCGAATTCAAATATAAAGTTGAATGTATGTTTATGTCCGTTTTCACCATTTACATTGCCAATATTTTTTACGATTAAAAAGGAACACAACATAAACTAGTGTCCAATTATTTGGTCTGCGAGTGTCGCAAAATTTTGTCTTTAACGGAAACTTTTTCAGTAGCAGCAGGAGAATCGCTTAGCGAACAAAAATGTTTTACGATGTAATCAACCTCACAAAGTACGAACATTTGTGTTATTTACAAAGTTATTAACCTATTATCCCGCTGTTCACAAGTCCATGCTGATATGTTCATTTTTTTAGCTTATCCATTTTACGGAATGAAGCGTATTCAGTTAAATGCAGAGAGAAAAGTAGACTGGTTTACATGCAGTTTCCAAACTATGCATTCCCAAAGTTCAAAGATATGTTATGTTTAACCAATAATCCATCCAGGAATTATTTTAATTTTAGCATGAAGGTGGCGCAATGCATTGTGGGAGTGTCTTCGCAAAAGACATTAATATCTGGGAAATAGAAATATCCTTTCGTCATACCGTGGATATGTTTACGCACGTGCAGAAGCAATTACAGTGACTAAACGCCAATTTCAGGCGAACATCAAAACAACAAAAAAAGTAAGGAAGCTTGTGGTCGATTCTATAAACCACAAATTATTAATGGAGGCAATTGCCTGGAAATGATTGTGTCATTATGTCCAACGCCTGTACAGCAGCATGTTCTACTTGTATACATGATAAATACCTATATCATGTGTGAGGGTTTAACTAGGAACATTAGAAACAGGAACACAAACATAATAATTTAATCATTAAAAGTATATTAAAATTGATAATTAGAATAAGCAAGCACATTAGATACGATCAAAATAACCCTTGTCCCATGTATCATACAAAAATGTTACAATTTAATAGCACACTAAAGATGCACGCACAGATAAATACATTTATATGGGCACATACCGTAAGCTAATGTATTTGACAGAAAACGGTGTCAATAATCGTTTCCTTCTTCGCACTTGGTGCCTCGTAGCATGATAAAATCTTGCATCCCGATGTTGGAAGTTTCCTTCATGACTATCTGTATAAAGTTACATTTGTTAGGCGGAAAGATAATCAACTTGCATTTTCCGATGCTTATTTTCAAAGGCTTCCTATTCATTGCACATTTGGTTCCTGCTCTCATTAGTGAACTCTGGCATAAAACGTTATCATTTGTATTAATAAGAACATAATTCATGTCATGATATATAGTTCTTTCTTGTGTATTAAACATTTTAAATAGCTGGCTAATCCTTAATGCCTTCGACATTCCCTTTCAACCTACACTGTATCTGCTATCACTGAAAAGAACAGCGAAACTCGGCGACTATGCACAACACGAGTTATCATCATATTCATGTAGAAAGATACAACACAATTTCATTCGGAATGAAAAAAGGGGATGGAACGAAAAGCTTCGTTACCGACAGAAATGTGTGATATATTGTGTCTCACAAATATTGCTACTAAATTCAAGTCCAGATAGGCATTAGTAACAGCATTTGCTTTCACTGTGAGAGAACTGCGATTTTGTAGTATTGACAATAATACAAAAAGAATAGTTGTTGATGACATACTCTGTAGTAACATCGTCCATAAACTAAATCATTTTTTATGTCATGATTGTAACTCCGGAGTCAAAATTTACGAAGAGAGCAGAAGTTTGCCTGAATCAGTGCTTAATATGTGTAATATAAGTAGTATAGTGGGGTAGTAGAGAGTCAATGGGAATGAACATTACAGACCCCCTCCCCTGGGCTCAAATAGCGTCAAGATTTTTAGCGTCAAAATGGCACTCCCTAGGCTCATAGAGCGTCAATGGGAATTTTGTTTAGGGATAAATGGAATGGCACAGGTGGCATGACGTCACGGTACTGGACACTGGCAATAGTGCAATAGTGTAGCAAGATAGCAAGAGGCTGACCTAAATACACGCAGCTATAATATATATATATATATATATATATATATATATATATATATATATATATATATATATATATATATATATATATATATATATATATATATATATATATATATATATATATGTTGTTGTTTTCGGGCTTAACGCCATTTTTCAGCACGTAATAGGCTTTATTACATGCTCATTTTTTTTCTCCGTTAACTTTACGTTGTCAGAATCATTCAATATCCAGCGATATTAAACACCTTCATATTGCACCCCCACGTGATTGATGCACGTGAATAAAGAACTACTTTCTATAGCCAACAAACAATGGATGCAGACGCTAGTACTTTAGCTTTATTGTGTTTGTCGGTTGATGAAGTATACCAACTGTTTGAACCATTTGAAAGTAGAGATGCCAAAGTTAAGAATGTGGATGAATTCATAGAATCACAGAAGAAATTTTCAACGAAGCTGGCGACTGAATGTGATATCAGAAATGCTCATCGATGGCTGTATGAAAACAAACGTGAGACGCGCTGCATTGAAAATATCCTTCCGGAACATTGTTGAAATCGAAATCACATTCCATAGGAGACTGTACGGAACTCCGCAAGAAATGAATATTTTGTTCACAAAAAATAAACAATATTGAAACCAGCATCTTCTTAAGAATTTATGTTTAAAAACTTTCATTACGTATTTCCAAATACTGTTACACATCTGTGTACTATAATATTTAGGCCTATATAATCCAGACTACATTGTTGAAATTGAAATCACATTCCATAGTAGACTGTACGGAACTCCGCAAGAAATGAATATGTTGTTCACAAAAAATAAACAATATTGAAAACAGGATCTTCTTAAGAATTTATGTTTAAAAACTTTCATATTTTTTCACCTTACGATTCCAAACTATCCATGACAGAACAAACAGTTATGCAGATTGTTGTCATCGCCAGTCCCTAAAGTCACACGTACATCGTGCGGAAAACACACAGAAGGAGATAATCAGAATTTGGCTGTATTGACAGAAAAACAAAATCTCTCAATTCCTGACCAGCTGGGAACTTTGTTCAATGGCGCAGTCATTCATAATATGACTTTAAATTTCAATTTCAGATAGAACAAAATGGGATTTCTTTTTTAAATGAGTGAGCGCGCGGTACGCTAAGAAGTCAAAAGGTCGATGGGAGGAGCTATATGCTCATAAATACTATTATTGTGTATTGAAGGAGAATCTACGATTGTCAACTTATTTATTTTAATAATAAAATAATAAATTTTATTATTAAAATATATTTGGCTGTGAATTTTATTATTAAGTCTTAAGCATGCATAAACACAAATATACTATCCACATCAATGAAGGAAGAGAAAAAAAAAACACATACCAATATACTATCCCCACCAACGATCGAGCAAGCATAAAACACACAAATATACTACTCACACCAACGAAACAAGAGAAAAACACACCCCCATATACTAACAAAACCAATGAACGAGCAAGCATAAAACTCATATTTTATTCTATTCTCACACAACGAAGGAAGAGAAGAAAAAAAGCACACACTCATATAATATCCACACCAATGAATGAGCAAGCATAACACACATAAATATACTATCCCCACCAACGAACGCGTATGCAACCCCCCACAAACACACACATACACACACACAGAAACACACACATACAGCAATAAAGGAGTGAGTGTTTATAGTCGCATCACATGTATTGGCAAAATGAATAGGCTATTTTTTCTAGAGAACTGGCTAGCCCTAAGAATGGCTGTTTTTCTTTTTTCTTTTTGAACTCCAAATGGTGGCACCTTCCTGGCCAGGTACAGCACACTCATCGCCAGGTCCAATCATTTTTCCAATTAATAGGTATGGTTCCGAGTGCAGAGTGAGCTAGAGTGCCCTCATTATCCCAGTTTAAGGGATAGTGAAAACTTGTTCTCTCTGTCTTCTCCTATGCCAGACACGGGATGGTGAGGACTGCGGCTCCCACTCTTGCCGCTGTCTCCTAATTTTCAATTTGAGGGACAGCTTCTCTCGTTCGTTGTGGCGCTGGCAATGGTTGTGGTACTGGTAGTGGCTGCGCTGCTTGTACTGACTGTGGAGGGGTCCTCATCTCAGGTTTGACCTGACACACTGGTCTTACCATTAGGTGAGGTAGCATCCTTCGCTTATTATCCTTCTTCACTTCTTTCTTTATTTTTTTTCTTCATCCTGTTCCTCGTTCTTGGGCTTTCTAAAACTGCCTCCATGACCAGCTCATCTAGCAACCTCCTGGCATACTCAAGGCGCATTTTGAGTTCCAACAGTTTTTGTAGTCTGATGCTCAATTGTTAAATTGACCAGTCAACGATGGGTAGCTAGACTGGCGATTATGCCGTTTTATATACATGAAGTACGGACGTGAAGGTAAACATCCCCTTACACCCAAACTTACCAAGGCACGCACTTAAAAGAAGCACTCACGTTGACGTTTTACTTTTTACTTACAAGTACAGACATGCATGATTGGACAAGATTGAGAAAACAAAAGGCTGATATTTTTACTGACAAGAGAAACAAAGTGCTTATAGACACACTTATATATATTTTTTTAAATTTTCCAAATTTTGGCAAATTGAATGAGCATGTTTTTTCGAGAGTATTGGGTAGCCCTGAACGATACTGCTAGTTTCTGCGGAAGGAGAAATAGAACTTTTCGGTGTTAACTCGTCAGTCCACAAAACCTCTGACTGGTTGTTGTTGTTGTTGATCTCGCTGCTTCTGAAGTCTGTACTTCTCAGTCCATTCTTCTTGTTCTTTTTTAATTTCCTCTTCGAAGACCACATCGATTTGGTCTTGAGCTATGGATAACATTCAGACATTATCTATCTCTTCAGGCTTAGTTCTCAGGGTTTGTCTGACACGATGTAAACTGCCGTAAACTTCATTCACATGGCTAGTCTGGAAGGCATGTTTATAAGAAGATGAGTAAATAGTGGATGGTCAGACTGGAGACCAACCCGCTTTATTGGTTCAAACACTAACTCGATAGAAAATATCCATAATGGGTTTTCGTGTTGCAACGATATGATAGCTCATGTCATGGTGAGAAATAGAGATAAAGTCAAAGAGGATATATTCACAGTGTGTAGTTTTAAAACAAACGACATGTACTTTTTTGTCAAATACAACATTTTTTTTTCCCAACAAGTAACAAGGAATAAGGAACAATAATATCAAACAAATTTCTTTGACAAGGTTGACAACGTTGTGAATTCATGTGAAATTTTTATTGATGGAAGTCATGAGGCCATTGATATACAATATGTTTCTTAGCTAAAGACAAAATATAGCCATAGCGGTCTCCTCGTTTCTAGAAGAGTGACGATCAAAATAAGTCACTAAATGTTCTAAAGAATATTCCAGACTGTGCTGATGAAGAAAATACACACGATATTGTTAACACACCATGGCATATGTGCCTTCGAATTTCACATTATTGTATCGTGTCGTCTGGGCATTTCTTCTCATAAAGTCGATGATATCGGCTTCCAAAAGGGGTAATCCATACGAATTAAAATTCTCCACACATTTCTCTTGAAAAACGTAGACAGCTTCTCAGTGAGTTCCTGGACGATAACCGTCGTATGTGGTCATGACATAAGCTGGATGGCCTTGAGGCTTGCGATGAAGTGCTTTATCTTTAGCACACACGAAGGATTCCAAGAAGCAGTATACTAACTGTTCAAAAGGTAATCATCTTTTTTTTTCTTGTTTTTCTGTTTCCTGTTTCACAGATACTGAAAAGTCATCAATTTAATTCTTACCTTTTGTTTGAAAAGATTTGTCAAGTAACAGTTTCTTTATTTCGTCTTTACACTCCAGGCTAAGAGATTTTCGATTCGATAGATCTCCAAAATAGACAATGTAGGACAGGAATGATCACGCAAGACTTTATACCACACATGCAACATTGCTACGTCCTAGATGAGACCACAGGAGACGTCCATACACTCGTCTAATTTTTATTCTTGACACATCATCAGACATTTATCGTGCTGAATATGACTGTAATGATCCTTTTGATAACCATAACAATCATTCCTTGGCCAATTCCGTAATTGTATTCGATAGGTGATGGGCAAAACAGGACACTAAATGTTGTTCTTGTTCATGATCTGCATGTGACCACTATGTTCTCTTCGTCTTGGTCTTGGCGTTATACATTTCACGGTATCCTACCATTCCATGGATTCTTCACCTTTCAAAGAAGGATAATTGTCTTACATAGTTTCTAGAATGACTTCTCTAAAACTTGATTTCTATGGTATTATCGAATTCGGCATACAGGATAACGTTCACTCTATCGGTGAGAGCATCTGCAAACTGAAGTTCTACACGCAGTTGGCCAGATTTTATAGGGTGGAAATATCCTTCGTCGCTGACTAGGTTTGGAGTGAAATCAAAGACCCACAAAATATAACCTCCGATAGCTTCGTACAGAGACAAGTACGATCTCAAGTAATTCTTCTGGGCAAAGTTAGGTTCAAAGGGTCGGACACAGAAGGTCTTGCCAACGTGACTAAGATTTTGGACACCCTGTAGTGCTTAAACTGGAAAGGATTGACAGTGACGGCTCCGTTGAGGGCTGCATTGCTGAAGATACCAACAATAAATCGTTTGGGTAACTGTCCTTCGATCTTGGTTCAGAGCACAGAAGCAATGGTGAAAGTTTTCACTGCTACACGTCGTACCGGATATTCCGCGCAAGGTTTGATTAATATCGCTTCCCGCTTTATGTAACACTTCTACGCGATGTACATAAATTCGTTCGAATGAGCCATCATATCGAAAGCAACACTGCTGAGATTTAGTTTCAGACGAATATCCACTCCGTTGAGCGAATGATTGTCTTGCAACCACATATCCGAATACAAATGATCCATCAATTCTTAACTACGTCCTTGCAGGAGTTTTTTTTTTCGAGGGTCGGAAAGCCCTCATCGTGAATATCGTCGTCGGCTATCAAGGTTGTGTCGTTAAACGTAGTCTCACCTGCGTTGTCAGGTTTCCAAACCACGCAAGCATCCAGATGAGTGTTCTTGGCCTCTTTTCCGTACGTCAAGAGATTTTCTTGGTACGCTCGATAAGGGAAAGTATCCATGCTACTGCTGACCAGTTTGTTGTTAGAGTACAAATCCATTTCGCTAAACAAGGAATACATGAAATTGTTGACAGTAGCTACTCTGCTATCGGCTCCGGGAGCAACGTTGTCAATTTTGATCACTTTCAGTTTCAGGTACAAGTAACTGGTATTCAGATCGATGTAATCTTCTGGTTGTCTTTTGATTTCAAGCTCAATGAGATCTGCATCCATCAAAGACGAGATGGGACGAAATTCGACCCATTAGGATTCTTGCATCATCATCACGGTGGGTAGCATGGTAAACGGATCCAGTTCCGACTTGGAACAAGCAAAATGGCTGTGCATCATTTTCTTTTCTGTTTTCAAAAAAATAAAAAACGTCTAAGTCTTAGTTTTTCTTGCTCTGTGTGTGTGAAGTTCTCTGAAGGGGTGTCTACGTCGTCTTTTTCTGCCTTGTCTCTTCTGTGGCATTAAAGAAGGAGGAATGTCTGACTAAGCAGTGATCGTGGCCTTTATAGGAATTTCTCGCCGACCCAAAATGTCTTTGCATGTTTTGAAGCTAAACATTTTTGCCTGCTCTAAAGAAAGCTTCTTTGGGTTTTGTTTGTCAATGATGACATTGTGGAGAAATTCTTTATGGTGTGTCAAAGCGGTATCTTTCAAGGCTTGTAATCCCTGTGTCACCATCGGTTTCAACACGGGAACCACTGTACGGAAGGCCGATTTGAGCATATCTCCTAAACCGTGTCCTTGTCGAGCGAGTCCTTAGTGCACTGAATACATGAATGGCAAGAGATTAGAGTACTCATGTTTGAAAATAAAATTTCACTGTGACTTTCCCTTTGGTGAATGGAATATGTTGTCCCAGATATCCTTTTATGGTAATGTTGACAGTGTCGAAATATGACTTACTGACGGGAAAATAGTGAGGATGTTAAAATTCGAGGAGAACCTGATAGGTGTTTCCATCTTCCTCGTCAGCAACAGTGGCAGAATATATTTTGAAAGGAATGATACGCAGTAACGGTACGGAGGTGTCCTACCAAATTGTACTCCACCACATCGGAGTACATAAAGATAAGATTCAGTTTTTGGTTTATTTCTATAGGGAATTGAAAATATTTTGCAAAATTCAGGTTCCCAGTCACAGCTGGATTTTAGTTTTTAATCTTGATCAATTTGGGTCTCCGCCCAAAATGTGATACAATTCAGGACATAATGTAATGACCAATACTTTGTTCTCCTGAAATTTGATCAGTAGGCGACGAACTATATTGTAGTACTCAATTATGACAATTCTCCATGGCTTTATCAAACATGAAATTGAACCCGTCAGCAATGGTGTTGAAAAAATGTTGACCACTAAAATAATAGCCCACAGGAATTTTCAATATATAATTGGTTCGTTTAGTTTTGGGGTCTGGTGTGATTTTATAAAGTCAGCCACACCACTGCATTCATCCATGACGATTTGCATTTGTTTGTCATAACCTTCTCCCATCAAAGTGTTTTGATTCTCGACGATGTTTTTGATTTGTGTAGGGTGAATCATTTTCACCAAATCCACTTCCCTATGTGCTTCGTGCTCCATTTGAATGGTCTGAAGTAATCTGACCGTGCAATGGCACAAAGTGTTATTGGGAAACTCTCCACGTAACTGTCACCGGGTGACTTTAAGTAAAATTGATTGTTCATAATTGCACAGTTCTAGTGACCGTGGAGTCACTGGAAGTCGGAGGAGTGCCTAAAAGAGGAATACATACATACATACATACATACATACATACATACATACATACATACATACATACATACATACATACATACATACATACATACATACATACATACATACATACATACATACATACATACATACATACATACATACATACATACATAGTTCAAGGAAATACCTTTGAAATAAAGGTCCGAAATAACACTTCTGATTTTTTTACATATTTCTTTTCCTTCTGCGATTGAATTTTACTGCTCCAATTTAATTAGAAGTTTTAAATTGGTAATTAATTTATATGGCGAAGAAATTAATTTGTAAGGCGCGGTAATGACTTTGCTTCTAATATAGTTTCTAGGTCACAGTTGATAATTTTACATTATGAATTAAACGTTAGCTTCTTGAATCTATGATTTCTTCAACAAAAAAAAATACATTAAAAAAATTACATTTCGCCTTTTGAAAAAACAATTTTATTTGGACACGTGCAATAATCACACACACACACACAAATACACACACACACACACACACACATATATATATATATATATATATATATATATATATATATATATATATAAAGAGAGAGAATAGATATATGTATGTATGTATGTATGTATGTATATATATATATATATATATATATATATATATATATATATATATATATATATATATATATATATATATATATATATACGCTTGTTTACTTGGATAAATTAGACGTGTTTTATTTACGAGCTAAGACTTTTATACGAGTAGCAACAGACATCATGGAGAAAATGATGATCTCATGATAAACGTTATTATTTATGAAGAGGTTAACTATCGATCCTTTAGTAGTGGGATTGAGATAAATAAAATGGAAGTAAGATACGGCGAGGCTTAGAGACGTTGGTTATTATCTTCATATTATCTGAGACGATGGCATGTAAACGTTTCTTTTCCTTTGCTCATCTCTATATCAGTGAGGGCTAAAGTATTGAAATATTTCCCCAGCAGTATAATACCAATCTACAAGATAAAAGGCCTTTAAAAAAAGATTAAATATGATGATTTATATTAAAAGTATACCCTTTATCATTAGCTCTTGTCGGAAGTGTCAGAAAGCTAAATTAATATACTGCCCTGTGTTAAAGAGCAACGGTATTAGGCTTATTATGTATTGGATGACAATGATTTTAGGACTGTCTTGTATTAGACTGCAATGGTTTTAGGACTGTAATGTATTAGACTGCAATGGTTCAAGGGCTGGCATGCATCAGGGACAATGACTTTAGAAATGCTGTATATCAGAAGGCAATGTTTTCCGGACTCGCGTGTATTAGAGGGCAATGGTTTTGGGACTACCATGTATCAGGGGACAATGATTTTAGGACTGCCATGTATAAGAGGGCACGGATTTTCGGACTGTCATATATCAAAGGACAATAATTTTACGACTGTCATGTATCAGAGGGTAATGGTTTTAGGACTCCCATGTATTAGATGGCAATGACTTTAGGACTGCCATGTATTAGAGGACAATGTTGATAGGACTGTCGTGTTTTAGAGGCAATGATTTTAGGAGTGACATGTATTTTAGGGCAATGTTGTTAGGACTGTCGTGTTTTAGAGGTAATGATTTTAGGAATGACATATATTAGAGGGCAATGTTGTTAGGACTGTCGTGTTTTAGAGGCAATGACTTTCAGAATGACATGAATTGGAGGGCAATGTTGTTAGGACTGTCGTGTTTTAGAGGCAATGATTTTAGGAATGACATGTATTGGAGGGCAATGTTGTTAGGACTGCCATGTATTAGAGGACAATGGTTAGGGGACTGTCATGTATTAGAGGGCAATAGTTCTGTGACTGTAGTATATTAGAGGGCAATGATTTTAGAACTGCCATGTATTATAGGGTAATGGTTTTAGGACCGTCAGGTATTAGAGGGCAATGATTTTAGGACTGTCATGTATTAGTAGACAACGTTTTTAGGGCTGACAAGTATTAGAGGGCAATGGATTTAGAACTGTCATTATTAGACGGCAATAGTCTTAAGACTGTCATTTATTAGAGATCAATGAATTTAGAACTACCATATATTAGACTGCAGTCTCGAAGAGACAAGTATATGAATGACAGTTATGTGTCATTCAAGAGAACACAATAGATAAAATAAAACCCACACAGATTGCCATAACAACGCAGTTTAAAGCTCTGCAATAGAGACCGTACATTAAATATAATTGCTTGATAAGCTATGAATATAAATGTCACACAAAGAAATAAAAAAATAAGATCTATTGATAGTGTTTATCTTATTAAAATAGTAGTGTGTGGAAAAAACAAGAACGTGACACTTTAAGAAAACAATGAAACTATGTCCGACTACCTTGCTATAAAAAGCCTCTTGCGAGGTACTGTGATTAGTCATTAAACGTTATCTCCCTTGATAGTTCCAGTAGGTGTCGCTTGTGCGTACAAGGTTGGATTGTGATTCAAATATTTATGCTGACATGTGTTGGTATTTATAGTTTTGCCATGGATTGTTTATATGTTTTGTTTTAATATTTTTATAAACTGGGGGAAAAAAAGACCACACATGCACTTGCATTAGCTGTCTGACCTTATCATTTCCTGCCTGTTGGTGTAAATATAATGCATTGAGAGACTGATAGGTTGTTTTTTAAGGTTGTTGATCGTTATTTCCAATGGTCTTGCGCGGATTTGGTTTTGCACGTTTACTGTCATTTTTCACTACATGCGAAACTTATATACAGGGGCCAGTATAATTGGTAGAGAATGAATCCGGCAAGAACCACCGATCCACGGGAAGTCAGTGGCAAGTTGTCTCATATCCTCATACCGATCAGGTTATAGCGTCTGCCTCAAATGCGGGAGGTCGCGGGATCAAACCCCGGCCGATCATACCGAAAACATAAAAATGGCACTAGCTGCTGCTTTGCTTGGCGCTCAGCATTAAGAGGTTAATGTTACGACTTGTCGGCCAGGTGTCTGGACAATGTGACTGGTTGGAACATCATGCGACATGTCAGCGGCATGATGCCTCAGTGCTAGACGTCACTATAAACTGTCATGTCAAACATTATTGCGATATGACTGAAATTTTTTTAAAGCTAGTTAAAAATACAAAACATGCACGCACACACACAGACAAACAGACTCACAAACATACAATTATATTTACCGTGTGATAGGTTTGTTTTCTTATTCTTTGACATCTTAACTATAACATATATTTACGAGTGTGATTGGAATTCAAAAAGTTTATTTTCACGTAGTGTCGAAAACAGATCAAAGGGTTGAACATGCAGAAGTGTCTCTGATTTAAACCAACAATCAAGCAAACAGAGTTGGATTGGGCGACACGAACGGGACTATTTCGTTACTTGGGCGTTGTTTTGTCATTTATTGAAAGGGTTTTCTGCCGCGCACAATTTTCAAACTGGCTTGTAAAATCAGGCCAGGTTCTAGGATATGCGGGGCCCAAGGCAGCAAGCGATGAGCGCGGAACCACAATAAAAAATTACATTGCGGAGAAGCGCGAGGCCAAATTGCCTCGTTCTTCTTATCCTAGGGAAGGGTTTATGCAAAATCGGCGGTTTTCTTTCCTTCCCAGTCACGAATCGTAAACCATGTGTTAATATTAGATCTTAAATACTAATTCAATTTCTTTTACATTCTTCTGCCTTTATATTTTTCTTTACTCCTTTATACATATATAGAAATGTGTATGGCAAAACCTTGTGTAAATATTTATCTAACAGTTGTCGGAAAGAAAACACCTTCTTAAATAACAGAGTAAATATCAAAGAGAAAATCATTAAACATGAACAAAATAGCATTACACAACATTTGGGACACTTTAATATATTTTGCCAGGCTTCTACTACTACTACTACTTTTGTTATTTTTATTATTATTATTATTATTATTATTATTATTATTATTATTATTATTATTATTATTATTATTATTATTATTATTATTATTATTATTATTGGTGGTGGTGGTGGTGGTGTTATTGTTGTTGTTGTTGTTGGTGGTGGTGGTGTTATTGTTGTTGTTATTTTTGTTGCTGTTGTCACATTGAAATTCATGGAAATATGTCTGGTCCAAAAACATTCGTCTATTTTTAATCACGCTGCAGGCAAAGAGAAGATACAATTAATCTACAGCCTCTCACGGCATACATGACACCAGCAGCACAGGGGGTGAACAAAGGAATATGGCGGTCAGATCCAATGAAAAAAAAATGTTAAGAGTTTACGCTCTTGAAATAAGTAACATAAAAGAGTGAAGATAACAAACTTTGTAAAAAAATTACAAAATAATTTATTTCCCAAGAATACAAAGTGAAAACTGAGGAAAAAGAATTTACGGTATTGCGAATGAAATCCAAAATAAATCTAAGAATTAAAGACATAAGTCCTAGTAATAAAAAGTCCTGAATTAAACTCAGTTCAATTCCCGAAGAGATTTAAACAGAAGGCGGCGATGACGTATCTGTTAAGACATGCGAGGTACTGATTTGACAACAGTATCTTGCTGAATCACAGAAATATTATTCCAGGTTTGAATTCACTATAAATTCCTAAGATTGTCTTTATTCACAAAATTTGCCTGAGCACTTTTGCATTTCTAGAGAAAGTAATCACTTGAATTCATTAATTTGAAGAAAATAAAATTAAGCCAAAACTGGTTACAACATAATACAACTTAAAGTACTAGATGTTACAGCACGACTGGTATAATCCTCACAGTCACAAGATAATAGAGTTCTCTGCTTGACTTCAAGTCAAAATTGACATTTTCTAAATAATAACCATTACCTAATGGAAAATAATCTTAAAGAATATCTAATGAGCCTTATTTATTTACAAAACAATAGCCTATAAAAAGTTCACTTAGGAATCTCCAAAACTCTGACACAAATCATCATGTTTATTTGAATAATAATTCGAGTAATGAGCTTATATATACAGAGAATACTGAAGTTATTATCAGTTGTTTACATAAATGAAATTAAAAGAAAATGCGAAAAAAAAAGTCAATCAGGTCCAGCAGCAACGAACCTCGTTTTGGAAAAGGTCAAGTCCAGCAAACAATGTTATATTAGATTAACATGTAATGAAATAGAAACAATGTAAAACTAACAAATAAACAATTAAATTAAATAACGTTATTCACCTGGTCGTACCTCTCTTTGCTATGGCGTTTTATCACTTGATTTTTTTTTTCACTTGGTCTGGTCGCCATATTCCTCTGTTCAAAGCTCCCCCTTCCCCATGTTTTTCATTTCGTGAAGAAAAATATTCATTTTATAGCACATATAAATCATCATGCAGTGTCACATATGATTTATGATTATACACAATCCCCAACAAAGATCTAAAAGCGAAAGGGTGATAAACATTCATGATTACTGGTTTATAAAAGGATCTATGGAGATGGACGTAGCGGTGTTGTTCAAGGTTTATATAGAAGGATAGCCCTTAAAACTATTCCGATTGCAAAAAAATTAGGCATGACACCTGTAAAATCTTTTCGAGATAAGGCTATTGGCACTAATTGATAATCTTGCTCTTAAAATATTATCGGCGGTCAAAGACAGACTCGCACGGATAGCATGCAAACAGAAAGCGGTCTGATCACAGCCAGTAATACTACACAGCACCGAAGCAAATATTCCAGTCAAACTGCCTAGCACCGAATTATGGCCACCAAGTATCAAAAAAATAATAAATCAAGCCACAAATGAGTATATATATATATATATATATATATATATATATATATATATATATATATATATATATATATATATATATATATATAACAGCAAGTCTAACAACGGGAAGTGGTCTCGCTCGACGGTCGTTTTAGACAACAAAATTATCAAAAAAAATGTTTCAGCGTGTTTCTGATCCAGCACTTTATATGGAGGCACCAGTTCTCAAAAATGAATCTGCGTGATTGCCAGTATTATTCATATGATGAACGTGTACCTTACGCACGTGGACGAATCGAACTACAAGTGCAAGATATAACCATATATTTTCTGCCTCCGAGGTTCATTTAGATCGAAGGGGAAAATTTGAATGTAGATAATAGAGCATATGGAGTTGGTTATGTTAATAATTGTGTTATGGCGTTGTTTAACAGTGCCACATACATCATTGACGAAAAATTTCCCATAAAAACATTGTCACGACGATACTCAGTCTCGCAAGACGATACCCAGTCTCGCAAGATATTCTGATGATTATGGAAGTTACACTGGTCTTTCAATTATATTTACCAAAGATACCACTGATTAACCCGAGAGCAACAACTTAACACAGAATGACACTGGATCCGAAGTTGCAGCGAGGAATAAAAATTTCAGCCTGGGATTGTCAGCACGTCGATCAATGTTAAAAGGCGATGAAGACTTTTCTTGTGAAATTCCGTTGTCACATATTTTCGTGTTCTGTAGTCATGTTAGAATTTTTTTTTTTTACGGGGCTAAACACACACTTGCACAGTTGTACTTGTTCGAAAAGTCACCGACAACAACGCAATCTGGTTAGTAAATGCAGTTAATGCCGGTAAAATGAGCCTGACGCCATCGCTCTTTTTAGAACAAATGCTGTTCACTTTAATGAATAAAAACGGCGGAAATTTAACGCTGTCATGGTTGACTATGACCACAAATAGTGTTGAGAGTAACGTTGCTTGTATATTTTACATGGCAGATAGCATCATACCAGTGAGTGTCGGAGCCACGATATATGTTTCAGGAAAACGCCAGAATAGATTCACAAGAGCGAACTACACTCTCGGAGTAAATGAAGTTTCTCTGAGAATAAATGAACATCAAGAATCATCCGAAGAAGTACTATCAAATTTTGAAAATAATCGGGTTTGTTTTGTTTGTTATGTGGGAATCTCAATGAACTCTAGTAGAAGCATTTTTAGATGTCTCGCACGTGCACTTACAGCCGCTCGAGTTTCATATTTTCGAGACAAATATGATCGTATTTTCTCAATGGCGCTTGACAATGGAACAAATTTAGATATATCATGTTGTTCGTGTAAATCAGCCAATACCAACTCCATTTCACGTTGGAGTAATTTGATAAATCTATATTCAACCGTGAGTGTATATCTGCCCTCTTCCTCTCGTTGCTGTATCATCTAAAAGTCATCCTTGATATGTTCAACATCGAGTTAAATAGCGAAACCATCTTTCTGCGATTAATAAATCGTAGAAATAATCTCATTAATATTTTCCTGGCTTATTACACAACAAATGTATTTCTTTTATAAAATATTTTATCTAGACCAGTTCGACAGCGAGATGCTTGAACGTGTAAATTTATCGTGTTGATTCCATGCGGAGTTTCCTGAGTATGTCCGATGACGTTTTAAACTTACCTACGTCCATGTCGCCGGGATACCATGTCTCATGAATATTTGGATTCAGTAAAAAAAACTGAAAATTAGATTATTTATAATTACCTTGGGAATCTGAGTATACCACTGAGTGACGTAAATGACAGCTATGATTTTATGGCGTCTCCGTGAAAATAATCTGACTGGATTTGCTTGTTTGTCATTCATTGCGTCATCGTAAATCACTAGATTGTTGATATTCCCGTTAAGATCCTCAACAACGCTGAAGATTCATTAAATTCCTTGAGTACATTATAGTATCGTTGGTCATCCACAGATGGCGCTACTAAATAAAGTTTTTTTTTCCATCTGAGCCACCTCATTATCAGTTTGTGCAACAACTGGGTTTTACCCGACCAAGATGGACCAAATATAATAGTTCGAATGGAATTTGGTAACACATGATTATGCGTCACCGGTACTGGCCCATGTGTTGCTGAAAAGTTAATTACGTTCATATTGTACAGATATAATATAATTATAATCATGAGTTTATATTGTGTGAAATGCAAGACAGTCACCATTACAAACATTATGACATCAACCACGTTGAAAAATAACACTACGACACTTACAGGTAAATGTGTAAAATGAGGCACACAAAATATAAGTTTATGGGCATTTCTGTTGCAAAAAAAGGTGGCGTTATTACTAATGCGGTCGGGAAAACACATGGAACGCCATAGCCAAGTATTAAAAAGGATATAATTATTGTGGCCCTTGAACTTGCCTTCTTATTAGACCTGACGAAAAAAAATCAATAAAAACCAGGAGATTTTCCGGTGAATGCGATCCAGATCTACAACAACAACATATCGCTTATGTCAAGTTAGTTCACTCGCTGAATTCGATTAAAAAAAATACATACAAGAGAATCACACGCGAATTGGTTGATAAGATCGGTAATAAAAGGCAATACAGTGTTGGGAGCTGGCAATTAAACTCCGACAATTACATAATGGAGTCGATTTATTGTAATACAAGAGGATTTGGCGAGGTACAGCAGCAACTAAAATACTCGCCGATGCAGCAGGTGTCACACATACTCTATCTGCAGATTGGTTGTAAGGACAGGCCATGTGGCAAATTTATCTTCCACGTCCAAAAACAATTCAGCACACCCAGCTAAGTTCATCAGGCATGTATTTTCCTTTTACCACATGACGTACATAAAAGGTGCACATAGTAAATACGCGTTTACCGTAGTTGATGGTGCAAGTAGATACAAAGAGGCTGAACCGTTATCGTCTAAAAAGCAACTGAGGTCGCATCAGCGTTTGAACAGATTTGTCAAGGTGGCCTGCTATGGACACAATTGCTATAGTGTTGATCCTGGCAAAGAATTTGAGTTTGTTGATTATTTCACATTTAAGCAGTTAGTACAGAATACGTTCGATAGCATCAGCGTGATGAAATCTCTATACATCCCAAATGTTAATCATAATAATTATACAAAATACATAGTTTAATACAGTACATTTCTAAATATTCAAAGTTTTAAGACGCTTATCAGCAGAAAATAGGTTTTCTTTCCTTCTTTCTAATTAGACGTATTTCAACATTTTCATTTTAATTGTATTCGAATATTCAACTCATTATCCACTGCTATGTGCCAAGAATGGAATTTAAACAAAGTCGATTATCTAATAATCGAAAAAGTCTACTTTGAGTTCTTGAAGTAAGACCAATTGTATCTTTTAGCGGCATAATTTCTCAAAAGTTCATTAATTCTTTTAATTAAACGATCTCTTGGTCTCAAGCACGTGCCTTTACTGATCACTGCCATCTCACATAAGTTCGAGTCCAGAGCGATTCCTGTTTGTGAGAAATGCTGCCATTACTTCAGTTTTTTAAATGTGAAAATAGTCTTTGTTTAACACTTACTACTGATTTTTTTCAAATAACCTTTATCTTTTGACATAATATAAGTTTTTATATTTTACTGGCAACATTTCAAAGTTTTAAGATAATGGGGGGATGACTGGGGGGGTCCTATTTGATGGGGGAAGCGAAGTTTCTGGGAATCGAGGAAATGTGCGGCGGGAGATGTCCTAGACTCGTTAGTCTCATATCCATACAAGTTTAAATTGGTATCGCTTGGTTTCTGTTAAAGTTAGACACGTGAAATTTGATATGATGTGTATAGCGGGCGCTCAACAACTACTGTGAATTTCTGAGAGCGACAGATGTAATGTGAAATTGTTTATAGTTGCAATAAAGAGTATGTAAGCCTTCGTCTATGTTACTTTCATGTACTGTGGCTGAAATGTCTTTGAAATATTGAACTTGTGGAAAATGTATATCAGCTAATCAATATGACTGCTCCCATATGCTAAACCTGCCCCACCCCATCCCAGCCCCGGCCGCAGTTATTGTAATGTTCACCATCTTCACTAGTTTTCAAAATACGGAAAACGAATTTCATCCGACTAGACAATACCAAATATGTATTGTTACGACCCAGTAGTTAAATTACATGTGTCAAAATTTGAATTTTTTCCAATTCTTTCTATTTTATTTTTAGTTAATTTTTATTTCATTTTTATGTCATTAACTATAATTGTTATTATTATGATTATATTCGCAGGGTCTGATATTTCGTTAGAAATGTTGCAATTATTTAGTGCGTAAATGTGACTCGTGTAATCACGATTTTTGTGCTATATGTTTGTTGTTTTTTTTGTTGTCATATTAAGTAAACAGTCGGAAATAGCTATGTAAATGATTGGTTATGACCACGGTTATTACTAACAATACTTGTTGACTTTCATTACTACGTTGGCAATATTTCGAAATCTCCATGATTTCTTCATGCATGTATATGAAATGACGTGTTTGTTGGCTTTAAATACTCAGGTACTTGTGAATTAGTCTGGAGTCATATTTTAATATCTTTGAGACTCACATCATAACATCTTATAGAGCTTCTAATACCTTCAGAACAAGGTATTCCTTTGTGCTGGAAACAGTTGTTCGTTTGAGTTTTGTTATTGATAATAGCTGTACATCGTCTACCTTCTTAATAATAATTATTTTCCCTGAAGAACTACACAACTGGCTTTGGACAAAGACATTTACTGAAATTATTTCTAAATTGGAACAGTACAGTACAAATTGTGATTTACCGTGAAATTATGGACGTTTTTTTGTTAACCTTCGTCTGACGTCATTATCTGCCATCTTGGAACGGAATCGAGATTAAACTACGTCAATTTACAACTGTTTATTCACAGGACTTATGTGTTTTCCCAATTTTAGGACACATTATTGAATCTTCTTTGTAAATCGTAAGTCTTGTTTCATAATTTTTTCCTTTTCACCATGTTTTCTAGGGAAATAAATTATTTTTGTTAAAATTCACAAAGCTTTTTGTCTTCGCTCTTTTCTTTATGTTACTTTAAACGAATTGATACGTAACAGTATATAAAAATAGTTATTGACTCTTTTTTAAAGTTTGCCTCTGAAGTTCAGGCAGTAAAACAATTTTTTTATATAGGTGTACATCTGAAATAAGGCCAAGCTCTATACTCTATACCCCACATTACACACACCATACACCCAAAATAAAGGAAATATAAAAATACATAAAATTTATAATGCATCTTTTTAAATATCCAGTATAAAACCAGCCAGGAAAACGAAGGGAATTCATTTTTCGTTAAAACTCTAACCATATTATGAAATACGAGACTGTAGAGCGCTACCAAGTTGACTTTAAAAGAAAAGATCTATCAAATTAAAAATTAAAATCATTACATGAAAAGATTAAGTCATTTTTAATAAAATTTACATTTCTATTAAACAAACACAAACATGTAAAGTCTGCAAGGTTGATACGGAATACTATTAGCATGTAAGTATTCCTAGACCTTATAGCTTTTGGGGTGGTGTATATTTTTATATTATGTCAAAGAAAATATCTGAAATTGATTTCTTTATTCAAAACACATGAAGGCATTTCTCTCGTTGATAGCATGCCTTTAGGTCATTTGTACTATTTATTATGGGTCCAAACAGTTAATTTGTATGTTTATGACATTGTTATTATATCTGCATATCTGCATGCAGGGCTTTCAGTCAATGGTTATAAACATGCGGTACTTAATGGCAGGATAGAAATGAAAACTCTATAGTGGAACGTACTCAAGTTGTCTACTCTGTTATTTTAAACTGTCAATGAACGAAAAATGCCAAAAAGGGATATATTTTGCTCGTGTCCATTTACCTTGGATGTAAGAAAATAGCAAAACGAAAAAAAGTCTACTATTAAATACGTTCTTTTTTATTGTTCAGTTTGGTTCAGAATTGCTTGACAGAGTATGGCATTTTGGCATAAGCTAAGGTTCTATTCTAATGAACGGTTTTATTGTGTGCTTTATTAATTGCTAATAGTTATTAATAACAGATACTTTAAACATGTCATCAAAAATGTTCTTTACATAATTGATCTTATCATGGTTACATATACCACATGAGCAAATGTCCATACATTTTAGAATGTTTGGGATCAGAATTTCAAATTCAATTTATTATGCAGGATTTCAGTGTACCTGTAGATGATCTGTTAGGCACCTGTCTAGCAGGATGCACTTAAAATATCCCAAAATATCATTCCCATTATGCATACACTTACTTACACACATGATTAAATTAATCAATAGGTCTACGCAGTGTTAACGTCCTTAGTGGCATATGTCTTTTATGAAGTTAAATCCGTATAATTTTACTACGAATCTCCAATCAAGGCATATTGGAATTCATAGACTTATACTGATATTCATAGATATGTTGATACGGAAGATTAAACCAATAAATCATTGAATGTTCGTGGCAGTTCTGGGAGGGTCTTAGTGTTTAAAATTCACGGCGACTCTGGGAGGGGTCTTCGAATTTTAAAGGTCACCGGCCATACTTCAAGATTTTTCTGTTTACATCAGATTTGCATTACATGATTAAAAGTGGTTATACTCGCACAAAATGAACAAAAAAATATTAAGTGTAAAGAAGAAATAATATTTATTTACTCGAAAAAAAGACGTATACACCTCAGATACTACCCATTAGCTACAATTTCCCAACTATAAAGAACGCCAACCGGAAATGATGTACTTTTATCCTAACAAGACGACGTACTTGCTTCTTTCTGTGAAAAAGTAAAACATCATAAACCATGGATAGGGAATATTTAAATAAAACTACTGAAAACAAATTTACTGTTCAGCCTTATATCGATATGCGTGTGAGACGTAAGCTAGATTGTGTCGCTTTCAAAACTGTTCCATTGTTTCAATTTATTTTGAAAATTTCAGTTTAATCAGGTAAAAAGAAATCAAAGTAGGCTTGTCTTTGTCGGCAGACTTTATATAAAAAAAGAAAATCGGCACACTTAAAAGAATAAAAAAAACCCCCAAACTTGACTTCTTTATGTCGACTTACTTATTAAGAAAAATCGCCACACTTTTAAAAGATACCAAAGTCAGTTTCCGGGGTTGTTTGCTTTGTAATAAATTAACCTTTGCATCTGATATCCTGTCGGAAAGTTTAGGGAAAGAGTTTATTGCTCTCTCCAAGCTATATTTATCCATCACTCGGGATTCTGTTTGTTTCCCAGATGTGATCATAATTTATGTTTGCAGGGCAAATAGTATACACAACAATAACTTGCTTTAATAACACTTTTCTAACCCATGCTAGCGAAAAGATGATCATTTGCACTCACAGTAAATGTTTTTTAAATAACGATTTGTATTTGCACCTTGAAACGTCATGCGTAAATGGCAGGTGCCTTCGAGCAATGGGATGATATTTGTAATTTTGTTATTTGACATAAGCTATGGACACTACATTAAGGACGCAATTCTAAATCTACTACAATCACGGATTTCGTCGGTATATATTTTTCCTTAATGCATTTCGCATGATGAAGAAAGAAAGAATAAATGATAACAATGCAATGTCAGTTTATTTCATTTTATTTTCAAATAAGTGTATGTTTATCTCTTTTTGTACCTTGTAGGGGAGAGGGAAACAAATTTAACACAAAATTAATTCCTTTCTTAATTGTATGAAATACTGGAGCAAATATGATTGACAGCATTGACTAGTAATGATAAGCTTTTAATTTACGCGCGCACATACCAAAACAATTTGAAAAATAAAAACAATAAAATTAACTGGTAAGAGCTTCATATTGCAGCAACAATGACAAAATGCTCAACAGTATTCTCTCTCTCTCTCTCTCTCTCTCTCTCTCTCTCTCTCTCTCTCTCTCTCTCTCTCTCTCTCTCTCTCTCTCTCTCTCTCTTGTGTAATTGAGTGTGTATTATATGCAGCAGTGTTTACATCGTGAAACCTAAAACTAGATATATTTGTTTTAATTTCTCGTGTACATTACTCTTAGAAAAATGTATACATATTCTGTAGAATATTATATGTTAAGTTTTATTGTTTAATAAATCAATATTGATAATTTGAGCGGAAGACTTAAACTGAGAATGTCTTTGTGCAGATGCATATAATTTTTAGCATAAAAATGTTTATAAATATTTTAATTAGGACGAGCAAGATATGTCTAAGGTATATGTATTGTGTAAGCAGATCATTGCTCTTTCTAAGGTATAAGTATTGTGTAAGCATATCATTACTCTGTTTAATGTATATGTATTGTGTAAGCAGATCATTGCTCTTTCTAAGGTATATATGTTGTGTAAGTATATAATTGCTCTTTCTAAGTTATATGTAATGTTTAAGCATATCATAGCTTTTATGTATGTTATGTATGTACGTTCGTTGCAAAGAATTTTCATTTTCTTTGAAAGAATATCAATTTCGATTAAATTTATGACTTTTGTTTCTAAAACCTATTCCGAAACAATATCTTACATAGGATCTACTTGTTCGTTTTAAGAAAATAAAATTGTTCAAACTATTGTTAAGTTGAGCCGATTTGTCTTTCGAGTTGGGTTAAATTGTCTTGGGTCAAATTGACTGTAACACAGCATTAACGATACAAGTTTTCCATCCTTTCAGCCTATTCTATCTCACAGTTTAAACTCACTTTTTCCTAGTAAACAGGGTCTGTTGGATAAAGAAAGAATCCCTTTTCCCATCATCACTCTTTTGTTTACATCGATATGCAACACAGTGCATCATATTTGCTGTACAACAACACAATCGTAAGATATATAACAGACATTTACGTCGGGAAATTAAACATTTAAATGGCTAGGTTGAATAGAAAGGATAAATGTACGCCATATCCGTACTTGGCAAGCAGAAACTACCGATTGTTTACGGAGATTGCCGATTATTTATTTTTTTCATTTACAAAAGTGGATTTTTAAATCTAATTCAGTATTTGTATGGTGTGCATACATAACAAATGCATTTTGTTTATGACTATAATAATAACACACGTTTGTACAATATAGGTGGCCAGTGACCTTTAAGCAAACCTTCCTAAACGACGCAGAACATGTAATAATATCCGTTTACCATGCAAGACGACATGTTTGACCATGTATTGTAACAGAAGTTTATTAGGCGAAGAACTGATTAGCGATTCTAAGAAACGTAATTCTAAGAAACGTAATTACCTGTAACCATAGATGCTGCTGGATGACGTCTTAAGCAGACGATATTTTTTTGCGCATTTTACCGGACAATGGGCAACCTGGCAGCTTCACCTATATGCGATCACCAAAATTTGCCATTTTTTTAACCAAGGCACACTAAAGTAAAGTCAACTTAAAATCACAAATAAATATACCAACATAAATCATAAATTGCATTCTGTTTATGTATGCAACTTTCGTAGAAGTATCTTGAGATTTAATGAATTTATTTCAACTTCCATACACCATATAAAGTCAACGGTAGATTTGCCAGCTGACAACAAAAATGGAGGCGGATGACGTCATTCGAGAACTATATGCTTCCTTGTGTCTGTAGAGTTCCTTTCATTATATACTCCACAACTTTTTATTGTGTAGAGGTTTTACCCTTGGACATGGAAGAGAAAACGGTAAAGGCGATGGCTGTTGAATCATTCAACACTAATGTTGGCTTTATACTACTCGGATTAATACGAGAAAAGTAACTTATGTTGCAATTATCCTAGAGTACAATTTAGTTTGATAGATTATATACACACATGCACACAAATGAATACATATTCACGGACACATGTTGTAAGAAAATATACTTTTTAGAAAAAAGTGATACTTATTATAAAGGGTATCATGCTTTCTTGATAATGGGTCTTAACACGCTATAATCTTGATACTTAATGGGTCTTAACACGATATAATCTTGATACTTAATGGATCTTAACACGATATAATCTTGATACCTAATGGATCTTAACACGCTATAATCTTGATACTTAATGGGTCTTAACACTATATAATATTGATATCTAATGGGTCTTAACACTATAAAATCTTGATACTTAATGGGTCTTAACACTATATAATATTGATACCTAATGGATCTTAACACGATATAATCTTGATACCTAATGGGTCTTAACACTATATAATATTGATACCTAATGGATCTTAACACTATATAATCTTGATACTTAATGGGTCTTAACACGATATAATCTTGATACTTAATGGATCTTAACACTATATAATATTGATACCTAATGGATCTTAACACGATATAATCTTGATACCTAATGGGTCTTAACACTATATAATCTTGATACTTAATGGGTCTTAACACTATATAATATTGATACCTAATGGATCTTAACACGCTATAATCTTGATACTTAATGGATCTTAACACGATATAATCTTGATACTTAATGGATCTTAACACTATATAATATTGATACCTAATGGATCTTAACACGATATAATCTTGATACTTAATGGATCTTAACACGATATAATCTTGATACTTAATGGATCTTAACACTATATAATATTGATACCTAATGGATCTTAACACGATATAATCTTGATACTTAATGGATCTTAACACGATATAATCTTGATACTTAATGGATCTTAACACGATATAATCTTGATACCTAATGGATCTTAACACGCTATAATCTTGATACTTAATGGGTCTTAACACTATATAATATAGATACCTAATGGGTCTTAACACTATAAAATCTTGATACTTAATGGGTCTTAACACTATATAATATTGATACCTAATAGATCTTAACACGATATAATCTTGATACCTAATGGGTCTTAACACTATATAATATTGATACCTAATGGATCTTAACACTATATAATCTTGATACTTAATGGGTCTTAACACGATATAATCTTGATACTTAATGGATCTTAACACTATATAATATTGATACCTAATGGATCTTAACACGCTATAATCTTGATACTTAATGGGTCTTAACACTATATAATCTTGATACTTAATGGGTCTTAACACTATATAATATTGATACCTAATGGATCTTAACACGCTATAATCTTGATACTTAATGGATCTTAACACGATATAATCTTGATACTTAATGGATCTTAACACTATATAATATTGATACCTAATGGATCTTAACACGATATAATCTTGATACCTAATGGATCTTAACACGATATAATCTTGATACTTAATGGATCTTAACACTATATAATATTGATACCTAATGGATCTTAACACGATATAATCTTGATACTTAATGGATCTTAACACGATATAATCTTGATACTTAATGGGTCTTAACACGATATAATCTTGATACTTAATGGGTCTTAACACTATATAATATTGATACCTAATGGATCTTAACACGATATAATCTTGATACTTAATGGCTCTTAACACGATATAATCTTGATACTTAATGGATCTTAACACGATATAATATTGATACCTAATGGGTCTTAACACGATATAATCTTGATACTTAATGGATCTTAACACGATATAATCTTGATACTTAATGGATCTTAACACTATATAATATTGATACTTAATGGGTCTTAACACTATATAATATTGATACCTAATGGATCTTAACACGATATAATCTTGATACTTAATGGATCTTAACACGATATAATCTTGATACTTAATGGGTCTTAACACGATATAATCTTGATACTTAATGGATCTTAACACGATATAATCTTGATACTTAAAGGGTCTTAACACGATATAATCTTGATACTTAATGGATCTTTACACTATATAATATTGATACTAAATGGGTCTTAACACTATATAATCTTGATACTTAATGGGTCTTAACACGATATAATCTTGATACTTAATGGGTCTTAACACGATATAATCTTGATACTTAATGGATCTTAACACTATATAATATTGATACTTAATGGGTCTTAACACTATATAATATTGATACCTAATGGATCTTAACACGATATAATCTTGATACTTAATGGATCTTAACACGATATAATCTTGATACTTAATGGGTCTTAACACGATATAATCTTGATACTTAATGGATCTTAACACTATATAATATTGATAATTAATGAGTCTTAACACTATATAATCTTGATACTTAATGGGTCTTAACACGATATAATCATGATACTTAATGGGTCTTAACACTATATAATATTGATACCTAATGGATCTTAACACGATATAATCTTGATACTTAATGGATCTTAACACGATATAATCTTGATACTTAATGGGTCTTAACACGATATAATCATGATATTTAATGGGTCTTAACACGATATAATATTGATACCTAATGGATCTTAACACGCTATAATCTTGATACTTAATGGGTCTTAACACTATATAATATTGATACCTAATGGGTCTTAACACGATATAATCTTGATACTTAATGGGTCTTAACACTATATAATATTGATACCTAATGGATCTTAACACGATATAATCTTAATACTTAATGGATCTTAACACGATATAATCTTGATACTTAATGGGTCTTAACACGATATAATATTGATACTTAATGGGTCTTAACACTATATAATATTGATACCTAATGGATCTTAACACGATATAATCTTGATACTTAATGGGTCTTAACACGATATAATCTTGATACTTAATGGGTCTTAACACTATATAATCTTGATACCTAATGGGTCTTAACACGATATAATCTTGATACTTAATGGATCTTAACACGATATAATCTTGATGTTTAATGGATCTTAACACGATATAATCTTGATACTTAATGGATATTAACACGATATAATCTTGATACGTAATGGATTTTAACACGATATAATCTTGATACTTAATGGATCTTAACACGATATAATCTTGATACTTAATGGGTCTTAACACGATATAATCCTGATACTTAATGGATCTTAACACTATATAATCTTGATACTTAATGGGTCTTAACACGATATAATCTTGATACTTATTGGGTCTTAACACGATATAATCTTGATACTTAATAGGTCTTAACACGATATAATCTTGATACTTAATGGATCTTAACACGACATAATCTTGATACTTAATGGATCTTAACACGATATAATCTTGATACTTAATGGATCTTAACACGATATAATCTTGATACTTAATGGGTCTTAACACGATATAATCTTGATACTTAATGGATCTTAACACGATATAATCTTGATACTTAATGGGTCTTAACACGATATAATCTTGATACTTAATGGATCTTAACACTATATAATATTGATACCTAATGGATCTTAACACGATATAATCTTGATACTTAATGGGTCTTAACACTATATAATCTTGATACTTAATGGGTCTTAACACTATATAATATTGATACCTAATGGATCTTAACACGCTATAATCTTGATACTTAATGGATCTTAACACGATATAATCTTGATACTTAATGGATCTTAACACTATATAATATTGATACCTAATGGATCTTAACACGATATAATCTTGATACTTAATGGATCTTAACACGATATAATCTTGATACTTAATGGATCTTAACACTATATAATATTGATACCTAATGGATCTTAACACGATATAATCTTGATACTTAATGGATCTTAACACGATATAATCTTGATACTTAATGGGTCTTAACACGATATAATCTTGATACTTAATGGGTCTTAACACTATATAATATTGATACCTAATGGATCTTAACACGATATAATCTTGATACTTAGTGGATCTTAACACTATATAATATTGATACTTAATGGGTCTTAACACGATATAATATTGATACTTAATGGGTCTTAACACGATATAATCTTGATACTTAATGGATCTTAACACGATATAATCTTGATACTTAATGGATCTTAACACTATATAATATTGATACTTAATGGGTCTTAACACTATATAATATTGATACCTAATGGATCTTAACACGATATAATCTTGATACTTAATGGATCTTAACACGATATATTCTTGATACTTAATGGGTCTTAAAGCGATATAATCTTGATACTTAATGGATCTTAACACTATATAATATTGATACTTAATGGGTCTTAACACTATATAATATTGATACCTAATGGATCTTAACACGATATAATCTTGATACTTAATGGGTCTTAACACGATATAATCTTGATACTTAATGGATCTTAACACTATATAATATTGATACTTAATGGGTCTTAACACTATATAATCTTGATACTTAATGGGTCTTAACACGATATAATCTTGATACTTAATGGGTCTTAACACGATATAATCTTGATACTTAATGGATCTTAACACTATATAATATTGATATTTAATGGGTCTTAACACTATATAATATTGATACCTAATGGATCTTAACACGATATAATCTTGATACTTAATGGATCTTAACACGATATAATCTTGATACTTGATGGGTCTTAACACGATATAATCTTGATACTTAATGGATCTTAACACTATATAATATTGATACTTAATGGGTCTTAACACTATATAATCTTGATACTTAATGGGTCTTAACACGATATAATCTTGATACTTAATGGGTCTTAACACTATATAATATTGATACCTAATGGATCTTAACACGATATAATCTTGATACTTAATGGATCTTAACACGATATAATCTTGATACTTAATGGGTCTTAACACGATATAATCTTGATACTTAATGGGTCTTAACACGATATAATCTTGATACTTAATAGGTCTTAACACGATATAATCTTGATACTTAATGGATCTTAACACGACATAATCTTGATACTTAATGGATCTTAACACGATATAATCTTGATACTTAATGGATCTTAACACGATATAATCTTGATACTTAATGGGTCTTAACACGATATAATCTTGATACTTAATGGATCTTAACACGATATAATCTTGATACTTAATGGGTCTTAACACGATATAATCTTGATACTTAATGGATCTTAACACTATATAATATTGATACCTAATGGATCTTAACACGATATAATCTTGATACTTAATGGGTCTTAACACTATATAATCTTGATACTTAATGGGTCTTAACACTATATAATATTGATACCTAATGGATCTTAACACGCTATAATCTTGATACTTAATGGATCTTAACACGATATAATCTTGATACTTAATGGATCTTAACACTATATAATATTGATACCTAATGGATCTTAACACGATATAATCTTGATACTTAATGGATCTTAACACGATATAATCTTGATACTTAATGGATCTTAACACTATATAATATTGATACCTAATGGATCTTAACACGATATAATCTTGATACTTAATGGATCTTAACACGATATAATCTTGATACTTAATGGGTCTTAACACGATATAATCTTGATACTTAATGGGTCTTAACACTATATAATATTGATACCTAATGGATCTTAACACGATATAATCTTGATACTTAGTGGATCTTAACACTATATAATATTGATACTTAATGGGTCTTAACACGATATAATATTGATACTTAATGGGTCTTAACACGATATAATCTTGATACTTAATGGATCTTAACACGATATAATCTTGATACTTAATGGATCTTAACACTATATAATATTGATACTTAATGGGTCTTAACACTATATAATATTGATACCTAATGGATCTTAACACGATATAATCTTGATACTTAATGGATCTTAACACGATATATTCTTGATACTTAATGGGTCTTAAAGCGATATAATCTTGATACTTAATGGATCTTAACACTATATAATATTGATACTTAATGGGTCTTAACACTATATAATATTGATACCTAATGGATCTTAACACGATATAATCTTGATACTTAATTGGTCTTAACACGATATAATCTTGATACTTAATGGATCTTAACACTATATAATATTGATACTTAATGGGTCTTAACACTATATAATCTTGATACTTAATGGGTCTTAACACGATATAATCTTGATACTTAATGGGTCTTAACACGATATAATCTTGATACTTAATGGATCTTAACACTATATAATATTGATATTTAATGGGTCTTAACACTATATAATATTGATACCTAATGGATCTTAACACGATATAATCTTGATACTTAATGGATCTTAACACGATATAATCTTGATACTTAATGGGTCTTAACACGATATAATCTTGATACTTAATGGATCTTTACACTATATAATATTGATACTTAATGGGTCTTAACACTATATAATCTTGATACTTAATGGATCTTAACACGATATAATCTTGATACTTAATGGGTCTTAACATATTTAATGCATTGATAACCTATATGGATTTTAAGCAGATCATGCTCTCTGATAAGTAATGTGATTAAGCACATATAATCTTGTTAATTAATGTATTGTGTAACAGAATCATTGTACTTTCTAAGGTATACTATTTAGTGATGATATAATTGCATCTTACTAGTTAATGTAATGTTTAACATATATAGCTTTTATGATGTACTCGTTGCAAGAATTTTCATTTTCTTTAAAGAATATCAATATTCGATTACATTTATGATTTTTCTAAAACCTATTCTAAACAGATCTTACATAGGATCTTAACTTGATTCGTTGATACTAAATGAAATTTCAAACTATTATATAAGTTGACTATGTCTTACGAGTGGTATAAATTGATCTGGGCAAATGACTGTAACACGCATATACGATACAGTTGTTCATCTTTCAGCATCTTACACAGTAAATCTCCTTTCCTAGTAAACAGGTCTTTGATAAAGAAAGAATACTATTCCTTATACTTAATTGTCTTAACATCGATATAATAAATGCATACATAATTTGCGTCTAAACACTAAGTAAGATATATGATACCAACATTACGGGAAATTAAACATTTAATTAGTAATCTGATAAGATTAAATGTATCTAACCGATATGCAATCTATGAAACTAACCAGTGTCTTACGGATATTCCAATAATTGTTATTAACTATGGATTTTTACAATATAATTATATTTATGGGTCAACACATAAATGCGTTTGTATTGAATATCTACACACTGATAATAGTGCTTGAACCTTAAGGTTCTAACACGAAACATGTGATATTATCGATCTTAATCAAGACGACATTTGCCAGTATTGAACAGAAGTTTTAGCGAAGAACTGATTACGATTCTAAACTAATTCATGGGTAATTACCTTAACACATAATGCGCATGATGACGTCTTTAGGCTAAACATATAATATTGACTAATTGCGCATTTACCGACAATGGGCAACCTCAACTTCACCTAATATCGATCACAAAATTTGCATATTATTCTTAACACATATCAGCAATTAAAGTTAATCAATTAATATCACCAATGAATCTTACCACCAAATCATGATTGCATCTGTTTATGTTGCAACTTCGAAAGTATCTAATATTAATGATTATTTCAACTTCCTTAACACCAATAAATGTCACGGTTAGATTGCCACTCAACAAAATGGAGCGATGACGTCTCGAAACTATATGACTTCCATGTCTGATATTCCTTTCTATAATGACTCCACAACTATTTAATGTGTAGAGTTTAACTTGGACATGGAAAGAAAACGTAAATGCGATGGCTGTATGAATCATTAACACTAGTTGCTAACTACTCGATTATACGAGAAAAGTACTTATGTCATATCTAGATACAATTTAGTATTGATGGATCTATAAACACATAAAATGAATACATAATTCACGGATCATTTGTAAGAAAATATACCTTTTAGAAAAAAGTGATACTAATTATAAAGGGTATCATGCTTTCTTGATAATGGGTCTTAACACGCTATAATCTTGATACTTAATGGGTCTTAACACGCTATAATCTTGATACTTAATGGGTCTTAACACGCTATAATCTTGATACTTAATGGGTCTTAACACTATATAATCTTGATACTTAATGGATCTTAACACTATATAATATTGATACCTAATGGATCTTAACACGCTATAATCTTGATACTTAATGGGTCTTAGCACTATATAATCTTGATACTTAATGGATCTTAACACTATATAATATTGATACCTAATGGATCTTAACACGCTATAATCTTGATACTTAATGGGTCTTAACACTATATAATCTTGATACTTAATGGATCTTAACACTATATAATATTGATACCTAATGGATCTTAACACGCTATAATCTTGATACTTAATGGGTCTTAACACTATATAATCTTGATACTTAATGGATCTTAACACTATATAATATTGATACCTAATGGATCTTAACACGCTATAATCTTGATACTTAATGGGTCTTAACACTATATAATCTTGATACTTAATGGATCTTAACACTATATAATATTGATACCTAATGGATCTTAACACGATATAATATTGATACTTAATGGATCTTAACACGATATAATCTTGATACTTAATGGATCTTAACACTATATAATATTGATACCTAATGGATCTTAACACGATATAATCTTGATACTTAATGGATCTTAACACGATATAATCTTGATACTTAATGGATCTTAACACTATATAATATTGATACCTAATGGATCTTAACACGATATAATCTTGATACTTAATGGATCTTAACACGATATAATCTTGATACTTAATGGGTCTTAACACGATATAATCTTGATACTTAATGGGTCTTAACACTATATAATATTGATACCTAATGGATCTTAACACGATATAATCTTGATACCTAATGGATCTTAACACGATATAATCTTGATACTTAATGGGTCTTAACACGATATAATCTTGATACTTAATGGGTCTTAACACTATATAATCTTGATACTTAATGGATCTTAACACTATATAATCTTGATACTTAATGGATCTTAACACTATATAATATTGATACTTAATGGGTCTTAACACGATATAATCTTGATACTTAATGGGTCTTAACACTATATAATATTGATACCTAATGGATCTTAACACGATATAATCTTGATACTTAATGGGTCTTAACACTATATAATATTGATACTTAATGGGTCTTAACACGATATAATATTGATACCTAATGGATCTTAACACGATATAATCTTGATACCTAATGGATCTTAACACGATATAATCTTGATACTTAATGGGTCTTAACACGATATAATCTTGATACTTAATGGATCTTAACACTATATAATATTGATACCTAATGGGTCTTAACACTATATAATCTTGATACTTAATGGGTCTTAACACGATATAATCTTGATACTTAATGGATCTTAACACGATATAATCTTGATACCTAATGGGTCTTAACACTATATAATATTGATACCTAATGGATCTTAACACTATATAATCTTGATACTTAATGGGTCTTAACACGATATAATCTTGATACTTAATGGGTCTTAACACGATATAATCTTGATACTTAATGGATCTTAACACGATATAATCTTGATACTTAATGGGTCTTAACACGATATAATCTTGATACTTAATGGGTCTTAACACGATATAATCTTGATACTTAATGGATCTTAACACGATATAATCTTGATACTTAATGGGTCTTAACACGATATAATCTTGATACTTAATGGATCTTAACACGATATAATCTTGATACCTAATGGGTCTTAACACGATATAATCTTGATACTTAATGGGTCTTAACACGATATAATCTTGATACTTAATGGATCTTAACACTATATAATATTGATACCTAATGGGTCTTAACACTATATAATATTGATACCTAATGGATCTTAACACGATATAATCTTGATACTTAATGGGTCTTAACACGATATAATCTTGATACTTAATGGGTCTTAACACTATATAATCTTGATACTTAATGGATCTTAACACTATATAATATTGATACCTAATGGATCTTAACACGATATAATCTTGATACTTAATGGGTCTTAACACGATATAATCTTGATACTTAATGGGTCTTAACACTATATAATATTGATACCTAATGGATCTTAACACGCTATAATCTTGATACTTAATGGGTCTTAACACTATATAATATTGATACTTAATGGGTCTTAACACGATATAATATTGATACCTAATGGATCTTAACACGATATAATCTTGATACCTAATGGATCTGAACACGATATAATCTTGATACTTAATGGGTCTTAACACGATATAATCTTGATACTTAATGGATCTTAACACTATATAATATTGATACCTAATGGATCTTAACACGATATAATCTTGATACTTAATTGGTCTTAACACGATATAATCTTGATACTTAATGGGTCTTAACACGATATAATCTTGATACTTAATGGGTCTTAACACGATATAATCTTGATACTTAATGGATCTTAACACGATATAATCTTGATACTTAATGGGTCTTAACACGATATAATCTTGATACTTAATGGGTCTTAACACGATATAATCTTGATACTTAATGGATCTTAACACGATATAATCTTGATACTTAATGGGTCTTAACACGATATAATCTTGATACTTAATGGATCTTAACACGATATAATCTTGATACTTAATGGGTCTTAACACGATATAATCTTGATACTTAATGGATCTTAACACGATATAATCTTGATACCTAATGGGTCTTAACACGATATAATCTTGATACTTAATGGGTTTTAACACGATATAATCTTGATACTTAATGGGTCTTAACACGATATAATCTTGATACTTAATGGGTCTTAACACGATATAATATTGATACCTAATGGATCTTAACACGATATAATCTTGATACTTAATGGGTCTTAACACGATATAATCTTGATACTTAATGGATCTTAACACGATATAATATTGATACCTAATGGGTCTTAACACGATATAATCTTCCGTCAAGAATCATGGGTTCACTTCACAACTAATGTGTTCTAGTAATCCGAGCTTCATAGAAAAGTCCAATATCAAAGCATCATTGCAATCAAAGAGAGTACTCAATAGATGATCCATGCTATTTAGTGATTTGACCCTTCATCTAAGGAATTGGCCAATGCTGTCTACCGAACGAATACCATTCTAGTCAGATCGGTATATTTGTACTCTAATTCCGGTCTCTCTAATCCTCAAGGACCTTACTCCCACTGTTTTTTTTTTCCAGCGGAGAGAAACAAGATAGATAAGGCCAAATTATCCTACAGGGGGAAACATAAGCGATTCTCACTCACGCACGCAAAATCATAATAAAGTAAGTTGAGCGTGAAACATAGGCACCCAATGATCGAGTGGATAAAAGAGACCTAATAACCCACAAGACGCATTACTTGAAGGCAGTAAATAGTCGAAAAATTTTGCCGATGCTGTGTGTCAGTTATCAAAATAACGATGATCAAAGATGACAGGAAAACGAATGTATATTCCAGTGATTTTGTAATCGTGGTATATGCATGGTCTGAAAGCGTTTTTGAATAAAATTCCAACCAAAAATTTTTACATTGCATATGTCAAGCTTTTGATGAGTTCTTAATTGATTTTCGTGGTTTCACCACACTAGTCTAGTAATATATATATATATATATATATATATATATATATATATATATATATATATATATATATATATATATTTATATATATATATATATATATATATATATATATATATATATATATATATATATATAATACTTGCCTAAATTTTTGATGAATTCTGGTATATTTATTATATGTTCCGATGAAGTAAGACTATCTTGGTTGTATTAAGCACAAAAAAGATCAAAATATATTTCAAAATCAGTATACCTTTAATTACATAATCAGTATAGTCTGTAATGCCAAAGTCAGTATGGGCTGTAATTTCATAATCAGTATAGTCTGTAAAGCCAAAATCAGTATGGGCTGTAATTTCATAATCAGTATTGGCTGTAATTTCATAATCAGTATAAGCGGTAATTCCAAAATCAGTATAATCTGTAATTTCGTAATCAGTATAGTAGGTAATTTTTAATCAGTTTAGGCTGTAATTCCATAACAGTGTATGTTGTAATTCCAGTATCAGCATGGGCTGTAATTTCGTAATCAGTATAGTCTGTAAATCTATAATCAATATGGGTTGTAATTCCGTAACTAGCTAAGGACTACGCCTGTTTATTTTTAAGCATTAAACTTTGAATTTTGTATATCTTGAACTCCTATGAGAGAGAGAGAGAGAGAGAGAGAGAGAGAGAGAGAGAGAGAGAGAGAGAGAGAGAGAGAGAGAGAGAGAGAGAGAGAGAGAGAGAGAGAGTCTAAATTCCCGTATTCGTCTTGATTACTGTCCTCAATCACTCGATCAGCGTTGCTTTTTTTTAGTTCTACGGTGTGCTATTGAGCATTGAGTACTATTTCGGCTGTACCTGAGCAATAAAATTATGCCTTGGATTTACAGAAATATTTATTTTTTGTAAAAATTTCTCTACAAAAATATGAAATGCAATATTTGAAATACTTCGGTTATTTCGAAGAAGTGATTGACTTTATGATACGATATGCTATTATTATGATATGAAAAGATACGAATATGAAAGAGTTCTATCATTCATAACTTTTCAGATAACCCTTGTTTCGTACATAGCTAAAAGGGCTTCCACGGTATGATCCTAAGATTTAATCTCGCAATGTTTACCATTATTTGAATTCAAGGCATAACCTTGTTTACGAAGTAATGGAATTTTCATTAGAATGATTAGGTTAAACTAACTGTTACATATGTTAAGACCTGGAGTCGTATCTATTATCCAGTCACCAGAATACATGAACGGTTTTAAAGTTCGTCAGGGCATACAGGGCTGCTTGGCGTTTTATGTTTGGATATATCTTTATGTTACCCTTGTGATCTTCAACTTCCGTATTGCTTTTAGAGTTAGGCAGGATTTTCGGTTACTTTCTCATCTTTAATTTCCACTTTGTTTCCGTTACAGAAGAGACGTCAGTTACCTTTGTGATTTTTAGATTACACTTTCGTTTCTGTATTAGGCTAGATTTTTGGTTACTGTCTCATCTTCAGTTTCGTCTTTGTTACCAGTGTATAAAGCAAAACAAAACAAAGAACAAACAACAAACACATCTACCCATACACCCACAATACAAACCAAAACAAAAAAAAACAAAAAAACAAACATAAATACAAAAAGAAAACCTTCAAACAGCTGCAAAACATCACAAAGTTATGAGAAGAGAATGGGCGTACAGGGTTTCAATGAAGGATTATTTTATAGCTAACGTGAATATATATTCACAAACTCCTACCGGGCACCCCAAATAATGCGGATTACGTTGCCTCTTCAGTCGATTCTCCCAAAATTATTGATGTGATGTGATGTGATTATGATTTTTAACGTAGCTTTAACAATTTTTTAGTCATATCACTACGATGTCTGCAGTGTGGCAGTTTATAGTAATGTCTAGCACTGGGGCATCATGCCGCATGATGTCCCACCCAGTAACATTATCCTGACACCAGGCCGACTAGTCATAACACTAACCTATTAATGCTGATCGAACCCACGACCTCCCGCATCCACTAGGCCACCGGAGCGGTCCAAACTTAATTATGTTCCCTGCCACATGACGCATTAATATTATTAATATAGGAATTTAGTTTTATGTAGAATTGTCTCTATTATATGTATTGTTTGAAATAATAATAAAAATAAACATAATAATAATAATAATAATAATAATAATAATAATAATAATAATAATAATAATAATAATAATAATAATAATAATAGCGATAACGATAGTTTTATTGAGATAATGCTAGCTACAATTACATAATGATAAAAGTCACAGTAGCTACAATTACATAATGATGTGTGTCGTGATAGCTACAATTACATAATGATGTGTGTCGTGATAGCTACAATTACATAATGATGTGTGTCGTGATAGCTACAATTACATAATGATGTAGGTCGTGATGGCTACAATTACATAATGATGGATGTCGTGATAGCTACAATTACATAATGATAGATGTCGTGATAGCTACAATTACATAATGATGGATGCCGTGATAGCTACAATTACATAATGATGGATGTCTTGATGGCTACAATTACATAATGATGGATGTCGTGATAGCTACAATTACATAATGATGGATGTCGTGATAGCTACAATTACATAATGATGGATGTCGTGATAGCTACAACTATATAATGATGGATGTTATGGTAGCTATAATTACATAATGATGGATGTCGTGATAGCTACAATTACATAATGATGGATGCCGTGATAGCTACAATTACATAATGATGGATGTCGTGATAGCTACAATTACATATTGATGGATGTCTTGAGAGCTACAATTACATAATGATGGATGTCTTGAGAGCTACAATTACATAATGATGGATGTCTTGAGAGCTACAATTACATAATGATGGATGTCGTGATAGCTACAATTACATAATGATGGATGTCTTGAGAGCTACAATTACATAATGATGGATGTCGTGATAGCTACAATTACATAATGATGGATGTCTTGATAGCTATAATTACATAATGATGGATGTCGTGATAGCTACAATTACATAATGATGGATGTCGTGATAGCTACAATTACATAATGATGGATGTCTTGATAGCTACAATTACATAATGATGTGTGTCGTGATGGCTACAATTACATAATGATGGATGTCGTGATAGCTACAATTACATAATGATGTGTGTCGTGATGGCTACAATTACATAATGATAGATGTCGTGATAGCTACAATTACATAATGATAGATGTCGTGATAGCTACAATTACATAATGATGGATGTCTTGAGAGCTACAATTACATAATGATGGATGTCGTGATAGCTATAATTACATAATGATGGATGTCTTGATAGCTATAATTACATAATGATGGATGTCTTGATAGCTATAATTACATAATGATGGATGTCATGATGGCTACAATTACATAATGATAGATGTCGTGATAGCTACAATTACATAATGATGGATGTCGTGATAGCTACAATTACATAATGATGGATGTCTTGATAGCTATAATTACATAATGATGGATGTCGTGATAGCTACAATTACATAATTATGGATGTTTTGATAGCTATAATTACATAATGATGGATGTCTAGATAGCTATAATTACATAATGATGGATGTCTAGATAGCTATAATTACATAATGATGGATGTCGTGATAGCTACAATTACATAATGATGGATGTCGTGATAGCTACAATTACATAATGATAAAAGTCACAATTGCTACAATTACATAATGATGGGTGTCATGATGGCTACAATTACATAATGATGGATGGCGTGATAGCTACAATTATATAATGATGAATATCTTGGTAGCTACAATTACATAATGATGGATGTCGTGATAGCTACAATTACATAATGATGGATGTCGTGATAGCTACAATTACATAATGATGGATGTTATGGTAGCTATAATTACATAATGATGGATGTCTTGATAGCTATAATTACATAATGATGGATGTCTAGATAGCTATAATTACATAATGATGGATGTCGTGATAGCAACATTTACATAATGATGGATGTCATGGTAGCTACAATTACATAATGATGGATGTTTTGATAGCTATAATTACATAATGATGAATGTCATGATGGCTACAATTACATAATGATGGGTGTTTTGATAGCTATAATTACATAATGATGAATGTCACAATTGCTACAATTACATAATGATGGGTGTCATGATGGCTACAATTACATAATGATGGATGTCGTGATAGCTACAATTACATAATGATGGATGTCGTGATAGCTACAATTATATAATGATAGATGTCGTCATAGCTACAATTACGTAATGATAAAAGTCACAATTGCTACAATTACATAATGATGGGTGTCATGATGGCTACAATTACATAATGATGGATATCGTGATAGCTACAATTATATAATGATGAATGTCTTGGTAGCTACAATTACTTAATGATGGATGTCGTGATAGCTACAATTACATAATAATGGATGTAGTGATAGCTACAATTACATAATGATGGATGTCGTGAGAGCTATAATTACATAATGATGGATGTCTAGATAGCTATAATTACATAATGATGGATGTCGTGAGAGCTATAATTACATAATGATGGATGTCTAGATAGCTACAATTACATAATGATGGATGTCGTGATAGCTACAATTACATAATGATGGATGTCGTGATAGCTACAATTACATAATAATGGATGTAGTGATAGCTACAATTACATAATGATGGATGTCGTGATAGCTACAATTACATAATGATGGATGTAGTGATAGCTACAATTACATAATGATGGGTGTCATGATGGCTACAATTACATAATGATGGATGTCGTGATAGCTACAATTACATAATGATGGATGTAGTGATAGCTACAATTACATAATGATAAATGTCATGATGGCTACAATTACATAATGATCGATGGCATGATAGCTACAATTACATAATGATGGGTGTCATGATGGCTACAATTACATAATGATGGATGTCGTGATAGCAACAATTACATAATGATGGATGTAGTGATAGCTACAATTACATAATGATGGGTGTCATGATGGCTACAATTACATAATGATGGATGGCGTGATAGCTACAATTATATAATGATGGATGTAGTGATAGCTACAATTACATAATGATGGATGTCGTGATAGCTACAATTACATAGTGATGGATGTAGTGATAGCTACAATTACATAATGATGGATGTCGTGATAGCTACAATTACATAATGATGGATGTAGTGATAGCTACAATTACATAATGATGGGTGTCATGATGGCTACAATTACATAATGATGGATGGCGTGATAGCTACAATTATATAATGATGAATGTCTTGGTAGCTACAATTACTTAATGATGGATGTCGTGATAGCTACAATTACATAATAATGGATGTAGTGATAGCTACAATTACATAATGATGGATGTCGTGAGAGCTATAATTACATAATGATGGATGTCTAGATAGCTATAATTACATAATGATGGATGTCGTGAGAGCTATAATTACATAATGATGGATGTCTAGATAGCTACAATTACACAATGATGGATGTCGTGATGGCTACAATTACATAATGATGGATGTCATGGTAGCTACAATTACATAATGATGGATGTCGTGATAGCTACAATTACATAATAATGGATGTCATGGTAGCTACAATTACATAATGATGGGTGTCATGGTAGGTATATTTACATAATGATGAATACCATCATAGTTAAAACAATATCACGATAGCTTTTTGCAATTAGTACGACTCTGTTGTCTTAAACAGAATAACGGAAAAAAGCAAAAATCAAATAGGTTTGTTAAATTCAAGAAATATTTTTTTCCTTGAATAAAAGCGATAATTTAAAATTAATGTACAATATTGTGACTTAAATCCCATTGAGTGTCAGAAGCCTAAATGTGTGAAGTTCCAATTGAATTCCAGTGGTATTCCAAATATCGTAAATTCCAATATTAAATGTGTTTTCTGTGCCTATAGACTCCAGTGTGCTAATGTGCTAATGGCTTGAAATACTTATGTACTTAACATATAATGATTAATGAAAGACAAATAATAATAATAATAATAATAATAATAATAATAATAATAATAATAATAATAATAATAATAATAATAATAATAATAATAACTACGTTTACGACGTCACCATGCACGATTGGTTTTACTATGCCGTTCACAACCTCAGTTGCAGTCACGCTATGTTTGCATTGGAGTCAACATAAAAATTACTGTCAATGTATGCTTGCATTTAAACAAAACACAATCTGATGTCACTATATTATTGCCTTACGGCAAACATGCAAGTCGTTGTCAAGCTATGCTTGCATTAAACCGACATGCTAATTGTTGTTACACAGTGCTTGCATTAAAGCAAATGCGCAAATTGTTGCCACGCTACGTTTGCATGAGTAAGCTGTTGTCACGCTATGCTATGCTTGCATTAGAGCCAACACGCAAATTGTTGACACCATATGCTTGCATTAGAGTCGATATGCAAGTTGTTGTCACGCTATACTTTTATTAGGACCAACACTCAAGTTTTAACCACGCTATGCTTGCATTAGAGCTAACATGCAAGTTGTTGTCACGCGATGCTATGCCTATATTTGAGTTAACATATAAGTTGTCATGCCATGCCTACATTTGAGTTAACATGTACGTTGTTGCAATGGTATGAAGCATTAGAGGTAACATGCAAGTTGTTGTCACGTTATACATGCATCAGAGCAAACATGCATGTTGTTGTCATGCTCTACTTGCTTCAGACCAAACCTACAAGTTGTTGTCCTGCTATATTTGCATCAGAGTAATATACTTGCATCAGAGCAAACATGCAAGTTGTTGACATGTTATGCTACACTCGCATTAGAGCTAACATGCAAGTTGTTATCAAGTTTTGCTTCCGTCAGAGCAAACATGCAAGTTTATGTTATGCTATACTTACTTCAGAGCAAATATGCAAGTTCTTGTCTTGCTATACTTGCTCCAGAACAAACGTGCAAGTTGTTGGTATGCTATACTTGTACCAGAGCAATATATTTGCATCAGAGAAATCATGCAGGTTGTTGTCATGCTATACTTGCATCAGAGCAACATACTTGCATCAGAGCAAATATGCAAGTTGTTGTCATGCGATACTTGCATCAAAAGAATATAATTGCATCAGAGAAAAGATGCAAGTTGTTGGTATGCTATGCTATAATTACTTCAGAGCAAACTTGCAAGTTCTTGTCATGCTATAATTGTATCAGAGCAATATACTTGCATCAGAGAAACCATGCAAGTTGTTGGCATGCTGTACTAGACTAGTATTAGAGCAAACATGCATGTTGTTGACTTTATTCTTTAAAGTTTTCTTCTTATCTTAGAGCTATCACAGAGTTGCACGATCGCTTTTACTTTGTGTTTTTATGCGTGCGTTTACAAAATGCGGATCCATATTAACTAATACATAATGAGGTGGGGTGGATGAAGCGTCTTATGACACCACTAAATTAATTATTTCCCATGAAAGACATCATCATTATTTAATCCATACAATGAAAGTCGGTCTGATGCACATCAATAATAAAGGTTTTGAAAGAAATACTAAAGTGTATTTATTCTGGGATGGGAAAAATTATACCTATACACATAGACGTATAAATATTTATGGATATTTTACAAAGCATGGACATGAATATTCCTGAACAGGGTTGTCAACATATTTACAAAATAATTGAAGATTTTACTAAAAGTCTGATACTGTATTTGCATGTGAAATTATGTATGTATATTCGGTATCATTGACAATTGGTACTGAATATTAAGAAAGATAAACTTATTTCTGTACAAGTTTGGTTTAAAAACTAGCAGATATATTACATATTTTATCATCTAAAGTCTTTTTTTTCCAGAAAGGCGCCCATCGTCTGTTGTCACCCGCCTTCAGTTTACGAGTGATTACGAGTGTATGCATACATAGCAGTTTAATGCACTGTCTCGCACAGTTTTCAGGAAAATAAATATGGTATAGATGACCGGACTTTTGTACTTTATATTACAGTTTTGAATCTTTTAAAACACTTAAGCCAGGATAAAAACTAGAAGTATTGAAGGCAATTATGTATTGCCTGCAGACTATACGTGCTTGTGTTTACTTCCTCTTAGAACGCAGCGTGATGGATTAGACCAAGTTTATTCCGGCAGATGCGGACATGCCATATTATCACTTATGCATACTTCGAAATATAAAGTGAGCTTGCGACGGAAATATAGTGCCCAATGGCAGGGCTATATAATTCAGCTTCATTACTTACAAAACTAAAGTGATTCATAAAGTGAAGAAAAAGAAAAAACTTTGCTAACGTTTTAGAGTGGAAGAAACAATGACGAAAGATAGCGTTGTGTTGAACTTTGATTTAGCCTTTAGACTGACACGTGGGTATCGATGTGCACTCGCTCATTTACGATAAAAAAAATTTTCCAGTTATATTTCAAAGTTATCTATATTTATCGATTAAGGAAGATTATCGACAAATGAATTTGAAATAACAGCCAGCATCCAGTGGAAAATCAGTAAACATTTTAATGAGGAATACTAACACGTACGGGATTTGATTATTGACTTGAAAAATTATTGGGGAGTTATTGTTAAAATACGCTATATTGTATGTACTATCTTGTTTACCTAAACGCTCGCCAAATGAATGATCAGTATTACATGAAAATACTATGGTATACGATATGTTCATGAATAAGTAGTGTATAAGAATATCACTACGATATCTTCATTCACAAAACGTATGTTCACATAATGGTGCTTACAATTTAGGTTGCAAATTAGGTAGATTTGTTAACTGCTTGATGTCAGTTTATGACACCATGAAAATGCCGTTCAAGTTTAGTAGATTGATACGTTATATACAATTGGTACATTATTTACAGTTATGGTACATTAAATACAATTTTGACAAAGCAAATACATTTTTTTTTCAAAGAAGAGTTTAATTGGCAATTAATGAAAAGAAACATTCAAGTCAAGAAATTATACTTATGTTTTGTCATTCTAACCTGCATCGGAATGTACACATAAGCCCGTAATTTAACATTACAAAGAGGCCCGTAATCGTCATCTACCATTACACGTAAGCCCGTAATCGTACCCTAACATTACACATAATGTACTTCACTTATCCCTGTAACCGTCACCTAACAGTGTATTTTCTCTGACACATTTCTATAGCAATGTCAAAAATGCACATATCACGAAAGCTATTGGCCTTTTATTATACAATTTATGTAATATCCCTCATTAATCTTTTCTGGATAATAAAAAACATCATATACGAGACATCTTTTAAAAGCTTTGAATATCATTGCGCCACAAAACAAATGTATTTACTAACGGGCAGTATGTCGGTGTGTCCACTCCAAGTATTCTCTCTGAACCTCTAGACTTTCTCGGTGTGATTATGCAATCATTAAATGCATTATGCTATGATGCTCATATTCTGAAAAACTGCATCTCCAGCTGCATGTTAGTTTTCAAATTTTCTGCTCACAGCAAAATATATGGTAGATGTGGCAAAACTCCATTAGAATCTAATCAAGGATAGATGGTAGATGTGACAAAACTTTGTTAGAATAGAATCAGTGAAATATGGTAAATGTGGCAAACCCCATTGGAACAAAATCAGGGATATATGGAAAATGTGACAAAATTCCATTAAAATAAAATCAGGGATATATGGAAAATGTGACAAAACTCCATTAAAAAAAATCAGGGATATATGGAAAATGAGACAAAACTCCATTAAAATAAAATCAGGGATATATGGCAAATGAGACAAAACTCCATTAAAATAAAATCAGGGATATATGGAAAATGTGACAAAACTCCATTAAAATAAAATCAGGGATATATGGAAAATGTGACAAAACTCCATTAAAATAAAATCAGGGATATATGGAAAATGTGACAAAACTCCATTAAAATAAAATCAGGGATATATGGAAAATGAGACAAAACTCCATTAAAATAAAATCAGGGATATATGGAAAATGTGACAAAACTCCATTAAAATAAAATCAGGGATATATGGAAAATATGACAAAACGCCATTAAAATAAAATCAGGGATATATGGAAAATGTGACAAAACTCCATTAAAATAAAATCAGGGATATATGGAAAATGTGACAAAACTCCATTAAAATAAAATCAGGGATATATGGTAGATGATGTGGCTATGCTATCTTTTAAGTATCGTTAAGTTGACAGATATTTTTTGCAAGTTCGTTATCATGGAGCGAATAGATACCATTTCTCGGCCAGGTACTTCGGCCACAACTCTTATCAACACCTTCAAAGCATTGATACTAGCAGAGTCGAGTACTGGTTCTTGGTTGAAATGACATTTTGCATCGAAAAAATAAACCGTGTCCAACTCTCTTGATAGTTTGATAATTTGTCGTCTCTGCAAATTTCTTCCAAGTCAAATCTAATTATCTTCTACTGAATTGGGTTAATAACAGTGCATCCATGTTTCAGCACTCGTGAAAATGTTTTTCAAACATCTCTGATTATTCTTTTCATGTCTGGCGAGTAGCTGTTTGGCGTTTTGGCGATTTCAACGAGTGTCTGTTTTTAATCAGTCGTCAACAAATGCAGAACCCATAGTGTTTAAACCTTTCTGATTTTCAAATGATTCTTCAGTATATTAAGAACAGCTGACGAATTAATGCCGGTGATAACATAAATATTTCCCACTGTGTATCGACCATCATTATATGCCATCTTCACAGCAGCCACTTTCTGCCTAACAGTTGCAAACAAGTCTCCCAGACAACACGCACTTCTTACCTAACAGTCACAACTACAGTCAGCACAGACAGCAGTCCCTTTCCGCCTAACAAACACAAATTACAGTCTCCCAGACAGCAATCACTTCCCGCCTAACAAACGCAAATTACATTCTCCCAAGCGTGGGTCATTTTCGATGGATTCGCGACAATCTTTAAACAATGAAACCACCCACCCAAATTATAGATAAGACATAATTATATATGTCAACTGTATCCAAGTGGACTATATATTAATCAAGAAATGATACATTTATAATTTTCTTTGACATAATTACAAAAGGACAGCACGTCTATGTATTAGTATGTTTAACGGAATATACGTTGCAAATGACTCGAACTTTTATCCAAAGTTATATCCTAGAAATATTATTCTGAATCGAATTCCACTTGCATATTGTCCGTCATGATAAGGTCTAGAAACAAGTTCTTAAACTGAAGTTAATATTTTCAAATTCATTTGTGTGTAATATATACGAAGTTGAATTTTGAATGAAAATGGAAAATTCATGGAGATTATATATATATATATATATATATATATATATATATATATATATATATATATATATATATATATATATATGATTTAGTTTCCAACTGACTAAAATAAATATTAAATAGAATAAAAAGTATTTAATCCATGTAAAGAAATTAAAAGTTTTTAAGAAACTTAGATGATTTGGAATATTCGTTTTGTACGATTATACTCATCAATCATTATTGCATATGATCAGTCCTACTTATAGCCAGTTTAATTTGATTAGAACGCATTTTATTATTATTTTGGTTATTAGTGTACTTTTCCAAGACAGAGAGTGATGCATAAATCATTTTCTGGAATCAAAATGCCAGACTTTCTGATGTTGGTTCCAGTGCTCAGCTCCTTTAAGGAAGCTGACACGAACATTTTCTAAATGTGTGTCTTCGTTACACATGGTCTCTCCATACGCTTCACCTTTCCTTAGTAATATGGCATGGAAAAATGTATTAAACTATTATTTAAATTTATGATGCTTTTCCGGTGAGTGGGAAATCCATTTACAAACTTTTGCTTTCTTGTGACAGTTTTGCATTTATCTTCCATAATTTCTTTTACTAGAAAATGTTATTCTTTAACCTCTCTCTAGATTGCCCATTATCAAATGTAAGATTGCACCGATGATATATGATTACGTTTATCATTTTTGTCAGTATTGCTAACTCCAATTCTTTTGATAAATGTTTGAAAGGATAAAATTACTGTTAAACGCATGAAATCAGAAAAAGATAAAGGAAATTAAAATACACCTCATGGAAAATACTCATTAGATTCTCTTTAGCATATCCTCAATTTAATGGGAAAGTGTGTAAAAGACAGATGTACTGACGGACGAAAACCTGGACCTAATACCATGCATTTCAAAACCCATTGTCTTATCTTTATTCTTGTCCTATTTCTTCAAATATGGATGAAAACATACTGTATCGCTCTCGAAGACAGATACCTTTAATGGATCGGTGATCAAACAAGACCACAGCAACGATAGCCATCTCTCTCTCTCTCTCTCTCTCTCTCTCTCTCTCTCTCTCTCTCTCTCTCTCTCTCTCTCTCTCTCTCTCTCTCTCTCTCTCTCTCTCTCTCTCTCTGTCTCTGTATCAACCAGTCATCCATATATCAGTATATTTATATACAATGAATTCATTAGTATTTGTGATGTATCCAATTTCCTGGTTTAGAACTCCCAGCATGAGATGCGTAATCATCACTCGTTTGTTGTTGCTTGCTTTATTACAAACAATATTTCAAGCGATATCATTTTATTTTTTTTTAATAAAAGATGACGATCAATGGAAACTGTTTAATTACCAATTCATTCGTATTCGTATGCAATATTAATAGCGTAATTACTCTATATGGTGTTATTTCCATATATCGTAGATCTTCGTATACTTGTAAAATGACAAGTTGTGCTCCTTTAAAACTAATTTTGGGCATATTGTCAAATGGACAATTGACCTTGTTAACAGAAAAACTTTTGTCAACAGATGATTCAGAGATTAATCTTCTTGATCACGCATCTGATTGTGAAGTAGCAAGAAATAAATTTTCACTTTACTCAGTTAAAATGAAATTAAGGTTTTACAAAACTACAAAGGAAACGATTTGTTGTCTGGCGATAAGGTTCTGGCTCATACCTGAAAATGCTCTTCAGGCCAAGTATTATGGTCCTTATACAGTTTAAAAGAAAGTGATCTAAATTATATCATTAAAACAGAGACAGGTCGGCCATGGAAATGTGCTAAAGAAGTATGTTGACAGCGCACATTCACTCAGATTAGTTGTACCTGTCACACACAGTGACAATTTAAATGATGCTTTTCGACCGGATGTACCAGTATTCGAAATTCAGAAATATTAAAGAATCTGGACAATAAACTCTCTCATCTGCATCCACAAGAAACGTATGAATTAAAACAGCTAATAAGTGAATATGAGCACTTGTTTCCAGATGTTTCAATTCGAAATAAACCCAAAATCTACCATGATCTTGAAATTGTACTGGCTAGAGCGTCCGCCTCAGACGCGAGAGGTCGAAGGGTTCTAACCCAAAAAGAATCATACCAAAGAATGCTACCTCGCTTGGCGTTCAGCATTAAGAGATTGGTGGTAGGATTGGTCAAACTGGTGCTACGATAAGGTGGCTATGTGGGACATGATGCTACATGTCTTAAGCATGATGCTCCAGTGCTAGGTCAGGTGAGTTTGTTTTTTTACAATGAGGGATATTTGCAGAAAGTCACGTAGGTAATTGGAACAAATGCGTTTCAACCTAATGATTATATGTATTATCGGTGATCAAACAAGACAACAGCAACGATAGCAACATGTATGTATGTATGTATGTATGTATGTATGTATGTATGTATGTATGTATGTATGTATGTATGTATGTATGTATGTATGTATGTATGTATGTATGTATGTATATATATATATATATATATATATATATATATATATATATATATATATATATATATATATATATATATATATATATATATATATGCGTAGAGCTGGACAACTTTATTAGTCTTATATCTTATGTTTTTGTACTAATACCAGCATATATTGTTGTGTTTTGAGACTCTTTCAGATGAAACGTTTGTTTGGATTATCCATTGCAATTACAAAGTGCTCATTTGACAAAAAATATTCTGTGACGATTGTGAATTATTCAAAAAATTATTATTTGTCATATTGTGTAAATTCAACACTTCCGCACATGTTACTTATGCAATATGGTTTTGTTGTTGTTGGCATCCGTTAGTCTCGAGAGACGATGGAAATAACCCCATGAGAGGAGTCCAGACTGGTAGTTGTTCAGCGTCTTCTGTGGCTGTGGAGTCACACGGGAGTGTCAATCCTTCCTGCACTGGACAATTAAGTCCAGTGTGGATTGGAGTTGCTTTCTCTTCCTCTGATATCAGTTTTCATCTGCGAGCAGTTGAAACTTGTCCTCGTCGAACTTCAGACCAGTGATCAGAGCATGTCTCCAACTTGACTTGTCTAGATAAAGCTTTTCCCAGGTGTTGACATTGATCTCATGGGTTTCATGTCGTGCTTGCAGATATCATTGAAATGGAGATGTGGCCGCCCGATCGATCTTCTGCCAGAGGCAAGCTTAGAATAATGGTCTTTGGGGATCCATCCGTCATCCAACCAACGTATCAGCTATCTGATGTGACCATGCTGAGAATCTTCACTTTCAAGCATCTCGTTGTCTGTTACTCGATTTCTCCAGACGATCCCAGGTATGAGTCGGAGGCATCGCATGTGAAAGGCGCTCATTCTTTTCTGCTGTGAGGCGTACAGGGTCCAGGTTTCACACAGGAGTGTGATTAGCACACAGGCACGGTACACGGAGATCTTAGTGTTCAGGGTCAACATGCCGTTGTTCCACATTCTCTGTGACAACCTAGAGAGTCGTTGACGCCATTACAATTCGCTTGTTGAGCTCGGGTTCGAGTGGGAGGTTGTTGCTGATGTTAGAGCCGAGATGCATCTATTTTGTAATTGTTGATGATTATCTGGGAGGATCCGCTTCTTGAGCAATCACGTTAGTTTTCCTTAGGCTGATGGTCAACCCGTATTCATCGCATGCTTTAGCAAAGTAGTGCATCAGACGTTCTTTTAAGCTTCTGTGTGAGTGGTAAGAGCATCATCATCTGCAAAGAGCATGTCCATAATGGTTGCTTTCCTTACTTTACTCATTGCCTTCAGTCGTGCCAGGTTGAACAGTCTGCCGCCTGATCGCGTGTGCAGGTATATCTCTTCTGTGGACGTCCTGAAGGCGTACTTTAGCGTACTTTAGCAGGACAGCGAAGGCGTACTTTAGCAGGACAGCGAAGAAGACGCCGAACAGCGGGGGCAAGGACACAGCCTTGTTTCATTCCATTGTGGACGTTGAATGGGTCGGACGATGAGCCATCATACTGCACTGTGCCTTTCATGTCGTCATGGAAGGACTGGACCATACTTACCAGCTTTGGAGGGCATCCAATCTTCGTCAGGATTTTGAAGAGTCCATCTCTGCTGACCAGTTTGAATGCCTTGGTAAAGTCTATAAAGGACAGAAAGAGGAGTTTTTGTTGTTCTCTGCAATTCTCCTGTAGTTGCCTGAAAGAAACAATCATATCAATTGTGGACCTCTCAATATGGAACCAACACTGAGACTCTGGATACACTCTGTCTACAAGCGACTGCAGTCTGTTCAAGATGATTCGTGCGAAGACTTTATCCACGATACTGAAAGGTGATATGCCCCTTTACTTGTTGCATTCGCTTATATCGCCCTTGTTCTTGTACAGGGTTGCAATGTTGACTCTGTCATATCCTAAGGCACTGCACTTTCATCACACCACTGGCAGAGGAGGTCATACAGGTGTGTGAACAGCACACCGCCTCCGAAAATGATGACGTCTTCTTCGATATCATCTTTCCCTGGAGCTTTATCGGAGGACAATTTCTCTAAGGCCATCTTTAGTTCTGCCATAGTTGGTTTATCCTCCAGTTCGGTCAAACAAGTGAGGTTTTCGATGGCGCTGAGGGCATTGTTGGTCACGTGGTTCTCTCTTGTGTACAGTTCAGAGTACTACACCACCCAGCACTCCATCTGCTTAACTTTGTGGATGGCATTGCCTGCAGAAGACGTTATCGGTACAATCACTGTCTTCGTGGAACCTATTACTTTCTTTATACTATCGTACATGCCTCTGATGTTTCCAATATCTACTACCGACTGGATGCTATGACAGAGCAGAAGCCAGTGTTCACAGGTGCACTGCCGTGATAGTCTCTGCACTTTGCTTCTGATAGACCTGTATTCCTGTAGTGTCCTCTGTCATGGGGAACGCTTGTATTCCAGGTAGGCACTGAGATGTTTTGCAATGGTTGGCACGAGTGTAGCGGAGTTGGCCTCAAGCCAGTCATTGTTCTATCTGTTTCTTGCCAAAGATTCTTGTGATTATGCTGTAAACAGTATCTCTTGGCACTGCCGTAGAAGGGCGTAAGTGAATTCATCAGCCTTTTCTGAATATAACGTCTTGCTTGCATCAATGAGTGGTTTACCCGCTTGCCTAGAGTGATGGATCTTCGTTGGTTGAAGCTTAATGTTACAGCAAACTAGCGATTGATCGGTGACGCAGTCACCGCTGTGGAATGTATGAATAAGAAGCACACACTTCATGACAGACCGTCTCATGATGATCATGTCCAGCTGGTACCAGTGTTTGGACCGGAAATGCCTCCAAGACACTTTGTGGTGTGCTTACGTCTGACAAACTGAATTGATGATGGATCGTGGTACAAGCACATTTCTAATAGTCGATGCCCGTTCCCATTCATTTTCCCAATGCCAAACTTGCCAAGACACAAAGGCCAGGAGTCGTGATCGTCACCCACCATAGCGTTGAAGTCGCCCAGTAATATCAAGTTCAGTTTCTTGGGAAATTTATCGATAAGCGCGTCGAGCTCGTTGTAAATCGCATCCTTTGTATCTGTGGTGGCACTGAGTGTGGTAGTGTAAACGTTGATCAGGCTGACTGGCCCGGTTGTGGTGTAGGGGCGTAGAGATGGCAGTCTTTCATTTCCTTGTTGGCAGGATTCTATCATCCCCAGTAGAGTTCCTGACAGCGAATTCAACACCAACATGATATTTCCTTGCCAGAAGAACGTGTAGTTCTTTTCTCTGAAGGACCCTGAATCTAATAGCTGCATCTCCAATAGTGAGGCGATATCGACATTCAGTCTCGTAAGTTAATCGTTGAGAGCCAAGTCAGTATGGTCCGGACACTCCAGATACCAATCTTGAGGATTGTTGATTTCATTTGTTGTTTCTTGGTGCAATAGTTGCAGCCCGCTTTTCAGGTACTCACGTATCTTAAGCCATACACACACACACACAGCAAGATAGGCGAGCTGTGGCGGGACGGAACCTTATTGGCTGGGGGCTGCCCAGCTTGAGACGGGCGATATCTGGCCAATGAGACCTATTATTCAAACATATATTTCCATATTTAGGCCTATTTCAGTTTTCTTCATTTAACACCGGCCCTTTTTAAATTAAGAACAAATATCACAAATATCTAAATACAAGATCATATATCATACAATTATAATCAAATAGACAACATCATCCAGAAAAGACTGGAAAACATCTCCCGGGAAATTATCAGTATAATGCCACTATTAACTTTTTTATAATTTGTTTTTCACGTCAACTGTGCAAATTGTGTGAACATTTATAACCTTTTAAAATTTGATATTCTTGTCACCCACAACATATTACACACTATTTGTACTCTGCAATAAACGGACCCCATTTTTTATGAAACGTTCTTAATCACTTATATACAATTGTTTAAGTATGTCTAACATTTACGGAGAAACTGTTTGGGGATTTTGGCCATTTTCAATGCAACGTTTCTCGCTTGTGAAATGTTTTCTGTATGTATGAATTAAGAAACATCGAAGGGAAATGAACCAGTGCCAAGTATTACAGACATTCTACATAAGGATTATGTATATTTGGAAAGTGTTGTCAGTATTTGCAATAATATTGCACATATTCCCAAATTATTGCAGCTTCTATTTTTTCTCAGATCCACAAATTTTGCAGTAATGAGCTTCTGTAAGAAGAATATAAAACAATGAAAACCAGGTTATCGATAGCTTTAAAATTTTTGTACATTGCGGACCTTGTTCCATCATTTTCTGGGAATGATGGCGTGGCCTTGTGGAGTGCGTTATTTTATGCTGTCATGGTATCTTGTATATCGCTTTCTTTTTGAGAATTAGCGTCATATACAGAGAAATGTGGCGGTAGGGTTTGTGAGACCTGTCATAAAGGCATTCATTACCCATCCACTTATTTCTTTAATTATCTAAAAACGAAACAAGCATTTAATAGATTACAAATTGTATTCCACCTTACAAATAAATGTATCGTACGATTCTTTACAGGATATTGCATCTTTGTATAATAGGTAATGTGAACACTGAATTAAAAACCCATACTACGTGTACATCTAATCATTACCAAGTCCCAGGTTCTAGTTAAGTTTATTTGTGCAAGTTCATTTTTGTTGATTCCTCATTCCACCAGCCTCGTGCATCAGAGAGAGAGAGAGAGAGAGAGAGAGAGAGAGAGAGAGAGAGAGAGAGAGAGAGAGAGAGAGAGAGAGAGAGAGAGAGGGTGGTGGTGGTCGTGGTGGTGGATTTCTGCACCATGTTCAATTCATTCACAAGACAGGAATTATTAATATTGTTGTCGTTATTTTATTACAAAGATAATGTTTGGTTAGTGGAAATTCGTCACATAATGAAAGAATAAAGAAGCGATAGTCTACTGTTGAAACATAACCTAATGTTGAAACAATATATATATATATATATATATATATATATATATATATATATATATATATATATATATATATATATATATATATATATTATATATATATATATATATATATATATATATATATATATATATATATATATATATATATATATATATATATATATATATATATATATATTAATTTGCCATGGTTGGATCACAATTTCATATACCAACAGTATTGGTATATGAAATTACTTTATACCAACACTTTAAAAGCCTTCAAGACTGAATTATGTTGCCCTCTCCCAATAAAATCGAGCATGCTTCACGGAAACTTTAGTGTTATCACAAAAAATCCCTCATAGTATAATATGAAATAATATGAAATTAATAATATATAAATTCTACCTTCGGTTATTTTATTTTGCGATGAACTCACTGTATAATGGCTTGTGCAGCTTTTAGCCAGAGTTTATTTGATACATGATTTAGTTCGACTGTTTATAATCTCAAAGTTAGACCTATCAATAGACTAAAACGTCATACACTTAATGATTCATCGATAGTTTTACTGAATCAATATTCATGAGACTAAAACGTCATACACCTAATGATTTATCAGTATTTTTAGCAAATCACAAACAAATTTTCTTAAACTCCAGCTACATTTACTTATGCAAGTTAGTTTTTAAATGTTTGCATATTCACCAAATACATGCGTTTATTTAGGCCATGCATCATGGATGATGGATATAACTCGGACGAGACTTTTCACCGGGAAATTCGCTCTCCATTAGAACTCGTTTCAAGTCCGTGCGTCTAGGCATTTGCGTGCTGTAACTTTCTACAATTTTCGAACTTTTATTGGCAGCTGTAACTTGTACTCTGGTAATGCTCCTTCTTGAAACTTGTACTTGCCTCTTCACCAACTACGATGTCTTTTGCGATTGCAACTATATTTCGTCTAGGCCTAGAGTATTTGCTCTGGTAAGAGTTTTATTCCTCCTACGGGTTGTTCCAAGGCTTCTTTTGATATCTTTGGCGCGTTTCGATATCTTACGAACTGGACCAGTTTTTTCGTTTGTTCTCATCATATCCGTCATTCGTTCCGCTGTTTTAATTAGTTGAGAAAGCGTTTGTTCGATGCTCAATATGGGGTTTTCCAGTACAGTAACATTTCTCTGACACTTAGCGGCTGGCTATAACATTACGGATCAATTCCAAGAGTCCACTGACATCTTTACTGTTGCGCTCCGAATAAACTGCTATGATATCATTGGTATATTTTGATATATTTTTCATGGTCGTTTAAAGTACCATGGCTAGAACCACTTCGAATCTCCGTGTCATATCGATAGTGAGAAAATATACCTGTTTCGGATAACCCGCGAAAAGTTGAATGAATGCTTCTGCAACCCTGGACAACAATGCCAGGAAATATCTTCAACATGTTGAAGTGGTCCCGATCCCTGTGGGCACATGTGGTTATCGCTGAGTCACATAAATCATGCACTTGTGTTTTGTGTTAACCTCTGGAAAATATTATCAAATGGTTGTCTTGGTGTTCAAGCATTACATTGTCAATAACAAAGGCTGTTTAAGTTTTCTAAGGGTCAAATCAATTAGGCAAGCTGCATAAATCGTTGAGTTTTCACAATTACATAACATATAAAAACGGGATTCTCTGCACATGATGTATGTTGACTGAGTCACCATTAATAAAATAAATACATCGTTTAAGCGTTATACTTATTTCGTACTGTCTAAATTTTAATCCCACTGCACACACTCGCATGTGATTGGAGAGGTCAAATTAGCAAAGTCGTGAGTTAAGATAGCGTTGACCTTTCTCAGTAAAATCTATCCAAAACGTCTATTACAATACTACTTCTACATCTGCATCCGAGCAGATATTTTTAGTTTTCTCTTCTGAAAACAAAAATCGACATCCATATGTCGAAAACTCGGCACGAGGACAAAGATACAATCAGCTGATCAGTAAACAGTCTTTTCTTTCTCCACACAAGGAATATTTGCATCTTGTAGACAATTGTTTTTCTTTATCCGCAAACTGATATATAGCAGTGTGGGGTCAACGTAGGATAAAAGATCAAATGATCGACAGATGTCTACACTTTGCCAGAGAACCGCATGTGAGGGATGTTAATCGCCTTAAGTGGGCCATGTGTTAGTAGTTCATTCCTCAATTACATCGAGAAATTATTACAATCTTTTTTTCGAATTATCACAGCTGGAATAATTTCTCTCTTTGTGATGTAGCAACAGGTCAATCAATTATATGCGATATAAATTTTTCTCAGTTAATTGTAGTTTCCTTTTTTACTTTCTCGATTTAAAGAGTAAATACTTCTTGCACATAATTTTACAACTTTTGACTCAACAATAATATATAGTCGAACTTTATTATACATCATTTGCATAAGTACTTCGAACTTATACCATGGCGTTCTTGGTGGCTACGATGCAGGGGTCGTGCGGCATTTAATGGTAAAGAAGTCTGATAAACGTCAGTGGGCGACTACCTATCACAGTACCTGTCCGAACCCCGTACTGAACTCGGAACCGACGAGAATTAATGAGACTGTGCTAAATACAGTACAAGAAAACAAACATAATCTGCCTACGCTACCCATCAAATGGCCTGGTCAGCAGAAATTAGAGTACTTATTATGTTATAAATTGTACCAGCTGTTATGAGAAGAACGATGTATATTAAAAATAGCAATGATATGCTTGCATATAGGATATCCAGTAAAAATAGCAATGATATACTTGTATAATGCATAACCATTAAAATAGCAATGATATACTTGCATATTGTATATCCAGTAAAAATAGCAATTATATGCTTGCATAATGTATATCCATTAAGACTTGACTATTTTTGATGACCGAGGCAATGCATTTAAGACTTGTCTTTTTTGATAACCGAGACAATGAATTCAAGACTTGTCTTTTTTGATGACCGAGGCAATGCATTTAAGACTTGTCTTTTTTGATGACCGAGGCAATGCATTTAAGACTTGACTTTTTTGATAATCGAGACAATGAATTCAAGACTTGTCTTTTTTGATGACCGAAGCAATGCATTTAAGACTTGTCTTTTTTGATGACTGAGGCAATGCATTTAAGACTTGACTTTTTTGATGACCGAGGCAATGCATTTTAGACTTGTCTTTTTTGATGACCGAGGCAATGCATTTAAGACTTGACTTTTTTATGACCGAGGCAATGCATTTAAGACTTGTCTTTTTTTGATGACCGAGGCAATGCATTTAAGACTTGTCTTTTTTGATGACCGAGGCAATGCATTTAAGACTTGACTTTTTATGACCTAGGCAATACATTTAAGACTTGTCTTATGGTGGTGACCGGGGAAATGATACAATACTTGACTTGTAACGGTGACCGGGGCAATGAAATTAAGAATTGACTTATCACGACAATCGGGACAATGAAATTAAAACTTGACTTATCACGGTGACCGAGGCAATTAAATTAGGACTTGATTTATTGCGTTGACCGGGGCAATATCATTTAAACTCATAATGGCAACAGCAAATGCTCTGCATCTAATATCAAACTCTGAAGTGCTCATAATTTTACCCTCCGTTTCTTTTGTGCCTGTCCCTTCTTTCATGCAAGCGATGGCTAAAGTTAAAGGTAAAATAAAAACGAATATTTGTGTCATGAGCTTATTTATAGTTATAAACGCGCTGGCATTTCAGGGTTTCCTTTCAAAGAAAGAACATATCGTTGTGACACTAACGACAGCCATATTGCATGTTTACCACGTCAACTCGCTTTGCACCATCGCCACCAAGTTAAGCTTGCCTACTATTTGACGACTGGATATGTAACTATTTATACACACGTTTTGGCTTCGCGATATTTTCTTTGACGTTATATTGAATCAAAATCTGTACTAATGTGTGAGTATCTCAATATATATTGTATTGCGTCACAATGTATTAATGTGATAGCGTCTGAAGGCATTTGTGATAACTGTAGTTGCATCATTTTATAAATGAAGTGAAGAATACCATTGGTCACAACATTATCATGTGAAGCGGCCCAACTGCGTTTATTTCTGTATAAACTGTATGAAGAACTACTTTATTCTAACTTCAATAAATAGAATCCCGTGCAAAGAAACTAACATAAACACTGAACTGGAAGGCGTACATATTTGCACGCCATTAAAATAAAATAAAAAATGGTGGGTTTATATTTTATTTAGAAAATTTAATGAACTGATTCGACAGAATCAAATAACACATCCTTGCTGCTTTACTGAATATAAATAATTCTTTACTTGACTAGATTTGAAAAAGAAAAGCTGGGAAACTCAGACTTTACCAAGAACATTGGGACTACATCACTTAAACGGATAAGCTTTATGTATAGTATATAAATAAATATTAAAGATTTGGACACTGCTCTTTTGTACATTGTTATCATATTATCATTATTATTTGTTTAACATCAGTTAATCCGATTTTTTATGGGACTTTTAGCAATGCATTATAAACTCTATGTGTGTACGTGCGCGTGTGTGTGTTAGATATTTTTTTATATAAAATAACAAGATTTGAAAAAAAAACACTCGACAACGTTTCAACGATCAACTAAATACCGGCACCTTGATGCTTTTAATATTATTCTGGCAACTTTGTAACGTTAAACATTAAAAAGTCATTCCGTTTCAATAACGTCAAACGATTGATTACGTCCTGATAATGCTAAAAATCGTTTTGACGCTAATTAAGACATTATGACATAATTACAATCGTTTTGCCACTAATTATGACATAATACCAACCGAGCGATAGATGGCAGTTGTATGTAAAAGGCTGTTATTTACGTTTGAGTTTTTGTTTTGATAGCGTGCGACGAAAGGGTTGAGAACATTTTGATTGAGTATGAACTGTGAAGAGTAGGAGACATTGCTAAGTTCTTCAATTTCGAAGGAAATAGTTCTTACAGAGTTAAGCATTTCTTGCATGCAATCCGAGAAATTAAAGCGATCGCTGAAAAGTTTGCAATTTGCTCTTTACTTATCAAGTTTAATATTATTTATTCACTTCCATAAATAGTAATATTAATAAATCCATACATAAATATATTTTAAGCACATGTTTGGATTTTGAAAATGTGCTGAATTAAATCAATATGCTAATTTTTTGAGATACATTTGGGCAAGGTGAATCGCTGTTAAATCGTCACTTTTAGCCAGCATGAAGACAGTACTCGAACGGCTTGAAATCATTTTCTGTTTTCCTCCACAGGAATTGTACGTCTTGAAATAATTTTTAACTTTCTCTATAGGACTCGAACGGCTTGAAATTATTTTCGGTTTCCGTCTACAGGACTTGTACGTCTTGAAATCATTGTTACTTTTCTCTACAGGACTCGAACAGCTTGAAATTATTTTGTTTCTCTCTACAGGACTTGTACGTCTTGAAATCATAGATACTTTTCTCTACATGATTTGTACGTCTTGAAATCATTTTTACTTTTCTCTACAGGACTCGAACAGCTTGAAATTATTTCTCTTTCCCTATATAGGACTTGTACGTCTTGAAATATCATTGTTACTTTTCTCTAGAGGACTCTAACGGCTTAAAATTATTTTATGTTTTCCTATATAGGACTTGTACGTCTTGAAATCATTGTTACTTTTCTCTACAGGACTCGAACGGCTTGAAATTATTTCCTGTTTCTCTCTCCAGGACTTGTACGTCTTGAAATCATTGTTACTTTTATCTACAGAACTCGAACGGCTTGAAATTATTTTCTGTTACCCTCTACAGGACTTGTACGTCTTGAAATCATTTTTACTTTTCTCTACAGGACTCGAACGGCTTAAAATTATTTTCTGTTTCCCTCTACAGGACTTGTACGTCTTGAAATCATTGTTACTTTTATCTACATAATTCGAACGGTTTGAAATTAAGTTCTGTTTCCCTCTACAGGACTTGTACGTCTTGAAATCATTGTTACTTTTCTTTAAAGGACTTGTACGTCTTGAAATCATTGTTACTTTTCTCTACAGGAATCGAACGGCTTGAAATTATTTTTTGTTTCCCACTACAGGACTTGTACGTCTTGAAATCATTGTTACGTTTCTTTAAAGGACTTGTACGTCTTGAAATCATTGTTTCTTTTCTCTACAGGAATCGAACGGCTTGAAATTATTTTCTGTTTCCCACTATACAAATTGTACGTCTTGAAATCATTGTTACTTTTCTCTACAGGACTTGTATGTCTTGAGATCTTTGTTACTTTTCTTTAAAGGGCTTGTATGTCTTGAAATTATTTTATGTTTCCCTCTACAGGACTTGTACGTCTTGAAATCATTGTTACTTTTCTCTACAGGACTCGAACGACTTAAAATTATTTTCTGTTTCCCTCTACAGGACTTATACGTCTTGAAATCATTGTTACTTTTATCTACAGAACTCGAACGGCTTGAAATTATTTTCTGTTTCCCTCTACATGACTTGAACGTCTTGAAATCATTTTTACTATTCTCTAATGGACTCGAACGGCTTGAAATTATTTTCTGTTTTCCTCTACAGGACTTGAACGTCTTGAAATCATTGTTACTTTTCTCAACAGGAATCGAACGGCTTGAAATTATTTTCCGTTTCTCACTATAAACATTGTACGTCTTGAAATCATTGTTACTTTTTCTCTACAGCACTTGTATGTCTTGAAATCATTGTTACTTTTCTCTATAGGACTCGGACGGCTTGAAATCATCTTTTGTTTTCTTCTACAAATCTCTGACGTTTTTTCGCGATTCTCTGTTTTCATCTTAGTTTTCCAAAAGATTTCTTTATTTTAAGACATGTTGAAGAGAGTATAATATAACGAAGATAGTATGCCTGGGATACTAAATATTTTAACATTGAAGACCTACCGTTGTTCTGTCGGGTCAAGATCCACCAAATATACACTCATATGTTGGTTAGTTGCTCTGTCACATACAATTTGTAACCTTAACTGGTTTATTGTTATCAAATATGCCAATCAATTTGTGCTTTCGCCTGTCAAAATCAAAGTATTCACATTATGTTATTTTCTAACCTATTTAAGAAGAGTACGTATAAATTCTTGAATTTTTATGTCTAAAGTATTAACTTCATTGGAAAATATACCGCACTAATTATGATGAGACTGATACACAATGTAAGAAATAGAAGGTATTTATATTTGACCAATGATATCAATTGATTTTATTCATAATATTTATGTTATGTTCATTAACCAACGATTCAGAACCTGCTCTTTTGAATTCTATGTTAAATCCATATGCGCATTTCAAATACTTTTCTTTAGGAAATGATAGATGCCAAATAATTGATATGCTTGCATTTTATTTGTTTTCATAACGCTGTGTTGTCAGATTAAATTAAGTCTGTAATAATATATCAATTTAATGACTTCTTGCTTCCTGAATGTAAGATAAGATTGGGCGGGCGGCGGCGCATAGAAGGCCAAACAACTTAATGTATTTATTTGTATTAAAAACTAAAGACCCTTCAGCACGTGGGTAGTACAAACAAATTACTACGAATTAATGCGTAACTTACAGAGAAAAAGAGTGGTAGACATTTAACGGTAAAACAAAATCATCATATAACTATAGTAATCAAAGGTATTCAATTAGTGTACTTTTATGAAAGTCCTACAATCACTCTATAAGTTTTGCTCGAATATGCTTGTATAATGGGTATCATAAGGAAAATAGCAATGATATACTCCCACAATACACACCATTATAAAAAGCAATGATATGCTTACACAATACATATACCTTAGAAGAAACAATGATCTACTGGCACAACACATATAACTTAGAACAAGCAAAGATCTGCTTACAAATTACATATACCTTAGAACAAGCAATGATCTGCTTACAAATTACATATACCTTAGAAAAAGCAATGATCTGCTTACAAATTACATATACCTTAGAACAAGCAATGATCTGCTTACAAATTATATATACCTTAAAAAAAGCAATGATCTGCTTACAAATTACATATACCTTAGAAAAAGCAATGATCTGCTTACAAATTACATATACCTTAGAACAAAGCAATGATCTGCTTACAAATTACATATACCTTAGAACAAGCAATGATCTGCTTACAAATTACATATATCTTAGAACAAGCAATGATCTGCTTACAAATTACATATATCTTAGAACAAGCAATGATCTGCTTACAAATTACATATACCTTAGAAAGAGCATTGATATGCTTACACAAAAGATATAACTTATAAAGAGCAATGACATGCTTACAAAACACCTATAACTTAGAACAAGCAATGATCTGCTTACAAATTACATATACCTTAGAAAGAGCAATCATCTGATTACACAACACATATTCATTAGAAAGAGCATTGTTTTGCTTACACAACAGATATAACTTACAAAGAGCATTGACATGCTTACACAACACATAATCCTTATTACAAGCAATGATATGCTTACACATTACACATATACCTTAGAAAGAACGATGATCTGCTTACACAATAAATATAACTTAGAAAGAGCAAAGATATGCTAACACATTACATATACCTTAGAAAGAGCAATGATATGTTTACACAACACATAATCCTTAGAACAAGCAATGATATGCTTACACAACACATATAACATAGAAAGATCAATGATCTGCTTACACATTACACATATACCTTAGAAAGAGCATTGATATGCTTACACAACACATATATCTTAGAAAGAGCAATGATCTGCTTACACAACACATATAACATAGAAAGATCAATGATCTGCTTACACATTACACATACCTTAGAAAGAGCATTGATATGCTTACACAACACATATATCTTAAAAAGAGCAATGATCTGCTTACACAACACATATACCTTAGAAAGAGCAATGATCTGCTTAAACAACACATATAACTCTTCGAAAGAGCATTGATCTGCTTACACAACACATATATCTTAGAAAGAGCATTGATCTGCTTACACAACACTTATACCTTAGAAAGAGCAATGATATGCTTACACATTACACATATACCTTAGAAAGAGCAATTATATACTTACACAACACATATACCTTAGAAATAGCAATGATATACTTACACAACACATATATCTTAGAAAGAGCAATGACATGTTTACACAACACATTTACCTTAGAAAGAGCAATGACATATTTACACAACACATCTACCTTAGAAAGAGCAATGATCTGCTTACACAATATATATATATATATATATATATATATATATATATATATATATATATATATATATATATATATATATATATATATATATATATATATATATACCTTAGAAATATCGAGTATCTGATTGCATAACACACCTCTTAGAAAGAGCATAACATATATACCTACACACACACACATACATACATACATACATACATACATACATACATACATACATACATACATACATACATACATACATACATACATACATACATACATACATATATATATGTATATATATGTATATATATATATATATATATATATATATATATATATATATATATATATATATATACACACTTCTAAAGACATTATACTACAGCATTTTCTAAGACAGTGTCTTACTCGTCCTTTAATGTAGTGCAACGTTTAAATTCTGTGATAAACAGGTTTTGACCAGCGTTGCGTTTCCAGTTGTTTCTGACCAGTGTTGCGTTTCCAGTTTTTTTCTCGCCAGGGTTGCCTTTCCTGTTGTTTTTTTTTTACCCGCGTTACCTTTCCTGTAGTTTTTGACCAGTGTTGCCTTTCCAGTTGTTTTTTGACCGGCGTTGTCTTTCTTGTTGTTTTCTTTTAACCAGCGTTGTCTTTACAGGAGAGCTCCATGAAAGAAGATGATGATAACCCACCCAAATGTCTTCAACAGATCACTGACAGAACTTTACAACACCGGTAAACACCTTATAACATTTACCATCGAGGCATAACTAAATTAACAATATGGTGATGACAAGAGTTAACGTTGACAAAAACTGTTATGCAAGTATTAAAATTTGAGAACGACGCTAAAACTATTTTCTCTGATACAATTTTAACTTTTTAAGAAAAGAGTTATTTTAAAAATCATTTGTCGCCTATTCCATATTAATAGCTATTAATCAGTGATTACATCGCCATGTAACAAAGCAATCGGAGCATTCTCGGCCTTTTTCGATAGAAGAAAGTCGGACTAAGAAGCAGACAGATTAAAATTTCATTCACAGTGTTTAGATGTTGCTGATTTCGTCCTATACTCTTGTCTTGTACAAAATTAATTGCAGAGTTTCCTGTTAGTTTGTACATGTTTAAGTTACTTCTTTTTATGAACATTTTTAATATTATTGGATTTGTAGGCTTTTTAAAATTGAGATCGTCTATGTTTTTGAAATGTTTAACAAGTTGCAAGTGGATTTTGCTTTCGGTTTCAGGTACTAAGTAGCATCTACAACAAAAAGACATCATCGGAAGGTGATTGGCTAGGAGGTTTTACTCCCTCTCTCTGTAATGCTGCCAAACTTTCCCTCCTACAGTCTAATGCATGTTTTAACCCTTGCTCTACAGGAACTCAGCGTGATGGATCAGACAAAATAAAGGGTAACACGAGTTATTATTACTTATACATACTTAGACGACAAAAAGTTTGATTGGTATGGAAATGAAGCAACCAATGAAAGAAGGAAAAAAAAAAACAAAGTCGTTACTTACCGTGATGAATTATTTACAAACAGCTGCAAAAGTTCGAAAGTGTGCTGATGTTTTATGTCAAGCATGGAAGAATCGACGATGAAAGATATTGGCACTGAAATTCCATTGAGTCTTTAATTATTCTCTGTGAGTAATACCCACAGCTTTGTGTTGTACTGAATTTGCCCATTCTGCTGTGGAAATTATGTTTTATATACCAGACACATTACCCAGTTGTTGATTTATGTCGTCAAGGAAGAAAATGGAAATTAGAAATTGGAAGAAGGGTTATAAAATCAACGTCATATCTGCAAACGATGCTGACTTTGGCCAGAAAACAGCAATAGGATATTGGTGAGTACGGCTCCTTACTTAAATAACCCGTTTTAATTTTAGTAATTTTTGCATTCTATCAAGGTTGTATACGCTGACGTGATCTCATACATACTATCAAGGTTGTATACGCTGACATGATTTTCCATCAAATCGTTTTCTCATATATGAGTTACAGCTTATAATTCTGATAGATGATTGCATTTCGCGCAATAAAATTATTAACTATACTCATGTTAAGGTTATTAACTATACCTATGTTAAGATTATTAACTATACTTATATTAAGGCTATTAACTAAACCTATGTTAAGGTCGTTGACTATACCTCTGTTAAGGTTATTAACTATACACATATTCTTCCAAGATATCAAATGA